>JARHVA010000077.1:5962500-6457500 GCA_037957365.1 Torreya grandis
ATGGTACGGTATCTATACAAAGCGTTATAGAAGACTATATTATTGACAAGAGTATAAAAGGCCTAATAAGGCTAATTACAAAGAAGAGATGCCCAGAAAATGGTGAAGATGAATGAGTTAGCTTATGAGATTTCATATAAACCTCAAAAATGATAAAGGGTGATAGAACCAGGTGTTGTATTTCCAAAGTTAAATAGTGATTATCCACACTAATCAAGCAGGGATAAAAAAGGCTACAAGAGATGAAGGAAGGGTGAAAGCTTGATATGACAAGAAGGGACTTGAGATTGACCAAGGTCCTAAATGGCATTGAATCAAGTTTGTTTAAAATTTTAGAGGTTACCCATTTAGATATAATGTACATATGAGACCCTAATCAAGATTTAGAGGTTTTTACCAAGTCTAGTGAACAAAATTAGGAGGAAATGGATGGTTGATTAGAAAGGTTCAAAGGTTATAAAGGTAGACTTCAAGACATCATTGGCCTAGATCATAGGTCTCAAGAGTGAGAAATTAATTATCAACAAGAATAGAGTTGACAGATAAGGCAAGGAGTTGAATATTTAATGAAAGTTATGTGTTTGCAAGTGGTTATAGACAAAGTATGAAATAGGGCTCTGCATCATTTGGTATCAAATCAAGAGTTTCTTTGGGAAATATTAGATTATAGCCAACATGAAAACAAGATACATGTGTTAATGAGTTTTCATTTTGATTTATTTAGATTTGTTCATGAATTGTATTGAAGTGTGAGTGCAAATTGTGAGATGGTAGCAACCCTACAACCATGTGTGGCTTGTTGATTGAGTGAGCTATTGAGAAAGCTCTAGAGAGAGAGCTCATAGGTGAGCTTGAGGAGAGAGTGATTCCTAGTTAAAGGAAAAGAAGAGTGAATGACCCAGGTGAGGTCATAGAGAATGAGATAGACCCAGTGAGAGGTCAAGATGTGGTAAGTGAGATAAGACTTTTCAGAGAGGATAGGTCCAGATGAGACCAAAGAGTTGTTAGACGTATTCAAGAAGATAGGGAAAGAGAGAGAAAGAAGAAGACACGACCAAGTTGATGAAAGCTACCAAAAAGAGAAGAAGAAGAGAGGTGGAGAAGGAGATGCAAGAGATGGATAAGTTGGTCATACTAGAGTAGATAAGAGAAATGGAGAGCCCATACAACAGATGGATGAGGAGGAAGAAGCCACTCAAGTGGCCAATCAAGAAATAGGTGAAGAGATGAAATATGGAGGCCATGAGAGATGAAAGGAGGCTAAATAAATTACTTTGTAAGCAACTCAAAAGTGAGATCAAGAGGTATAGAATGAGTAAGTAGCATAATGATGAAGATAAACATTGCCTTGAGGAATTTGAGTGAAGAACAAGATGATAGTGGAAGCCAACCAGATGAAGGGAAGGATAAAGATGAAGTGGATCAGATTGAAAGCCTTGTTGAAGGCTTGGACAAAGAGGTACAAACACATGAAGAAGGTATGTAAACTAATTTTCTATTTATTTATGAGATTGTTGAGTAGTTAGAAAGAAAGATAGAAGTACTAGAACATGATTTGCATGGTGAGATGAGGGTGAATGAAGATGTGCAAATTACAACAGTTGAGTAGTTTGAGGAAGAGGAGAAAGAGCACGAAGAAGAAGCCATGATAGCAACAATGAAACACATTGAAGTAGGTATGCATGAAATTATCATTGTTCTTGTTGAAAACATGGTAATGATAGCATTAGAAGATGTAAGTATAGGTGCAGTAGTATGCTGGGGAATCTACAACCCATATGACAGAGGGAAAGATGCAAAAATAAGTGCACATGAAGTACAATTTGGTTGTGCAAACAAATGTTCCAATTAAAGAGGCATGGTAGTTTATGACAGAGGCAATCAAGCAAGCAAAGATGAGGAGGAACTGAATCATGAAGGAGCAAGAGTAACAAGCGATGATTCCAAAAGCACGAATTGGAAGAAAAGGAAGACAACATACCTGTTGTATTTGAGTTTAATTCCTTTCTCCCCTGAGAGTATGATGTAGGGGCATTAAACACATTGTACAAAGTTAATCATGCATAGTTGGTTTTTATGTCTTAGCATTCCTTACAAGGATTTGGAGTAATTATGTAGGTTTGTAGTGGATGCTTTTGGCCTTGGGAACTTTTCTCACCAAAACTTCCCTTTTTGAATATTTGAATTTGCTTAGAGAGTTAGAGGTCTTTTGGGGTAGTAGTGAAAGAGTGTCATGTTAGTATGTGTAATAGGTATTAAGGGGTCTAGGTAGGTTAGAAAAGTGTTTTCCATATATATCATTAATAAGGTGTCATAAACCCAAGTGTGTTGAATGTAAAAACCTTTGTAGGTAGTTGCCAAAGGTGGTTATTCAGTTGTGAAAGAGATATGAATGAGTTTTTGATATGTATTAGGGGAGAGTCCTGTAGATATAAGGTTGGTAGGAGTTAGGAAGTCAGTTAGTAGGAATTTAGAAGTTAATGGAGATAGAGGTATGGAGGGGAGGAGCAAGAAAAGGCAGAGAACTCTATACCCTGTATGCAGTCATTTTATAGATAATGTAACCAATTGAATCAATGAATCTAATAAATTTGAATTACATATATATTTATGTTTTTAGCCTTGATCTCGTTGCCTGAGTGCATTTTTTGTGATGTAAATTTTAAATTTCTTAACATAGGGATATATTATTTGGAATGGTAAACACTTATGTTGTAGGACTATGGGAATTCTGTGAACATGTATTAAGGGCTACAAGTTAGTAGAAATGGAAGTGGTCAAGGAAAATAAGGCATGTGTGTCTAAAATATTTATGGTGAAATAAACATGTTTTGTCTTGGAGTCATATGGATTTGATTTATATGATTAGATGTTAACAAGAATAGGGGTTTAGTTTGGAATGAGTACCCTATTTACTATAAGTAGTTTAAGAACCTTGTTACAATGATTGATTGAGAAATAATAAGGGGTTTTTATGGTGTAAATATAGAGAGGAGAGATACTATGGTGGAGTTATAATCTTTGTGAAACATATTTAAACCATCAGGCGAGTTGATATGCCTTAAAAACCTTGTAATCTCTTTTAATAAACTGATTGTGTTTCAAAATTGTGTTGAAATAATGTATGGAACATGAATGAAAGTCATTCAAATAGAGATAAGGTATTAACAAAGTTAAAACATGAGTGTGGTGTTTTAATTTCATTCAAGGAATGACAATGATTGATGTAATATCTTAGTCAAGGTAAATAAGTCTTCAAACCTTGTTTCAGTTATATACAAGCAAGATTGTGTTAAAGGAATACTATAAAACCATTGGTAGAACGTGAATAGGAGTTATTTAAGGAATATTAAAGTTTGGAAAAGGTTTAATGATGTTGAAAAAATCCTCTTTTGGTCATTTGGAAATTTGAAAGCCAAAATTAATCATTTAAAAGAATTTTGAAGCCCCTCGGGCTGTTATAGTTTGTAAAAAACCCTAGTTTAGGGTAATAGACAAAAAGTGAAATATTAAATGAATACACTAATGAAATGGGTTTAAATTTGGTATTTTGATAGGTATGGGGATAAGCTAAGATATTTTCATGGTTTTGACATGGTAAAATATCCATATGAAGCGTTATAGAAGACTGTGTTATTGATAGGGGTATAAAAGGCCTAATAGGGCAAATTACAAAGAAGAGATGCCTAGAAAATGGTGGAGATGAATGAGTTAGCTTACGAAATTTCATATAAACCTCGACAAGGATAAAGGGTGAGAGAACCAGGTGTTGGATTTCTAAATTTAAATAATGATTGTCCATTCTAGACAAACAGGGATAAAAAAGGCTATAAGAGATGAAGGAAGGGTGAAAGCTTGATATGACAAGAAGGGAATTGAAATTGACCAAGGTCCTAAATGGAATTGAAATAGGTTTGTATAATTTGTGAGAGGTTACCTAAGTAGATATAATGTACATATGAGACCCTAATCAAGATTTAGAGGTTTTTGCCAATTCTAGTGAAGGCTATAAACAAGATTAGAAAGAGGAAATGGATGGTCGATCATAAAGGTTCAAATGTTCTAAAGAAAAATTCCAAAACATAATTGGCCTAGATCATAGGTCTCAAGAGTGAGAAATTCATAATCAACAAAAAAAGAGTTAATAGATAAGGCAAGGAGTTTAAGATTTAATGCAAGTTATGTGTTTACAAGTGGTTATAAGCAGAGTATGAAATAGGGTTTTGCATCATTTAGGTGCATGAAAAAATTATGTTATAATATTAACTTCAAAATTAGAAACATTTGGATTAATATCCCACAATAATATAGAAGGATTGTTTCAAACCCTAGTTACACATGGATGCAAAATTTGTACAAGTAGGACAAATCCCAATGAGGGTTTGAATAATTTAGAAAGGACAAGGAAGAGTTAATTGAGATAACCATGTTGAAATCAAATCAAGGAATGCTCAATTTAAAACATAAAAAAATTAACATCACGTATAATATATACTAAATTTTTTTATAGACTTCCCTTATTATAACTACTATATGTTCATGGCCAAAAGTTTAAAAAACCAATGAATAAGGTCATATTCAGTGTTAAAATTCAACAATTTTCCTAACATGCAATGTCCAGTGTCCATATTTAAGAATATTTATTGTTATAAACTACAAGAATGTGAAATATTATGGTTATGTCATTTCTAATAATATATAAAATTTTAGATTACATTTGATGATCTAATTCATGTTATGGTCTAAACCTCACTATGTTATGAATAATAATTTATAAAATTAGACATGAAAATATTTTATCAAAATGATCAAGGTTATATATATATATATATATATATATATATATATATATATATATATATATATATATATATATATATATATTGGAAAATATATCAAGAGAGATGCCACTTTCGGGTGAGACCCAAGGAGGCTGGGGTATCTCTTCTACCAAAATTTCCTAGGGCTCGCACCTACCCTACCCCCTTTAGTATACTCAAAGAATACCAACAAGACTAAACACATTTAGCCATAAGAAAATCAATTACCAGGTCATGCATGTAATGACCAAGAATACAAACAAGATTGATAACTTAAGGATCATGAATAAAACCATGGTCAAAAGGAATAAAACAACAAGCTTCCTAACAAGACCAGAAGTGGAAGAAAGCCCCATCACCCTGAAGAGACAAGGAGAGAAGTAATAACTAGCTAAAGAGAACCAAACAATGACAACCTTCTCTAGAAGCCAGAGAAACAAATACTAATTGAGAATTGAGTGACCAATATTGTGATTATCTAGGGCAAGCAGTCATAAAACCTCATCTCTCAGCCTAGATGACCACCATAAAGGAGGGGGACCATATCCCTTCACATCAGATTGATCAAGAGTCCAATTAGTAAGCACATTAGTTGCTTTATTGTTCTACCAAAGAGTATGCAAATAGAAAAGCCTGTTCAAATTTTATTGAGGACATTGAATTTGATGAAAAATTATTTGAATTTTCTAATCCTTGGAAATATCAAGTCTAGGTTTCGAAAGCAATTAGACCTAAAACTTAGAATCAACAACCAACCGAAGGTTTTTCCACCCCACTTTCCAAGTTGTTATAAGACCCTCCACAATATCATGTCCCTAAGCTTTAAATTATTAGTAGAAACATCAATTATAGTTGAGAAAAAGAAATAAATAGAATTATTATAATTCCAACTAATACCTCCTATGCTAGCACAACCAAGATTCCCCCTTGAAGCGCCATCTGTATGGATCTAATTGAAACTAGGAATGGGAGTAAAGGAATGATTCTGATGAGAGAGATCAAACTGGGGGCAAAGAGGAGAGGAAGCAAAGTGTATCCCCTGAATAATAAACACTCATCACTTGGAGGGAACCTCAAGGTGTTTCAATAATTGCATCATCAATTCTCTAATATTTTGAAAGGTTCATTGCCAAATCCAACCACTAAATTAGTAATGTACTGTTTGAAGATCCTAGCATTTCGTTCCTTTCAAGTGTTCCACAATAAGAGACTACTCTAGTTTACAAAATCTAATTGGAAAAAACATCAAACTAAAAAATATAGCATTAGTCTTGAAGTGGTTGAATTAGAGATGAAAAATCTGTCTAGGGAAAACCTAAGAGCTTTACCAAATGTTGCCACAACTCGATGATGAAGGGACACATGAAGAATTATTAAGTCATAGTTTCCTCATGATTCTAACACAACTCTCATCTGAACAGACCATTAAAACCCCTTTTCATAAGTTGATCTCCTGAAAGAACTCTACCATGGAGTAACCATAGAAAAACCTAACTTTAGCCCAAAGATTATGATTCCACAATTGTTTAAAAAACATCTTGAGAGACTGATCAAAAGGAGGACAAAGTGAGAAATAACCATCAATGAAAATATAATATCCATTATGATTACCTGCTCAAGCCAATATGTCAACATCATTAAGGCAAGAAAGATCTCTCTCCTTGAGAATATGAAGCAATTGGTTTTTATGATCTGTCAAACCTTGAATCGACCAAGCTTCAATAGGAATGCATTTCTTGTCAATCACCCACTTTCTGTTAGACCTTCTAAAATAATTCAAAGCCCTAATCCAATCAACATGATGAAGTTGTTCCATAAACCCATGGAAATACGTATATTATTCAACTAAAGGGCCCTCAAAAATAGGTTTTTGTGTCATTTATTTAGAATAATTTATTTTTTATACATTATTCAACATAAACAAATATACTGTTAGGTTGTGGAGCTAAAAGCTTCACTGATGCAGACATGGAGAAGGCCATTGGAGGGGTCGCTGAAGGTTGCTGAGCGTCAGAGCAACCGGCGTCGGTCTGATTAGCCGACGTCGACAGGATAGTGAAGAGAAGCAACCGACGTCGGTCAGGGATCGGCCGGTGTCGGTCACCTCCAGGCAGATAGGGACCGATGTCGGTCGCCTGTGTGGTTCGACTGCGAGCTAATTACGGGCAGTTAGCTAACGAACCAAGTGTTTGCATGATTAGAGCTATTTTTAGACTGAGAGCTGTGGATCTAATTATTGTAATTAGATGTCTAATTATTGTTTGGATGAGATCTATATAATAGACTCATGGTTGTATTGGAAAAGTGTTCTAGTTTGAGTTGAGCAAAGTTTGCTCCTTCTGTGTGTGAAGTGAGTAAGGGTGTTCCTCCTAGTTCCCTATCAGTGCCAAGCTTGGTCCTAGTTGGAGAATCATAAGGACTTGGTGAGGCAAGGACAAGGGTTCTTCAGGGTGTAGAGTGATCTACATGGTAAGTAAGATCATTGATCTGCTGGTGTATGTGTGTGCAAGGTCAAGGTTCACAGGTGTGCAGAACTGTGTTTGATTTGCAGGTGTGCAAGATCATATATACAACAACACAACAGGGAGCAGTATCAGGCAGGATCTACTTGGAGTACAGGTGTGTAATCGAATAGAGCTAAGAGGAAGGCAAGGGAGTTCCTTCCATAAGTATGGTCTGTTGAAGTGCAGGTTATTGCAGGTTCATGGGAGATCTACTTGAAGTACCTTGAGTACTTGTGGAGTGCATGGAGCACTTGTGGAGTGCGTGGAGCACAGGTGTAAGGTGAACACCAACTCTGTGTTTGAGTTGGGTGTTGGGACCTAGTAGAGAGAGCTTTGAGGGAAGATTTATTGTTTATGTCCTAGAGGTGTGGGAGCCCTAGAGGTGTGTAAGGAAGAAGAACTGTGGCAGTCTTCTTTGTTGTATTTCTTTCTGAAAGAGTTATTAATACAAGTTGTGTATTGTCTCTCCTACACTGTGTTATTCTGAGTTCTAGTTACTTGTTGATTCTGGTTATTTTCGCATATTAAGTTGCTTGAAGTTGGTAATCAATTGTGTGCTTTCGGTGTTGGGTTTTGTATTCCCCCAACACGTGGCATCAGAGCATGTTTGTTGTTCTTGGTGCCTGACAAGTGGTATCAGAGCTAAGGTTGCAGGAAGCAGGTTTTGTGTTTTGGTTACAGGGCACTCTCAGGGGTTTCTGATTGAGTGGAAGTAGAGCAATGGCAGATCAAAGTAAGCTAAGAATGGAGGAGTTGAAAAGCACAGATGGTTACTTAAGGTCCTATGGAAACAAAGAGCAGGTAAAAGAACATTGTTGGTTGGTAGCAGATCAACATGAAGAAACTGAAGATACAGATGTTGCAGGTGTTGTTGCACAGGATGTGTTTGCAGGTTTCTTGGATAAAGTTAAATCTTGGATAAAAGATTCGGTTGCCTCTTTCCATGCAGCCCCAGGTAGAGGAGCTAGTGAGCCTTGCCAAAGAATTGGCAGAGGGGAAGTGAAGCTAAAATTGCAGGCGGCCAACACACAGGTGTTGATGAAGGTCATGCAGGTCCCAGGTTTGGAGATATGGCTAATTTCTTCAGAAAGATTGGGTGATGAGAGATGCACAAGAACTCTCACAGTAGGTGCACTTGAATTAGCTGGTGGTAAGAAAACAAGTACTCTTTATCTACTTGTTTATATTACTGATTCTTCTTCTGTAGCAGAGACGTGGCTTCATAGGCTTGGTCACATGAGCAGGGAGGAGATGCATGTTCTTAAGCGGAAGACAGATGTATTTGACAAGCTTAAGAACTGGAAAGCCTTGGTGTTCTTGGAGGAGATGGCGGATAGAAATCAGTGGATGGGCTGGATACTTCTGAGCAAGAGCAGTTTGGACATGGGTTTTGATTCAAAGGAGCTTGCGGGTAAAAAGTCATCACTCACAGGCGAACACAAATACCGATGTCGGTCAGGAGGAACCGGCGTCGAACAGATAGGTGCCGATGTCGGTCATGTGCAGATCGAAGCCGACAGTGTCGGGCAGAGTAAGACCGACGTCGGTCAGGGGGACCGATGTCGGCAGTAGGTAAGACCGATGTCGGTCAGGAGGACCGATGTTGGCAGCAGGGACACCAGCGCGGGCAGGTTGGTAGTCAGGGACAGACGCATGGGAACCGACGTCGGTCGGATGCAGACTCTGGGGTGGCCGAGGTCGATCACTGTAACGAATTTTGGGTGGATAGCTTGTTGTCAAGGAGTCTCAAACACCCATACGGAGGACTGAAGATGTAAGTAGGCCCTCAAATTCGTGTTCCTCTTCTTTATACTTGTTGCTGATTATAGAGCAGGAAGGATCCAGGAAACAGGTGGGAGCATGGCAGGAGTATGATGCAGAACCAAGCGGGAGATTTGGTAGGTTTGCCAGCTGGATGAAAGCACAGAGACGAATGGATGCCTTAGTAGAAGAATAGAGAGAACGGATATGTGAGACGGAAGACCAGGTCATATGGTCTTGAGGAGCTGCAGGACAATGGTACAGGTTTTGACAGGTGGAGGACGAAGCACGGCTTCAGTCAATGTCAGGGTAACTACTGTGGTTTGTCTTACTAGGAGGATGATGGTCATGACATCATTCTGTTACTGTATGTGGATGGTATGTTTTGCTATAGTAGGTTTGTACATACAGGGTTTTGCTGAGCTAAGGGTAAGATTAGTTTCAGTGGCATGTCATGAGGAGTTTGGAACAGCGGAATTCTTTGACATGGGAGGCATGGAGATCACAGGTAGATTTTGTCTCCAGTGGGAGCTGATGTGAATCAGGTGTTGGCGAGGTTTGGGATGCAGAGCCAGAGCACACTAAGGGCTGGATAGGTACAGTGTCCGAAATCACATGAGGTCTGGTATAGGCCTGAGTATTCCCATGCAGTGGGAGCTGTCAGAGAGTTAGGAGCCAATTCGGGGAAGTGGGCTCTCAGGGATTTGAGAGGGACCATTAGCAGGTATACATGCAGGGTCAGGACTTCACTACATGTGTTTGTAGGTTCGAATGTGGCAGGGTACTCGGATGACAGGTGGTACACCACAGGATGTGTGGTGGGTTGTCTTCAGGTGGGAGCTTGAAGAGGGAGACAAACCAGAAAACAGATTAGACGGGGTACAGGTACATGTACAGTGCAGCTGTTTATCTCCAAGTGGAAGATTGTTAGGTTGTGGAGCTAAAAGCTTCACTGATGCAGACATGGAGAAGGCCATTGGAGGCGTCGCTGAAGGTTGCTGAGCATCAGAGCAACCAGCGTCGGTCTGATCAGCCGACATCGGCAGGATAGTGAAGAGAAGCAACCGACGTCGGTCAGGGATCGGCCAGCGTCGGTCACCTCCAGGCAGACAGGGACCGATGTCGGTCGCCTGTGTGGTTCGACTGCGAGCTAATTACGGGCAGTTAGCTAACGAACCAAGTGTTTGCATGATTAGAGCTATTTTTAGACTGAGAGCTGCGGATCTAATTATTGTAATTAGATGTCTAATTATTGTAATTAGATGTCTAATTATTGTAATTAGATGTCTAATTATTGTTTGGATGAGATCTATATAATAGACTCATGGTTGTATTGGAAAAGTGTTCTAGTTTGAGTTGAGCAAAGTTTGCTCCTTCTGTGTGTGAAGTGAGTAAGGGTGTTCCTCCTAGTTCCCTATCAGTGCCAAGCTTGGTAATGGTTAGAGAATCATAAGGACTTGGTAAGGCAAGAACAAGGGTTCTTCAGGGTGTAGAGTGATCTACATGGTAAGTAAGATCGTTGATCTGCAGGTGTATGTGTGTGCAAGGTCAAGGTTCACAGGTGTGCAGAACCGTGTTTGATTTGCAGGTGTGCAAGATCATATAGACAGCAACACAACAGGGAGCAGTATCAGGCAGGATCTACTTGGAGTACAGGTGTGTACTCGGATAGAGCTAAGAGGAAGGCAAGGGAGTTCCTTCCATAAGTATGGTCTGTTGAAGTGCAGGTTATTGCAGGTTCATGGGAGATCTACTTGAAGTACCTTGAGTACTTGTGGAGTGCGTGGAGCACAGGTGTAAGGTGAACACCAACTCTGTGTTTGAGTTGGGTGTTGGGACCTAGTAGAGAGAGCTTTGAGGGAAGATTTACTGTTTATGTCCTAGAGGTGTGGGAGCCCTAGAGGTGTGTAAGGAAGAAGAACTGTGGCAGTCTTCTTTGTTGTATTTCCTTCTGAAAGAGTTATTAATACAAGTTGTGTATTGTCTCTCATACACTGTGTTATTCTGAATTCTAGTTACTTGTTGATTCTGGTTATTTCCGCATATTAAGTTGCTTGAAGTTGGTAATCAATTGTGTGCTTTCGGTGTTGGGTTTTGTATTCCCCCAACACGTGGCATCAGAGTATGTTTGTTGCTCTTGGTGCCTGACATATACTACACTTATAAGTATATAAATACACTTTATATTTATTTATTTAATTTTTATCAAAATTACAATATTGAATAAAAATAGCTTTTATTAATTTGAATATTTTATTAATTTTAATAAATAAATATAAAACTAGAGAGAGCATTTAAATACTTAAATGCCTAAGATACCATAGAGGAAAAAGGATCACACTTTCGAATAGACATTATTTCCCTAAATTCTTACATTGTGTTTCTTAAATTACTTATGATCATCATTAAATTTTGGATATTTCTTCCCAAACCTATCTTCCAATGCTTTGGGCTTAAAATATGTTACAAGCATCCTTAATTTCATTCTCTAAGAATGCACAAATAACTATATACATCACCAAAAAAATTAAGGTGTTTTCAATAAGGCTATATATCCTTTCAATAAAATGTTCCCAACTCCTTTCATAATTAATATTAATACCACCATGTAAAAAAATGTCTTAGTTATTTCTACATGCATCAGCTCAAAAAATCTGTTGATAAATATGTAGTGGAAAATATGTAATATTGTTAGTGGGAAGATCACCAACAATGGTATCACATCATATGATTGATTTTATAGTTTAGAAATTATTTTTTACTTAAATTTATTAGAAAATAAAGATACTTGTTTTATTAAAAAGGATTTATAATACACTCTAAAATTTATATATATATTTTTAGAAAAAAAATGTTTAAATTAACCCTGTAAGAAATAATATAAATTAAAAATATGTTTTAAAAAAATGTATAATATTTAAAACATTAAAAATATATTTATAAAATAAAAGAATTATATATCTTTATTAATAACTATATGTCATGTTTAACAAAAATGATTTGTTGGAGAGAGATTTTTTTTTTTAAAGATTTTTATATAAGTAAAGATTGGGTGGTGGTTAGTCCCTATTTTTATTGTATCATTTGCAATAAAATTGTAATGTCAATTGTATTAGGTTTGACGTAATATATTTTAAAAGTTAAATTGTAAATTAGTAGAACAAAGATTGCATATTAACAAAGCATAGCCTTTATTGTTAAATATGAAGAGAGAGTGTTACAAGTGAATAAAGCTATATAATAATTAAGCAAATATATTAAAATATCAAATGTAAATCAAATTCATATAATAAATTGAGTTACTTCCTGAGAATATCAGGGTTCATGTACTTTTCTAATCAATACTTGCTTGAAATTTGATTTCAACATTTTATAACTTTTCAACTTAGGGGACAAAGATAATCTCCTTCTTGTGTAGTGAGAGAAATAGTGATAATACTATTGTTATTATTCAAAGAAACATCTCATGTAGGAGTGAAATGAATTACACAACACACAATATTCGTAGAAACATAATAAGATGCACTTTATTTGTGATATATATGATTTCATATATCTATATGGTTTAAAAGGAAAAATATTTTTGATACTAAAAATTTAGCAATACAACTAAACACAACCAAAAAAAAAAGGGATAAAAAGGAAGCTCAAGGCAAAGGATATGTGACTTTAATCAAGTTATTCAATTTTGGGTTCAATGCCACTCCCATAATCTATAATGCCTCTGTCATAACTGCCACCAAAACCATCGCTAGTAATATTGCATGACATGAGCCCACCCCCAGTCCCCCTAGTACATTTTGGCAACAATTGGATTAGACAACCCTTGCAACACTTTCAATTTATCCTCAAACTCATCTACCTCATCAAGTTTACTATGATTAAGCCATTCAATGGCCACATTCACAACATTCTCAATCTTCTCTTAGTTTTAAACATCGAGTCTGTTAATGTGTACTCTTTTTAATTTTGACATAACTTTTTTTTTTAGGAATCATTAAAAAAGAACAGATAGACATTACAACATTCCACCATCACCCAGATGCCATTGTAAGAATGCCACCTGACATAAAAACCACATCAAAAAACTCACACAATTTTAAACATAAAATTATATAATTTTTCCAATTTTTTTTTAACATTTTTTTTCAAAAACCTTAGAATTATGTTGAGTGTGCAAACCTTAGATATTCAAACCATAAGAATCACATTTAAACACAATGTTCAATTTTCCATGATTTTCGATGGTAAAATTCATGGTTGTGCACTCATCTTCCTCTTTTATCTCATCACAATGGATAAAAGCCCCCATTAGATTCCTATATTCTGCCAATTTAAGACTATCTCCATTTGCAATGTATGCAAGTATAAGTTTAGATCCATATTTTGTGAACAACAAAACAATGGCCTCTCCAATTCCTGCTACTCTATCTGTAATTACTGCAACTTCTCCCTCCAGTCTGCATTTGAAATTTAAAAAAATGCTAGTCATTGCTTGTAAATATCTTGTTATGAGATAATTTTCTACTCAAAATTTATGGGGCACTATGGAGCATCGCCTTCACATACTGCTTAACTAATTCTCTCATGACTCAAACTCACACCTTATCTCTTGACAAACATCATATTTACCAATACACTGTGTGAGACAAGCCAACAAAATGCTATCCACTAGACTTTTTATTATAATATTTTAAACATTTTCCACTGATGAATTTCAAAAGTTTCAAAGAAGCATTTTGTACACTTAATCAGTATAAAAACAAGGTTTCCATAAAAAAAAAGTAAAGACGTGAAAAAGGGAAATGAAGGACAGGTGAAAACCGTGATGAAATTTACAAGGTTCACTTTTTTTTAAGCGATAAAAAGTTAATTGTTTGATGTGGAGGAAATGGAGTTCTAATCATTTTTATTTTCTCTTATAAAATCGATCTGTATATGTTTTTAAAAAAATAGGTTAAATGAAAAAATTGGATATCAATCATTTGAAGGGATATCATGAATCCGTTAATTATTGGAAAAATGTTGTTAATAAGAAGGTCCCTAAAAAAAATCTCTCCAAAAGCTCTTACAATTTCCTCTACACCAACTCTATATTACATTAATAAATAGTTAGTAATTTTTGAATATTTTTATGAATTTTATTTAAAGTCTTTTTTTATTGAAAGTATATATTATATTTTTAAAGAATAAAAATATATTACATATCAGAATAAAAAAAATGAGTGGTATGAATGCATATATTATAATATGATAAAGACTTGAAAAATTGGATCTACTTTTAAATGGAGAAATCTTTTCTTGTATTGAAAGTACACAATATTTCTTTTCTTAAATAATGTCAAAAGTAGTGTTAACTGCGTGATGGGAAGACTAATATTAATAATTAATAGCCACTTTAAGTTTAGCGTTTATTGATTATTATAAGATAATTTAAACGTTAATTTTGATGTAATTTGACCATTATATGGAAATTTTTTCTTCTTATTTTGAGAATTTGATCAAACTACTAAAATATATTAAATATACGATGGAATTTGGAGACTAATTTTTTCCAAAAAAGGAGGTTTTTAAGCAAGTGATAGAGTGGTCTAATTAAACCAAGGTAATCTATCACTAATTAATGAAAAAATATTTTTAAAAAGTAATAGAATGACTAACCAATGTGGTATATTACATAATTATTTGTATTTATTATTTTTAATATTATTTGTCAATATTTTTTAATTAATAGTTTTTAAATTATAATCATAATTAAATTTATATTAATTATTTTTACATTTTAATCATGATTATTTTTTTACCAATAATGGAATAACCTTTATGGACGGTAGGTATAATTGTGTTCAAACTTTCCATTTTATCTTTCTCAACTTCTTCAGGGATCACTTCTTGGTTAATGTTTAGTCTTAGAAGCTAAAAAAGGAAAGAATAGAGTTTCTCTCTATCAATATGTGATTTTTTTAATTTATAAACACTGGGTAGATGCAGGATAAAGGAGGACATAAGCAGGGTATAAAGTGACATTTTTGTTTTCTAAAAATAATAATAGTTTAACTTGGAGAGAATGTGAGAGACACTTTGTAAAGGAATTTGATAATGACATAAGAACATGAATTGTAGAATTTTGAATATAGTTTTTAAATATATACTTTTTTCCAATACCCAGATGATAAAAATATGTGAAACAGATGCATTTATGGCAATAGGTTCTTCATTTTTTGTGAAAAGATAAAAAGATTGAATGTGTACGAACACACATTTTTTGAGTAAATGATTATATTTTTATATGAAACTTCATATATAGATAGGTGAATATCGAAGATTGTTGAGAATATTTTTATTAGTTTTTTATTATATATATAATTTTTAAATAATTTTACAAGTCAAGACAGCTGGAAAATTGAAACTACAAGTGTACAAACACAACTTTTGACCTTCATGATTTTTTATTTATTTTTTTTAAAGCATAGTTGAAAATATGTAGATTGTTGAGATATAAGTTTTATAAACTTTCAATTAATAATAAAAAATTATAAGAAAATTTGTGATGATATGTATATAGTCCATAATGAGGTATGTTATGTATAAATTAAGTAATAATTATAAATAATATTCTAACATTAAAAATATATATATTCTAAAATTACACTTTCTCCTCTACACACACACACACACACACACACACACACACACACACACATATTAAAATAATAAAAGTTGTCTGATCAGATGTATCGACAAAGACAAAAAAGATGAGCTTAAATTTCTTAGAAGCTAAGTGGGTTGTTCCATGACCACTTTAAAGCTAGGTTCGGACCTCCCAAAACCTGTACCCAAGGCAAATTTGGAGGGAAAATGCAAAAAAATATTGAAATGTTGAAAGGGCGTATGCCCTATGCAAAGGACATATGCCCTTTTGAAAGACATGTATATTTTTTGTTTTTTTGCAATTAGAGGTAGTTGTTAAGCACTTTGGACTCCAAATTTTTCTATGTATATTTTTTTATTTTTTTTGCAATTAGAGGTAGTTGTTAAGCACTTTGAACTAAAAATTTTCTTGTCATGTTTGGTGTTTTAGAAGGATATATTTAATAAAATAAATGTCAAGTATAAGAATATATTTATATTCTTATACTTTAAATTTATTTTGCTAAATATAACAAATCAGGACCACTCTACATTTTATGAAATCGATTCTAGAGCTATAGGAGTTACCATTTAGAAGTTAGTTTTTTAAAATCCAATATGGTCAATACTTAGTTTTCAAAAATTCAGGATTAGAAGATAGAGTGAGAAATGAGGTTACAAATGATGTTATGTATGTAATAGATCTATACCATTGATTATGCCCCATATTTTACCTAATTGCGTATGCCATACCTACTTTACCTACTTGAGTATGCCCTACTCGATGGAATACTCGATCTTGAAGGTGGATTCTTAAATAATTTATGGGTTTTTCAATCAATGGGTATATCAATATGCATAAATGACTGCTCTGTATCATGTAAATTGTAACATACATATATTCATGATACGGTCACTCATACATGACATCTATCACATACCTATTACATATATGTATGCATTCACTCATACATGACATCTACCTATAGTCATGATACAATAACTTATACTAGACATGAATGTAACTAAACACCCTAATAGACTCCATTCAAAATATAATAAATTGAAACACCATTAAAATTCATTCTAAAAATATACTATTCACTCTAAAAAAATGTTAGATAGATAGTCAATCTATGCTTTCTTCAATTCCAATCTCATGCATTATTATAAACTCACATAGAATAAAGTCATATTCTAGCACTCCAAATACACATAGGACACTCTCTCATTGACCCTCATCATCCCTCATTGACCCTTGTATTCACTTATCATCCATATTCAATGCGTCATCGATTCTCATTAGCCATTATTATCCCTAATCACTCCCTCATTGGCTATCATCATCTTTCATTGTTGCTAATGACTCCCTCATTAACCCTCATCATCCCTAGTCACTCCCTCATCATCCCTCATCATCCCTATTTATCATTAATCATCCATAAACACTCCTTTATCAACCCTCATCAACCCTAATCATACCTAATCACTCTCTCAGCATCCCTCATCATCCCTAGTCACACTCTCATCATCCCTCATCATCCCTAATAACTCCCTCATTAACCATCATCATTTTTTATCATCCCTATTCAATCATTTATCATCTTTCATTATCCCTCATCATCCCTAATCACTCCCTCATCAACCCTCGTCATCCTTAATCATCCCTCACCCCCTCATATGTCCTCATCCCTCATTGTCCCTCATCATACCTAATCACTCCTCGGTATGTGCACGAAGTTGGTGGACAATTTCATGGACATTTTGGGTAATGTGATTGCATTATTTAATTAACATGATCGTGTTATTGAAATTATGGTTCGGTAATTACCAAGCTATAACACATGCATTATTGAGAAAATAATAACATGCATGCGTTATTGTAAATTTAAATAATTCGTATGCATTGTATAATGCATACGAATTATATAATGCGTACACATTATATAGTGAACTATACAACACGTACATGTTGCTTTGTTATAAGTCTAAAACAAACTCCATGAGCATTTGGGAGTTACAGGTGAAGCCAACTTTGTCTAAAAGATTATATTTACTACTCTAAATGTTAAGTATAAGTTGACGTTTATATTGTTCTTATAATTTAAATTTATTTAAGTAAATATAATAAATTAGGGTCACTCAACATCTAATAGAGTTGGTCTCACAGTTGCATGCCTTATGACATGAAAAATAATTTTGAAAAATCCAATAAGGGTATTACTTAGGCATTTTCAGAATCTAAGTATTAAACCTAGGGATTTCAGGACATAATTTTGTAATTGATATGCATTTTTGGCAAACGTATAGTCATTTTTTAGGTTTTTATGCCTTCCAGATTAATTTTTGACATTTCTCAGAGTCTTAGGTTTGTCAAAATTGAAGTTTTCGAACCACTCACATGTGATTGAGGTCGCATAGGTCACATTGATGACATACACACATCAAACAACCACTTTGTGTTAATTTCACTTGTTCACCATCCTTCCCTCATCCTTGATCACTTCTTACTCATGCCTCATCAACCCTAATCACTCTCATCATTATTCATTGTCTTCAATCACTCCCTCACTGAACCTCACTTTCTCTAGTCATCTTTAATCACTCTCTCATGATCCCTAATTACTCCCTCATTGACCCTCACTATGCCTCATCATCCCTAATAACTCACTCTTTGTCCCTCTTCATCCCTCATCACTCCCTCATTGACCCTCACCATCCCTCATCATCTTTAATCCCTCCCTCATCATCCTTAATCACTCCCTCATTGGCTCTCATCATCCCTCATCATCCTTGATCACTCCCGCATTGGCTTTTACCATCCCTAATCATTGCTTCATCATCCCTAATCATTCCCTCCTCATCTCTAATCACTCCCTTATTTACCCTCACCATTCCTCATTATTTATAATCACTCCCTCATTTCCATTCACCATCCTTCATGGTGTAGAGCCCTATTGCATACTCTTTTTGTCCAAGCTCTTTGCCAATATCCACCTGACTTTCACTTTGTCTTTTCTTGCTTGATCTCTATCTTTGGACCCTGCACACATTTCAAATTCACATATACATTTTATTCATTTCATTTATTCTCTACCATTATTTGGATTGTCTCACTAAACTCTTCATTCTATTCTCCTTACTCAATTCACTCAATCTCTCTTACTTTAAGACAATCCCCGTTACTAATCTTTATGTGTTATAACAACTTGAATCAAATCTTATCTCTGGTTCCTTAGGATTTAATAGGTATTTGAAAAAATTCCTTCCATTCTTTTGAATTATCTCTAACTTCTTCTCAACCCTACTTAACTTCTCATTACAATCCTCATATCATACACTACCTCTTACTCTATCATAAACTCTTGTTGTAGGGACTCAAATCATCAAATCAACCTCAATTATGGATACCCTATATTATATACCATTTATTCACAAAGTTCCAAGCTTTGGTTCAACTATTTATTACTTCTTTTGGCTCTTTCTACTCTTGGATTAGGTCTTTAGGTTTCCTTCTACCCTGTCTACCACACAGTCATCCCCCATCCCTACTTATCCATACTTACATAACTTAAAAACACTATATTATATTTGTACATGTTAAACTCAAAATTTTCACTGAATTTCATGAATTATTGATAATTACAACTCCTAATAGCTCACTTTGAAAGTAGAAACCCTAATATAGGGTTTGGACTAGTTTCATAGACTCGAGAAGGGTCAAAATGAGATTTCAATCTTTTAAAGGCATTTATAATGACTTTGACTATTCTATTAGGTCTAATTTGACCTTATACACATTTTACAAGTGTTATATTTCCATTTTTAATTTACAATAGATTGACTTAACCAAATTTAAATAGACTGTATACTCAGTCATAGGTCTGTAGTAATCTGAGAAGAGGCTATTTGTTCTAATTCATTCCAAAAAGGGTTATAAATCAACATTAAGGTTGAAACTCCTCTGCATAATGTTTAGACACTTTTAAAAATCAATTCCTTCCATCTATAACACTCAATTTGTCAATTTTCATGAGATATATACCTTCTCACACATATGTATACTCAGAACTTTTGCTCATAGAAGACAGGGTTATGTTGTTTAACATAGAATTTCCTTATTAGATTAACAACATACAATGTTTAAATACTATTAAGGAATTGTTATGTTAAGTTACTGATTACTCACACATTCTAAAATCCCGCTAAATAGAATCTCCTTTTCCAAAAGACTCTGACCTTTACTCAGATTTCAAGGCACAGTTTGTAAAAGCACAGCATATACAATTTGTAATTTGAACATTCAAAATATTTGAAACTTAAAAGACAAATTATATAATCACCATCAAATAAAGAACACAAATAACTTGTTACTAATCATGTTTCAAAATCATGCATACTGTCAACTATCTTTACACATATTCAAGAAGATGTAGGTTTTGTTTGCTTTCTTATCTACAAATAATCAAAACTTGACTTTATTCACTTATTTTGTGTTATTTACATTCATAATTTTGAATCCTAACCCCTCTAACTCTCTTTAATCTGACTCTAAATATAAAATAAGACATGGACAATACTCATATTACCAAATAATCATCAACTAAATTCTAACTTCTTTTGTGTGTTAAGAGTGTCAACTAACTCAACTACTAATATATTTCTCAAATATGAATTTAGGTATATCTGTTGTAACATCATAAAATCCTCGCTAAAGTCTAACCACACCAAATTCAATGTTGGACTTCTTGAAACAAGATTGAAGTCTCTATGAAAGTTCAAAAATTCAAATGAAAGATTTGGCAAGAAAATCAAATACAACTCTAATTCAAAATTGACACAAAACTAGAAACTTAAAAAGAATCCTATAGAATTTTTATGAACTTGACCACCTTCTAAAGACTCTAAACATGTAAACTAGATCACTATTTATATTGGGTAGTTTTGCTCCTGCATCACCTCATCATCTCTAATCACTGCTTCATCATACCTCATCATCTCTAATCACTCATTCCTCATCCCTCATCTCCCCTAATCACTCCCTTATTAATCCTCACCATCACTCATCATCCCTAATCACTCCCTCATACTCCCTAATCACTCCCTCATTGACCCTCACCATCCTCATCATCCCTATTGACTCCCTCCTCATCTCTGCTTAATTCCTCCTCATCCCTCCTCATCCCTCCTCATCCTTAATCACTCCATCCAATACCTTGATGGTGGTATTTTATTGAAATTTAAAAATTTTAGGAGATACAAGTGGAGAGTTGAGTGCTAGTATAAAATATAATACATAGTGATCAAAATGATGTGGAGGCAAATTTGAAACATAAATATTTAACACCTATGATGAATATTATTTCATTAACAAATGTAGATCAATGGTGAGACAATACACTTCATCATTTCTAATGGAAGTCAAAAGAATTTAATTTCTCCTAAATCATATTTTCAAAAATTTAACTTTAAATTTATACATCATCCATAATCATACGCTAGTGTATGTTCTAGTGTAGGCCTTGAGAAATGGATCACCTAATAGTGTCATTTGGTGTACAAAATCAGTCTTTTTAAAGATGCAATCCTTTGTGACATCTCACCATTATAGGTGTGTGATGTTTTTTATGTGGTCAACCATGTATTTACCATTTAAATATATTATTTAATCCTTGAAATTTTGTGATAGATTTTCTAGATCTAAAATACCATATATCGTAGTTAGTTCATAAGCTTTCAGTCATTAGTGCCATGAAGTGCAAGAATATTGTCAATTCTAGTAAGAAGTATAATCTTAATGGTAAGAAGTAAATGTTTAATGACATCCTTATGTCACAATATCATAGTGTGGTTTATCCAACAATAACAAAGATGAAATAATTGAACCATAAATTAGATGAATACAAGGATATCTTTCAGTCACCTAAATAAGTTCATGCATACTATACACTAAATAATACTATAGATTTAATCCCTTAACTACCTCTTCCTCAAACCTCTTTATATAATATATCATTTATAGAGAGTGAATATATCAAGTGGTAGATCCATGAAATCATGGATAATGGACACGTCATTCCCAAAGCATTGCCTTGCAGAAACCCAATTGTGTTTGTGCTAAAGTTGTGAATCAATTAAAAAAATATTAACAAGATTAACGTGAAGAACTATTATCCTCATTTAAATATTAAGGAATTTTTCTACCATATCCATTGTGTAGAATTATTTTACAAAATTGATCTTAAGTTTGGGTATCATCATGTTCATGTTAAACCTTTAGACATTTGGAATATAGTCTTAAAAACAAAGGACAAATTGATTGACTAGTTAATTATGCCTTTTAGGTTAACTCATATAATGAATTAATTAATTTTAAGATGGTGAACGACATCCTCAATCCCTTTACCTATTCAATTTTTTTAATCTACCTTGATGACATCTTAATCTTTAAAAAACATGGGATGAACATCTACACCATATTGAACTAGTGTTTCACATTTTTCAAAAACATATTTTTGTGATAATGTGAATAAATGTTCATTTTTCATGAAAAACATAACATATTTGGGACATATTACACACACAAGGAGTGCATGTGTGAACCTAACCAAGATTAAAGTTATATAGGAATGGGAAACACTAAATAACTTTGCATCTGATTCAAATTTTCTCAAAATTAGAAAATTATACAAGAAATTTGTGTTTGATTTTTATCTTTTGAACCAAACTACCAAAGGTGGAACTGAATAAAGTTTCATTTAGTTAGTTGCACAACAAAGATATTTTGATGAACTAAAATTTAGACTCTATTTTGTGTTAATACTTATGTTACTTGACTATAAATTTGGAAGATCATCCAATTCATTTAGTAATAAAATTGACTATCACAAATGGGTATTGACAACACAAGTCCTAAAAAAGAGTTAATTGTTGTTATAATGGATTAAACAACATATTATTGGAATCAAATATATCTTCAGAGTATATATTTACTCAAGATGATGAGGGAGTGATTAGGGATGGTGAGGGTTAATGATGGAGTGATGAAGGATGGTGAGGGATGGTGAGGGTCAATGAGGGAATGGTTAGTAATGATGATGGATGGTGATAATCAATGAAGGAGTGACTAGGGATGATAAGCCTGAGTGATTAGAGATGATGAGAGACAACTAAAGTTAATGAAGGAGTGATTAGGGATGAGGAAGTGATTAGGTATGATGAGGGATGAGGAAAGAGTGATTAGGGATAATGAACAATGGGGATGGAGTGATTAGGGATGATGAGGGATAGTGAGGGTCAATGGATGAGTGATTATGGATGATAAGGAAGTGATTAGAGATTATTAGGGATAGTGAGGGTCAATGAGGGAGTGATTAGGGATAATGAATAATGATGACAGAGTGATTATGGGTGATGAGGCATGAGTAAGAAGTGATCAAGGATGAAGTAATGTCAATGAATAATTGAAATTAACACAAAGAGGTTGTTTGATGTTGGTAGGTCATCAATGTGACATATGCTACCCTAAGCACACCACTTTGCATCAATTTCAAAGTGAGTGGTTTGCAAACTTCAATTTTGACAAACCTAAAACTCTTGAAAATACCAAGAATCAATTTGAAAGGCACAAAAACCTAAAAATGACTATATGTATACCAAAAATGGATATCAATTACAAAATTTATGTCCTAAAATCCTTAGGTTTAATACTTAGACCTTAAAAATGCTTGAGTACTACCCTGATTAGATTTTGAAAATTTATTTTCCACATCGTAAGGCATGCAACTATAAGACCAACTCTAAATGTTAAGTATAAGAAATTAAATATAACAATATAAATGTAAACTTATACTTAACATTTAGAGTAGTCAATATAAGCTTATGGACAAAGTTGGCTTCTTGTGCAACTCCCAAATACTCATGGAGTGGGTTTTGGACTTATAACAAAGCAACATGTACACATTATATAATTCGTATGCATTGTATAGTACACTATGCAACACGTACATGTTATGCAATGCATACACATTATACAACGCGTACACATTATTTGAATTTACATTGAAAATTGAGCCTTTAGGCTCAAAAATGGCTTGTATTTCCAAACTAAAGGCTTAGGACTCTGCATCTATAGCCAAGATCGAGAGTTTTAAGAAAAACCAATAAATTTCAACTTCAATCACCAAATACGCTATATATTTCAACATCAAAATTCAAAAAATTATTACCGTTACGATGAGCATATTGTCCTCTTTCTAAATGTATGTTTTTCATAATTTTTGGGCTATTTTAAGGGTTCAAACTATATTTTCTAATAACACCTTTTTTATACCACTACGTGCCTCACCCATACATTCCTATTCATGTTTATCTAATTTGTTTTTCATTGATCCAAGTGCAAAATAAATTATATGGTAACAAATTAAGCCTAATTCTACACACATTTTAAAAAAAACAAAATTAATTTTCATTTTCTTTGAGGTAGTTAGGGTGGGTTGCACGACTGACTATCTATTTTTTTGTCAGTTTTTAGGATATACTTAATTGTAAAATTAATTAAAAAAATATTCATCGAATTTTTTTTTAATTTTTTTTTGTAACACACTAGAATATCTTATATAAATATTCATCAAAAGGTTTCTAACAATATTTAATGATGCTCAAAAAATGGTGGGCCGCACGAAATGGTACAATTCAAATTTCCTTAGAAAAAATAGGAGGTCCTCTTCAAATTTTAAATGTTTGACCTATTTATACTTAACTATTTTTTTTTAAAAATAAAAAATAAAACTAGACTCGAAATTCTATAATTCATGTTTTTATACCATCTTCAAATTTGAGTCTAGCCATCTCTAATTATCTACAAAATTTCACATTTCAAATTTCAAAAAAATCATGTCCACGGGTAGGCCAATTTTTGTCCCCCAAGTTGGTGCACTTACCCTTCTTCATCATCCCTAGTCACTCCCTCATATAGTAGAGTATGTCCCAATCTAGTAGTTAGTATAAAATTATTTTAGACTGAACAATATATTTTTTAGATAAATCTTGATTGGTGTTTTAATTCCTTTTATTCTGATTGGAGTGTACTAGGGTGATTATTCTCATTCATGTCTAGTAGATTAGATAGGGTCATGATGGATTACTCTAGGGAGATCATTGAATGATTTACATGGTGGAAATAATATAATATCCTCTTTATACTTGCATGGTAAAAATTCATTTTGAATGATGAGGGATGATGAAAAATGATGATGGATCAAAAATTACCTCTTTGTGCTTGCTTCATATGAGGTGAAATCCTTCTTCTAGACACATTTATTTCCAAATCATTGAGAAAATGGGCCAGAGCATTTTGTATCTTCTCATGTTTTTGAGTTATTCTCAAAGAATTATGTGGGTCATGAGTATAAATTATTAGCATTTGTGCCATTGACTTTGTTATGACACGTTTTCTCCTTGTATTGAAATATTTGCACTTGTGTAAGAATTATGATAGGAAAATGGAGAGGGGGTTGAGTTGAACTACCAATGCTTGCATCATTCCTATATGGTGTGGTCTCCACAATGTATGTTTAGTGTTTGTCACTTATGTTTCATTTTTAGGGTTTAGGGTTAAGGGTTTAGGGTTCAAAGTTTATAGTTGAGTGTTTAGGGTTGATCGTTTGGGTTCTAGCATTTAGGTTTTAAGGTTTAGGGTTTATCCAGTTTTAGGATTTAGGGTGTATGGTTTTGGGTTTGAGGTTTTATGGTTCTTAGTTTAAGGTTTAGGGTTTAAATTTCAAGGTTTATGGTTTAGTGCTTAGGGTATCAGGACTAGGTTTAGTGTTAAGAGTTTAGGGGTCAAGGTTTTGGGTTTGGAGTTTGGGGTTTGATATTTAGGGTTTAAGGATCATGATTTTGAATTTTGTGTTTAAGGCTTAGTGTTTAATATTAAGGGTATAGGTTTAAGGTTTTATGGTTTAGTGTTTAGGATTTAGGATTTTAGGCTTATGGTTTGGACTTTAGGGTTAAGGGCTTAAATTTTAGGTTTTAGGGCTTAGGTCTAGGGTATAAAGTCTAGGGTTTGAGGTTTTAAGGTTCTATGTTTAGGGTCTAGGTTTTGGGGTTTAGGTATTATTTTTTTGGGTTTAGGGATATTGAATTAGGGTTAAGTGTTCAAGGTTTATGGTGTTTAGGATTCAACATTAAATGTTTATATTGTTTAGGGTTTGGGGTTTAGGTTTTACGGTTAATGGTTTAGGTGCAAATGGAGTGTACTATGGTGATTAGCTACATTTATGTCTGGGATAAGTGACTATATTACCAATACAAGAATATGTCATGTATGAGTGACAACATACCTACATGTAATACTAGGTATGGGCTAGATGTAATGTATAATTGACTGTATCATTATTATATGTATGTTATAGGTTGAATGCTACAGGATAGCCATTTATGCATATTGATAGACTCATTGATTAAAAAACCCATAAATTATTTAGGAATTCATCTTGAATCCACCTTTAAGACTTTTACATGAATGTCCCTGGTCATTCCTTTCTATATATAAGTTAGAATGACCCCTATCCTTTCAAGATATGGCTTAGTCAATGCCCCCTCAACTTTCTCTATATAGGTGATAACTCAAGATTATGGTTTATGTCTAGAGGTTTAGGGTTTATAAATTTAGGGTTAAGGTTTATGGTTGATAGTTCAAGATTCATAGCTTAGGGTTTAGTGTATAGGGATTAAAATTTAGGGTTCAAATTTTAATGTTATGGCTTAGGGATTAGGATTTAGGGCTTCTAATTTATATTTTATGCTTAAAGGTTTGGGATTTATGGTTTATGGCTCAAAGGACCAAGAGTTTAGCTTTTAGGGTTTGGGGCATGGTGTTTGGGGTTAGGGTTTTGGGTTTATGGTTTTAAACTTAGGGTTTAGGGTGTAAGGTTTAGGGTTTTGGTCTTGGGGGTTTGGGGATTGAAACTTAGTGTTTAAGATTTAGGGTTTGGGATTTAATGTTTGGGGATTAGGGCTTAGGATTTAGGACTTGGGGTTTATAGTTTATGGTTTATAGTTTATGGTTTGGGGTTTAGCATTTTAGGTTTAGGGTTTAGGTTTTAGGGATTTAGGTTTAGTGTTTAAGGTTTTAGGTTTTTGATTTTCAATTTGGGTTTATATTTTTGGTTTAGGAGTTAATGTTTAAGGTTTATGACTTATGGTTTATGGTTTTAGGCTTGGGGTTTAGGGTTAAGGGCTTAAATTTAAGTTTTAGGGTTTAGGATTTAGGAATTTAGGTTTAAGGTTTGGGATTTAGGTTTAAGGGCTTACATTTAGGTTTTAGGGTCTAAGGTCTAGAGTATAAAGTATAAGGTTTAATATTTTAAGTTTTTATATTTAGGGTTTATGGATCATTGTTTTTGGTTTAGGGATAATGTATTAGGGTTAAGGGTTCAAAGTTTAGGGCTTAGGATATAGGGTTTAGGTTTATTATTTAGTGTTCATGGTTCATGGTTTATGGCTTAGGGTTTGGGGTTTAGGGTTTAGGTTTTAATGTTTAGGGTTTAAGGTTTAGTGTTTAGGGTTAGGGGTTAGGGGTTTGGGGTTAATAGTTTAAGAAGAAATGGAGTGTACTAGGGTTATTAATTGCATTCATGTCAAATATGAGTGACCATATCATGACCACAAGAAGATGTCATGTATGAGTGATTGAATACCTATATGTAATACCATGTATGTGGTAGAAGTAATATATGAATGGTTGTATCATTACTATATATAAGATATAGGTTGCATGCTACAGTCTATTCATTTATGCATATTGATATACCCATTAATTAAAGTTCATTTTCTAAGTTGAGAATAAGGTTGTTAAGAAGATTCCAAGGCAAAGATAGCAAACTCCAAGTATAGTACATGTCAAACTTTGTTGATTGAGTATAAACCTCTTATGAAGGTCTAATGTTTTATGTAAACACTATAGAATACTTAAATGCAAAGTGATCCAAATCACTTTGTTTTCCCCCAAAAATATCACTCATTTTTGGGACAACATTTGAATTATTTTGGTCCTACATACCAAAATTGTCTCTTCCCTTTCCAAAATTTGTCCTGGACATTCAAATGTCTCATTTTTCAAGCTTCTCAGAAATCTACGGACTCAGCAGGTCAAGTTCAATGGGCTTCTACATGTTTAAATCTACAAACTCTTTCAAGGTTACATAAATTATGGACTTGGTATCTACGGACTCTGCAAATAGGCTCATTTTTACAAGTTCAACGGGCTTCACGACTTCTGCAGGAATTTCCATTGGCAAGCATCAGCAGCAGGTTCAACATTTGGTTCAGCCTTTGGTTCAATGTCAAATGGTTCAAAGGCGGGTTCAATCAAGTGGTTCAATGCTTTGTTTCAACATTTGGTTCATCCGCTTTGTTTCAACTTTTGGTTCATTCTTTGGTTCAATCAAACGGTTCGTCAGTCGGTTCAAAGCTTTGTTTGAACCGTTGAACCAAAACTTGGTTCAACGTCTTGGTTCAAACACATGGTTCAAAGGCAAGTTTAATAGTCGGTTCAATGCTTAGTTCATCGGCTCGGTTCATTCAAATTGAACCATCGGCTTGAACCATTTTTGGTTCAACCGTTGGTTCAATGTCTTGGTTCAATGGAATGGTTCATCGCCAAAATTCAAAGGGTCATTTTCAAAGAAGCCGAAAGGTAATTCTTTCAGATTTGTTTAAGGCATTTAAAATTGATTCCCCAGACTTTTTGTTTGCGAGAATTTTCCCTGGGAAAATGTCAGCGGGAGGAAGCATAAGAAGAGCCCAGGGGATATTCGAAGGGTCACCCGAAGAAGCCCGAAAGGCCATTTAAAGACTGCCCGAAGGATAGATATCCTTGCAGGAGGCTATTCCGACTCAAAATGGGTCATTTCTCAAGGCCCGAAAGGGCAAGTCCAATCTGGAAAAATACCAAGCAGAAAGCTGAAAGAAGACAAAGTAATGACGCGCCCAAAAATGTCAAATTCAACATAGTGAATTAGCCATTGATCCTTTAAACATACAAACATACAGATCAAAATACATTCACAAATTTCAAAGCCAATACCAGCAGAAAGTGGAGAAGGAACAAAATCAGTAAACTAAATCTAAGACCCGATTCAATTAACCAGACAAGGAGGAATGATAAAGATAAGATCATATCGCTAGGTGGACATTGAAAGTTGAAAACTTTCAATAAGCGTGACTTATTTCCTTGCATTGATAAAATCAAATGGGTAAAGTGCCTGATAGGACCTAGGAAGCACAATTGATTACCATGTACAAGCAACTAAATGCGGAATTTAACCAGAATCACAAGTAACTAGAATTCGGAAATAACACGAAATATGAGAGACAATACCCAATTGTATTAACACTCTTACAAAAGCAAATTACAATAAAGAAGTGCCACACTCTTCTTCCCACACCTCTAGAGCTCCCACACATCTAGGGCATACACAATAATCTTCCCTCAAAGCTCTCTCTCAATCACGATCACAACAAACAACTCAAACACAGAGCTATTGTTCACCTCCACCAGCCAGTAACAATACTACCAGTCCACCAGTTAGTAACAATATTGCCGGTCCACCAAGTACTCCACGTAATCCAAGTCTGAGTATACACACATACTCCAAGTACTTAACGTACTCCAAGTAGATCTCACCTGATCTTGCTACATGTTGTGTTGCTGACCTCCTTGATCTTGCACACCTGCAAATCAACCTGGTTCTGCACACCTACAAACCTAGATCTCGCACACACACACACCTGCAGATCAACCGACCTTACTTACTTAGAAGAACCCTTGTCCTTGCCTCACCAAGTCCTTATGATTCTCCATAACAACACCCCTATGGATCTCTACCAGACCTTGTTGTCTCGCAGATCTACCTGATCATACACACCTGGCACTATGGCACTAGCAGGAACACACCTTACTCTCTTCCCTCTGAAGGAGCTAACCTTGCTCTCTCTACTAGCACACATTACAATACAACCCATGAGTCTATTATATAGATCCCATGAAAACAATAATTAGACATCCAATTACAATAATTAGATCCACAGCTCCAAGGCTAAAATTAGCCTTTAACATGCAAACAATCGGTTCGTTAACAAACTGTTTGTGAACTAGCAGTTTCGAAACCGCACAGGGGATCGATGTCGGTCCCTGTCTGCCTAGAGATGACTGACGTCGGCTGATCCTAACCGATGTTGGTAGCTTCCTGTCCACCCCTGACTGATGTCGGTTGGCTTGACCGACGCCAGTGACTGTGACACTCAGCAACCTCCTCCAATGTCTACATCAGTGAAGCTTTTAGCTCCACAACCTAACAATCTCCCACTTGGAGATAAATAGCTACACTGTACCTGTACCTATACACCGTCTAATTTGTTTCCTAGCTTGTATCCCTCTTCAAGATCAATCCTGAAGACCAACCACCACACATCCTGTGGTGCACCGCATGTCATCCAAGTAACCTGCCACATCCGCATCTACAAACCCATGTAGAAAAGAACTTGACCCTGCATAGCATGTATACTTACTGCTGGTCCCTCTCAGATACTTGAGAACCCACTGAACTGCTCTCCATTGCTTCCTTTCCGAATTGGCTACGAACTTGCTGACAACACCCACTACTAGGGCAAAATCAGGGAGTACACATGTACTCAACCTCATCATGTGATTAGGGAGCCTGTTCTGTGAACTGTCCATCCATAGATGTGCTAACCGGATCTGCATCCTGCATTTTGAACCTCACCACTACCTTATTCGCATAATCATCCTGTGACAACATCAACTTGTGATCTTTCCTGTCTCTAGGATTACTCATGCCAAAGAATTTTTTTGCTCCCAAATCCTTCATGGCACACCACTGAACTAACCTTACCTTTAGCTCAGCAAAACCCTGTATGTCTAAACCTGCAACAAGCATATCATCTACATACAGTAACAGGATAATGTCGCGACTATCATCCAACCTGGTAAGACAAACACAATGGTTACAATGACATTGACTAAAGCCATGCTTTGTCATACACCCATCAAACCTGTACCACTGTCCTGCAGCCTGCTCAAGACCATATATCCTAGCCTTTTGTCCCACGTGTCCATTCTCTCTCTTCTTTAACCAAGGAATCCATTCATCTCTGAGTGCTTTCATCCCGGATGGCAACTCCAAATCTACCGTTTGGTTCTCTTCCAAAGAATGCATGCCACGCTCCCACTATTTCCTGGATCCTACCTGCTCTACAATGAGAAACAAGTATAAAGAAGGGGAATAATGAATTTGAGGCTTACTCACCCTTTTAGTCCTCCACATGGGCATTTGAGACTCCTTGATAGCTTGTTGTCTACCCAAAATCTATTCCAGTGACTGATGTCGTCACCACCCAGTCTGCATCTGACCGACGTCAGTTCCATGCAACTGACCTGACTGCCGATGCCAGTTACCTGACCGACATCAGTTGCCACCTGCCTGACACCACTGACTTTGCATGTCTTCACATGACCAACATCGGTGCCTGTCTGTTCGACACCGGTTACCCTTGACCGACGTCGGTAACTATGTTTTCCTATGAGTGATGACTTTTTACCTGCGAGCTCACCTTGGATCAAAACCCTGTCCAAACTAATTAAGTTTGTCAAAGACATCTGACTTCTTCTTAAGAACATGCATCTCCTTCTTGCTCATGTGACCAAGCCTACAAAGCCACGTCTTCGCAACAGAAGAAGAATCAGTAATACAAGTAAGTAGATAAAAAGTACCTGCTTTCTTACCACCAGCTAATTCTAGTGCATCCGCTATGAGAGTTCCTGTGCATCTCTCATCACTCAAATTTCCTGAAGAAATTAGCCTCATCTTTAGAACTGGGACCTACATAACATCCATCAACACCCATGTGTTGGTCGTCTGCAATTTCAGCCGCACTTCCCCTTTGCCAATACTTTGACAAGGCTCACCAACCCCTATATAAATCTTTCCAAAGTCTTTATGGACCTTAACATGGAAAAATACTCTATTTGGGGCTGCATGGAAAGAGGCAACAGAATCTATAAATCAAGATTCTACTTTATCCAAGGAATATATAAGAGCAACCAGTGCAACAATACCTGCTTCTTTATTTCCTTCATGTTGATCTGCTACCAACCAACAATCTTTCTTTTCCTGCTCTTTCTTTCCATAACACCATAATTGATCATTCTTGATTTTGAATTCCTCCATTCTTATTGTACTTTCTTCTGCCATTGCTTTACTCCCACTCAATCAGAAACCCCTGAGAGTGACTTGTAATCAAACACAAACCTACTCCCTGCAACCTTAGCTCTGATACCACTTGATAGGACCTAGGAAGCACAATTGATTACCATGTACAAGCAACTAAATGCAAAATTTAACCAGAATCACAAGTAACTAGAATTTGGAAATAACACAAAATATGAGAGACAATACCCAATTGTATTAACACTCTTACAGAAGGAAATTACAATAAAGAAGTGCCACACTCTTCTTCCCACACCTCTAGAGCTCCCACACATCTAGGGCATACACAGTAATCTTCCCTCAAAGCTCTCTCTCAATCACGGTCACAACAAACAACTCAAACACAGAGCTGTTGTTCACCTCCACCAGCCAGTAACAATACTGCCAGTCCACCAGTCAGTAACAATATTGCCGGTCCACCAAGTACTCCACATACTCCAAGTTCGAGTATACACACATACTCCAAGTACTCAACGTACTCCAAGTAGATCTCACCTAATCTTGCTACCTATTGTGTTGCTGACCTCCCTGATCTTGCACACCTACAAATCAACCTCATTCTGCACACCTACAAACCTAGATCTCGCACACACACACACACCTGCAGATCAACCGACCTTACTTACTCAGAATAACCCTTGTCCTTGCCTCGCCAAGTCCTTATGATTCTCCATACCATCACCCCTGTGGATATCTACCAAACCTTGCTATCCCACAGATCTACCTGATCATACACACCTGGCACTGTGGCACTAAGAGGAACACACCTTGCTCTCTTCCCTCTGAAGGAGCTAACCTTGCTCTCTCTACTAGCACACATTACAATACATCCCATGAGTCTATTATATAGATCCCATGTAAACAATAATTAGACATCCAATTACAATAATTAGATCCGCAACTCCAAGGCTAAAATTAGCCTTTAACATGCAAATAACTGGTTCGTTAACAAACTGTTCGTGAACTAGCAATTTTAGAACTGCACAGGCGACCGACGTCGGTCCCTGTCTGCCTAGAGATGACCAACGTCATCCGATCCTGGCCAATGTCGGTAGCTTCCTGTCCACCCCTAACCGACATTGGTTGGCTTGACCGACGTCGGTGACTGTGACACTCAACAACCTCCTCCAATGTCTGCATCAGTGAAGCTTTTAGCTCCACAACCTAACAGTGCCCCTAAGTTCCAGCGTGTCTTCTTAACAGATTCCAATGCAAAATGATGTATTGATTGTTCCCAAGTCCTTCTTGAAGAGGCTATATAAGGGACTTTCTTTTATTGTAATTTGGAGCTCTTTTTTGACAATTAGAAGGAAACTCTGCCCAAATTGTAAGGCATTGCTGAGACTTTGAGCTCAGATTGCTGACCATATTTTGTTACTGGAATAAGAAAGCAAGTGGTTTTTCAGACTTTGTGTTGTAATATCTTTGTTATTGAGGAAATCATTCTTATGTCTTTTTCTTCAATATATCTTTTGGTCCTTTAATTCAACAAGCAAAATTAGTGACAACAGTAAAAAAAAGGTGTCCTAAAGAGTCGACTATGGAGAGACTTTGTGCCCCCATAATCACCTTTAGTTTGTTTTCTTTTCATTTCTGTGTAAAGGACCTTGAGGTGACTTTGCGCCCTCATTGTCCTTCGTATCTTACTCTTGAGCAATCCAGGTGAAGACTTTGAGCTGCATCTCGATTTGCCAGTTATTGCATCCTTTGCTACATTTTGTTGTTACTGCCAGGAGTATTCTCGTGGTTTGCTGAATAGTATTTCTGAAAGAAGATAAGTACTGTCTGTCATTTCCCAAGTTTTTCCTTTGATCCGAAGTGCATCATCTCTGAAAGAAGAGAGATGGATGGTTTGTCCCACCCATGAGTATTATTTTCTGTTATATATATATATATATATATATATATATATATATATATATATATATATATATATATATATATATATATATATATATATATATAGCATAACTACAGGAAACCTCCCCTTGATGAGAGGAGAGATCAGTGTCTTTCTGATGTGGTAAAACTACACATTTGGATGACTAATCTTCCTACTTTGGCTGATCAGACCTATTTTGTTTATCAGTACGCTGATCGACAAAATATTCAACCAACACACTTAAAAACTAAGCCAATTCAATATCCTTCCAAGTAAGCATATTAGGCCATCCAGACCTAAAGAGTAGAGTTACTATTGAATTCTAATTCTTAAGAAAGCAATAAAGGAAATTGGTTTCTTATCCTCAAAGATAGTATCCAAACATATTAATAAATATTTATAAGAATCCTTTGATGAGCTTAGATTAATAACACCTTTTCAAGACCAAACATGCCTATACACAATATTGTAACAGTGCTTAGGACTTAGTCAACATTTTGGGAACTTTGGTGATCTGATTGGTATTTTGAGCTTGTGTAAAAACACCTATGAGTCTTGTATCATTGTCTTGATATTTTCATTGAGTTTTTGAATTGAATTAGTCCAAAAAATAAGGTAGTTGTAGACTTTTTTGTATCACGTCCTTAAGATGTAGAATTTGTCCTAATAGGCCTATAAGGGTAGAGTTGTTGTCATCTGAGTTTTGAGTTTAAGTTATTCACGTACTAAGAATCTTGAGTCAAATAATTGGTGAAACCCTCATAGTATTGAAGTGAGGATGCACCATTTAGTGCTTTAGTAGTCAAAGAAGGGCTTTGATTGATGGTGGATTACTATCTTGGAATTGAGTACCCTATTTTAAGTCATTGAAAGTGTCTTTTGATCTGAATACAGAGGCTAAAAATTCAAGAGATAATACTAAAGAATAATGTCAATAGTCTTTCAATACCAATACTCAAAAGATATTTTTTGATAGACTAAGAGATAATTTATGGTTAGGAAGAGACCTAATTGTAAGCAAGTTTATAGAGGACCTTGAAGAAGACAAGGTTGAGTAAGTAGAACACATAATTTGACAGTAGTAGGGAATAATAAATATCAAGATATGGATTGTGTATTTAAGTAGGGCATACTCCTTGAGATAAAGCTATGGTTCGATTATTTAATCAGGTAGATCATACTCAAGTAGATAAAGTAGATAGGGAATACTTAAGTAGGTAAATTAGGCATGTAATTCTCAATGTTATAGATATATTACATACGTAACATGATTTGAAACCTTGTTTCTCATTCTATCTTTTAATCCCTAAATTCTGAAAACTAAGTATTGACCAAAATGGAATTTAAAAAACTAACTTATAAATGGTAACTCCTACAGCTCTGTAATCAATTTCAAAAGATGCAAAGTGGCCCTAATTTGTTATATTTAGTAAAATAAATTTAAAGTATAAGTTTACTTGAAAACTTATACTTAACATTTATTTTACTAAATATATGCTTGCAATATACCCTTTTAAAACACCAAACATGTAAAAAAAATTGTAAAACACTAAACATGGAATAAACAAATTGCATTCCAAATGGCGTACGACCATTCTAAAGGGTGTACACCCTTTGGAAATGGTGTGCATCCTTTGCATTCCAAAGGGTGTATGACCTTTAGGGTCGGGACCAACCCTTTCTAGTTTTGCATTATTTAAAAAAAAGGGGCATACGCCCTTTATAGAAAATGCTTTGTATTCATTATGTCATATTTTTTGTCTCCTAAATTTTTGCATCTACCCTACTATAGAGATATGAAGTTAGGACCTAGTCATATAGTTTTTTAGGGTCATAAGGATAAGAACAATCTAAATGGGAATCCTATTAGGAATCCAAGAAGATCATTGTGAGGAAAAATCTCTCCTAGAAAGGTAGTGGATGACTATGCCAAAGACAATGTCATGGAAGGACTGAGCACTAGGGATGGTTTTAGTGTCCCTAAAGTGAAAAGAATGAAAGAGGTTGTTGATGGGTTAAAACTCTTGAAATCACATAGTGCTTGCAACAACAATAGATGCAAAGATACTGGGAAAGGTAAAATAACTTGGCTGGTGAATAATTAAAGGAATTTATTGGAGCCTTCAAGGAGTAGGATAAACTCAAAGAATTGATGGAAGAGATTGATTTACATAAACCCTTCCTCAGATGGTTTCTTAAGGCCCATGCTCAAATATTTTATCAAAATCCATAATGGAGAGAAATATGTGCTAAGTAGAAAAGATGACATAAAGGATATGATAATACATACATGAGAAGACTTGAGGAGAGAATTGGTAGTTTGGAAGAGGAGAATATCTCTCTCAAAAAGAATTTGGAGACTTTGGTGGGATACAACAAAGTCAAAGTCAGAAATTGTCTAACTAACATGGATGTTCTTATTCAACTCATAAAAAGAGATATGATGGTGAAGGCTTGAACAATAAAACCAAGAAGGATAAAAGGCATGATCAAGGAGAAAGGCCAGACTCTTGATTTTCTAAATATGGATTACATGGAACGAACTTTGAAGAATATATTGGCTACCTAGGATGACACCCTTGGTGGGTAGAAGCTCTAGTGCCATATTCTTTCTTGTTGTTATTTTATTGTTTTGTTTTATTGATGCTATGATGTGGTTGTATTGTAGCCACTTTTTGGCTTCTTGTTTTTGTTTGCAAACTTCTTTGTCTTATCTATTTTTTGAGCCCTTGTTTGCAGGTCATTTATACCAGGGAAGAGTCCCTATCAAAAAACTCTCATTTATCAATAATAAAAATAATAATGAAATAACCTTTTCCTTATGGTGTAATTTAATAGTAATTAACTCCCATGATTTTTTTACAATATACACTAGTTACTATAATATTTATTTAATAATTATACCATATTTGTTATTGGAAAACTATTTGAATAATAAGGTTATAACCACAATTTTCTTAAGTTCTTTGTTGGGTTCACATCATTTTTCCATGACTTCATGGGAATGGTGTGGTATTTAATAAAATTATAATGATAATCCAAGAGGTGTTAAATGTTTTTACCCATTACAATTATGGTTACCCTTTACATGCATACTTTTATGCATAATAGGGTAGTCACTTAGAATCTAGATAGAGAATGACATGTTGTAAATAATAATCGACAAATTATTTTTCAAACATCTGCAAGACTTAAGAGTATGCATTTTTCATTAAATATAATATTTATAAATGTTTTTTCTCTAAAGTTTTGGGGTGGTGAACCACATGTAAGACTCAAAGGTATATATTGAGTATGAGTATGCTTTCAATTAAATTTTGATAGAGATTATTTAAGGTTATATTGCACTTCATAAAACTTAAGTCCATATTACATTGACTGATACTAATATATTTTTCCTTAAATAATTTTTATATTAAATAAATCATTCTTTCTATTTGTACTCAAACTTATTGATAAGATCAAGTCATTATTTTTTTTAATGATCATATGCATCTTAGACCTCAAATACTTGAACAAATATTTATCATTTCCAATTAAAAAAAATAGAACTTATTAAAATTTTACATTCAAATTCAAATTCATCTTCAAATAGAATAAGGTAAAAAATCCAAATGAAGTGAATAATGAGTATCGAAAAAATTAATATTATTATAAAATTTTGATAACTAATAATAAATATTATGTTATTTTTAGATATTGTTGAATTTTATGAAACTTTTATTGTTAGACTCACTATATAGAAACCCCTGTTTTCCTGATTTCTGAAATTAAATGTTTTTTGGACTATTTTTGTGTATTTTGATTTTTTTTTGTGTTTTTGCATGAATAAAAAAAGAATGCGAATTTGCAAGATAAATTCGTATAAATTCAAATAAATAAATATTGACAGCAGTATAATCTCTTTAACTGGCTAATCAATGATCTTATTATTCCTCCCAGATGATTACAATATAGTTTCTCTATCATGCACATAAAGATAATATAAAAATATTGTTCAAAAACCTGATTCTTCTGCAATCTGAAAGAAAACCCTAGATCTGGTACAGCTCTGGTATGACTTTAGTAAAAAAACAGTTGCTCTGGCGTGCGGTTATCAAAAAAACACAGTCAGTCGACGTCGGTTTACTCAGCCGATGTCGGTCTTTGATCGAAGACAACGATTTCTGTCGACGTCGGTATGTACTTCGCCGATGTCGGTCTCTGAGTCTGCCGATGTCGGTCTCTGCACTCCCTGCTAGCCTGTGACTGTTGAAACACGCATTTTCCCAAAACTGTACGGCCTGGTAAAAAATCGTACGAGATTCCGTACAACAGCAGTAAAAAACTAGTACAGCCTGGTACGGTTGGACGCCTAAAATCTCAAGGAAAGTATTGCGCTAATACTGATAGATCTCGTATCTAGACGATTTCTGGATCAAAAACCCTGATGAAATAAATACTTGTGAATCTCTGTAATAACCTCTGTGTGAAGTTATCTCTCAAACTTGACAATAGATCAGCTAATATCTCACAACCTCTGAATTGCACACACTGAAGATTGCATGTTCTCCAATGCAAATCGAATACTGGAAACCCTTGGCTCAGTCTTCTCAAAAAATACTTAGCAAAAATTGTCTTCAACATGAATGAATGGAATTATCTTACCAATGAGAAACCCTTATATCCTTGAAAAAAAGTGCACTTACCATAATTAGGGTTTCATAATTAACAATTAGGGTTTCCTTCTCTTTTAATTTTTTCCATAATTTAAAGACACAATTTTAATTATAAAATATAATTAAAATGGCCCCCTTCATAATGAGCGCCCCCTTGGGTCAAAACGCCTAAGTCATTAAATTACGCCAAATAATTAATATTTAATTAAATCAATCAAATATTAATATCTCCCTCAAAAAGTATCCGATTCTCGAATCCGTCTGAAGCTGGCGAACAAAGGAGTGATTCCGCACGTGACCATACCATAACAGGGGTGCTCCGATGAGTACCAAAAATCTCCTAAAAAATAGGAACTCAGGCAAACGGTGTCCGAAAGAGCCCGAATGAAAGCCAACTGAGAAAAATTCTGCTAGTCGAAGCCAAGCCAAGCTCTATCAAGACCCTCTATCCATCCTATCAGCCTACGAGATGTCGCATGATAGGCTAATCATCAACTCTGAGAGATGTCAACTGGAAAGGGGACATGACACACTACCCATGAATAGCAATGGATGTTATGATGTAATTAAATCAAAGTTTTTATAAATATAAGTATATTTACAATTCTATTTGTTATATTATTCATGTGCATGGTTTCTATATATAAAAAAAGGTATATCAAGGTTTACATGTATAGCCAGAAATTATAACTACAAGTGGTAGTATGATCCATATAACTGACATCATTTTGGGTGTTTTATTGGTTGTAAAGGAGAATCTCATATGCCTATAGGATTATGACATAAGGATAGATCAATATATGAGTATTATTAATTAAAGAATGAAAATGAATTTAAATGGCATCAATTTGGAAGATTTTTTTTGGAAGGTACATGATGGTTCTTATTATCTTTCTAATAAAATAGTTTATCAATCATGTCAATTGTACAGTTATATTTCACTTATATTTACATTTATAAATTATCTTTACAAAAGAAATCTTTTAATACATAATTATCAATAATTTTTAAGATTGAGAAGATTAATCCTATAACAATAATTATAAGAAAGAGATATTCATCTAAAATTAAAAGTATTTTTTATATACCAATTCTTTATATTTACATAAGTTGAAATATAATTACTTTAGCTAAATATCATAAAATATGAATAATTTTATATTCAAGTTAGAATTTTTATACATATTTATTACCATGACAATCTATTTCCAACACAAAATAAAATTATTTAGAATGCTAAGTTTATCAACACTTTAAAGATATTTTAACACCCTTGGGAAACCATATCCTTGAGAAACCAAAGTCCTTTTTGCAACAAATATCCTTATGATTGCTTGTTACATCCATGAGTGCTACCCTTTTTCATTGTAATACCATACTCCTATACTCCTCTTCTAGGGTGAATGGGTTTCAAGGAAATCCTGCTTTAAGGTAAATCATGTGGAGAGTTCACATTTCACAAGATATTTTTTATACTTATTTTATTCTTTATACCTGTATTTAGTATATATTTAGTATAGGTATTTCAATCAATCCAAAAGTTTGATTCTTTTAAAATAGAATTTAGTTTTGATTATGCAGTCACTATAGGATTTGTGGATAACATAGTTTTTCCATTTAAGAAAACATTATACAGTGACCATTTGGCACCATTTACTACTATGGAAGCACAAGTAATAGTTATACTCCTTTTGCAACTATTTTAAGCTTGACAATCCCTGACACAATTCAAAAAATTGGAAGTGGCTTAAATTTCCATTTATCATGAAACTTATACTAAAAATGTCAACCCATGTATAATATATGTTAAATTTTTGAAAAAAATTCATGAAAGAAACGAGGTTTCATATATTGCTTCCAATTGTAAACTCAATTTATTATAATAATTTATAAAAGTAAGCTGAAAATATGATGCCCACACAAATTCTTGAGGTAAAGAGAACTATTGCTAGAATAATTAGTTGTTTATTATTATTATTATGAGTAAAGGACATGCATAGACAATTTAAATAATACTTTGAATTCATTTTTATAACTAAAACTATATTTTATGAGATGATTATTATAAATATATATATTGATATTTTTCTCTCAATACATTTTTTATATTAGTTATTGGTATTCTATAACTTCATTAGTATATACATTATATTTCATTAAAAATATATTTTGGATTTTTTATCTACTTTTGAAATATTTTCTTAAACGAAAATATTATCATCAATAAATTTCTTTAGTTTCCTTTAATTTATTATATGAAGATCATTTAAATGCACGATATGTTATAATCTTTCTTGTCAAATGTATGTGTACAATGAATCAATGGTTTTAAATATGTTGCATTTTTTTTTAAGGGTAAACACTATTTCAACTATGAAAACTTATAAATCTTGTTGTTTTAACTTTTATCATATCCCTGAATAGTACACGAGGGACTTAGTTGCATGAAAAAAAGGTATCAAAGTGCCAAGTTCAAAGGTAGTAACATTTGGACCAAGATCATGTAACAATGTAGGACTATTTCAAACCCTAGTTGCACATGGATGCAAAATTTGTATAAACAACATAAATCCCAAAGAGGGTTTGAATAATTTAAAAAGGGAAAGGAAGAGTTAATTTTGGCAACCATACTGAAATAAAATCAAGGAATTCTCAGTTTAAAACATCAAAAAAGTACTATTTTGTATGATATAAACAATTTTTTTTTAAGACTTCACTTGTTATAACTACTTTATTTAATTAGATATACAAAAAATTCATAAAAAAAAGCTTTTAAAAAAATAATGTTTATTAATAATGAATGAAGTCCCAATAAAATATAGGTAAGTTGGTTAAATTGTCGATATATATAATGATTTAATATATATATTTTATAGTCTAAACCTTTTTATTGAAATGATCAACTAAAATTATAAATTTTTATTCAAAATAAATTATGTTTTAATATATTATTTAACTTAAAACAATATATAAAATATACTCATGAATACATAATTACACAATTCTTAAGCCTTTATCAAAATTATAATATTAAATAAAAATATTTTATACTAATTTGAATAAATAAATATAAAATTACATTGTGCATTTACTACCATCTATTCGTATGTATTGTTTTGGGTGCTTAGATTTATTTTCACATCATTTTCTTTCTTATTTTTTGGTTTGTAAGCTTATCTTTTATATTTGTTACATTGTATTTCAAAAAAAATAGATACTTATCAAGTGGGTTGTAGTCTAATGGTGAGGATGATCGTGTAAAAGGTGCTGCCTAGCCATCCACCAAGGTACAAATCCCAAGGGATCCAAAAAAAGGATGAGGCCGGGATCGTACACTGGATGAATTTGATGGAATAGATACCCCTCAGTTCTTGACATCTAAGCCAAAGAAGCATTATGTACACATAATTTGTGTAATCATTCAAAATTTCAATCAAAGCATTATGTACACATAATTTGTGTAATCATTCAAAATTTCAATCAAAAAAATATTTAAGTACCGTAAATGAAAAAGGATATAAATATTGTTTTAATAAATTCTTTCATTATATTTCTTAAATTACTCATACCATCATTACCCATTTTGTATCCCAAACCTATCTTCCAATATACTGGGCTTTAAAATCCAGTTACAAGCACTCTCATTTTTATTCTCTAAGGATGCATAACTCTATACATCAACGATCCTTAACTCTTAACTAAAAATCACTGCATAAAATAGTGATTCATCCAAAAAAAAAAAACTAAAAACAAAAAATTGATGACTTTAATCAATTACTGCAAATTTTCCCTCCAATCTGCATTTCAAAATTTTAAAACAGCTAATGGTTTGTTTTTGAGTTAATTTTCTATTCAAAATTTATGTGGTGCTATAGAGCACCACCTGCCTCATTTACCTCTACCTCCTACGACTCGAACTCACGTCTATCAAATTATTAAAATTTTCTTTACCTCTAGACCGAGCAGGGGTAGACAATGAAATGTAATCTCCAAGATATATTATTAACATACTCTAAGTAAATGTGGTGTCCATGGCTATCAAGGTCATGTGAGAATATTTTATCATCCAATCCAATTGGAACAGGAACTTAATTCACAATACAAAGGAAACAACACCTTATTAGGATCTCCAGCATATTGTCTATCCTCAAACACTTTTTTTTGGATTTTTTTAAGTTTATCATAAAAAATTATGTGCATCATTAAGATGAAACACAATTTTCGTATTAGGATCTCCAGCATATTGTCTATTCTCAAACACTTTTTCTGGATTTTGTAAGTTTATTATAAAAAACTATGTGCATCATTAAGATGAAATTAATAATCCTTCTTTCGATTTTATAGTAATATATATTTTTTATATATATTTGAAGGTATTATATGAAATCATTGAATTATATAAAATGTTGGTGTCTCTACTTATATTTCAGAGATAAATATATAGTAGATCTGCAATGTTAAGTAAGCATACATTTAAATTAATGAGTTCCTTTAGTTAAGGAATGACGAGTAAGGGGCAACCATACCGTCAAAATTACTCATAATATGATCTTAGCCTTAATCGCTAGACTCTCCATGTCAAGTATCTAGAGATATTTTTACTTTGATAGATGGATATAAGCAACCATCATCCTCCCTTATCAAACTACAACCCTTTCAATTTATAATAGTATTTTTAATATCAACGTTTGTCAAAAATTCATCTCTACATATAACCTTATTAAAAACAATTAATATCTCATGAAACATACACTGATGACTCTGATAGACTTTCACAATATTAAAAAGATATCCACCCACTCCTACAATTTTACACTAATATGGATATAAAAATAACAATGATTTATGAATTCTTTTGCACATTTATTAGATCATATAGACTAAACTACGTTATAATGAAGTCTTTTGATGCATAAATACATAATATATAAAAACCAAATTATAAAATAAAGTACAACATTTATATGCATTGTTATAAATAATTCATTTTGAATTTTTAAAAAATTGTTAATTAATTAAATATATTTCAAAATTTTAAAAAAATATGTTAATTAATTATAATTATAATGGAGAGGGAATTGTTTTGGTGTTTGATACTTGAAAGTGAGTTTTAAAACATGCATTTCACATTACTTATTAATAAAATCATTGATTCCATCCATTGGAATCCAAGAAATAATTTCAATAAAAATAAGGTTTATAAGCTGTCAAGTTTTTGTGGGGAAATAAATTTGAATATTTGTACAATGTTGAATTTGAAGATGATTTTTTGAGACACTACAGAAACAATCACGGAGAAAACAAAGACATCCAATATCACAATATCCATAATCATCGCCATGGGTAATAGATCTCACCTGCCAAAAACAACAGTCATATTTATCAACTTAACAGTATGAGCATTGGAATTACATATGTTTATAGCATCTAAGATTTTTATTTCAATGCAAGAGTGTGGTTATGTGCATGGTAATGTGCAGGTTATTTTGGACTGGCAAGAGAGAACTCTTGAAAATGGTTAAGCTCACTAATGTAATAACTAAAATGTAAGCATGATAAGATTAAGTTTAAACATAAAAACGATTACAGTTTATTAAGAAACAAAATTGTGTTTTCATATATAAATCTTTATTTCATGTTTGTTGGTCTGAACTTTGGATGATAGATATATCTTTGTTTTAGCTAGCATTACTATTTTTTTACTTTCTCTTTTTGTAGAGGTGTATGCATAGTTTCTCTTCACAATAATGGAGTTAATGTTAAATTATTTTCAAGCTTTATGTGAATATCTTAGCATAAGATTTTATCCTCAAATATTTAACTGTATATAGCCTTCATGGTTCATCCTCTACTTTATATGAAATAGCCCTTTTTTAGGTTTTCATGTAGAGTTTGGTTGGGTTCATTTCTTGTACTCCATATATATTAGATCTTTTATAGGCTCCTAAGGTTTTTTTAGGTGGGTTTATTTTGTGAACTGGTTTTGATTTGCAATCATGTTGGTAGGTGGGTATTCTGATACATTTGTGAAAATTTTGTGGACACCTAGGTGTGAATTTATGTGAAAAATAAATGTTGGATTATATGGGTCATATCAACTTGTTAAAATGTAATATATAATTGAAACTGGGTATGGCCAGATTCATTATCTTTTTTTTTCAATGACTGACACTTTTACTGTAGAATAGTTATAGATATATATAGATATTTGGGGGAGGCCAAAAAAATTAGATATTTGGGAGAGGGCTACGCCAAAATAGAGTATCTTTTTTCTTATCAATGGATGAAAATTTGAAGTGTCAAAGAAACTTTAGAGAGACAGAGTTACACGAAAATTTGACATAGAAAGATTAATTATAAAAAGAAAAAAATACTACCTAGGCTTAAGTAGAACAACAGACTGCGCCCTGTATTCTGTTTATATTTATTAATCAAAAAACATAACGTATTATTAAAAATACAACTTTATCTAACAATGTAGATGTCCTAAGATTAACTATAAATAAAGCAAATTATGATAGTGATTACCTCAAGTATGGGATTCATATACATCTTTCCATTATTTTAGTACAATCTTAAGTGCTAACATTGATACAATGGGCTATTCAGGGGTTGCATCTAAATTCAAATCAAAACATGCATTTTTAATTGAAGACCCTACCTTAATGTCTTGGTTTTGAATTGCCATGCAGCTATTGTTGATGTGCCTTTTATTAGAACTGTTGTTCATAGCTTGGATTTTGTCCAATAAAGCAAAAATTGTTCAAAACTCTCCATATCCATAATCATCTTTTGTTGGGCATTTGTGCTACCTTCTGGTTTGTTCATTATGAGGTCGTGCTTTGGAAAAATAAAAACTCCCAGCCCCCTTTTGAACCACTGCAATCCATTTTTATCTTTAGTCTTAGTAGCCAATGATTCTCTTGTTGCTTCTACAACGTAAATTCCTACACAAAAATTTATATTGTTAGCTCAGAGCAAAATACAAAAAGCATAGTTGCAGATATTATTGTGAAAATGGGGTTCCAAAAAGGTCTAATTTTTTGAATTTGCCATAATCGTGAGTATCCCCTAATATGAGCAAAAATATGTCAAAGGCTTCATATGTAGAATCTAAAGGGAAAAAGATTTACCCAATTTCAACTCTTATCTAATGAAAAGTAGTAAGGAAAAGCTATGCAGTATCTACAAGTAGAAACCTAAAAAATACTGTGCAACCAAACAGATCTACTTTAGTATTTCCACATCATGTCATCGTTGGAACCAGGGCAAGGGGCTAAATTAAAAAAATAAAAAAATGAAGAAAATCAAATAGGTTCAAGTTCAAAACCAAACAACATTTCTTGTATAACGACCTTTCTGTTTTGGTGTAAAACTTAACAATTGGTAGGAGTCGAGCAATGCATAGGTGAAACACTAGGATAGTTCATGAATAAAAAGGAAACAAAAATGGCATTCCCAACACATTATGCATGGCAATCAAACACATTGGTTCCATGCATGACGACACCACTTTATACACATACATCCAAAGTCTATTTTTATACATGTAATTTGATCCTCACAATGACAATTTTATCCTCTTCCAAATACTTATCTTTTACAACGATTGCAAGGACTAGATGCACAACACCCTTATTCTTGTAATTTGTAAGTACTAAAGCCACTTCATGACTTTTGTTTCTTATGAAACTTTTATTGCTAATTTTTTTAAATCAATATTTTTACCTCAATACATTCTCTACATTATTTATTGGTATTCTATAACCTCATTAGTATATACACTACACTTCATTCAAAATCAGTTTTAACTTTTTTAATTTATCTTTGGAAGCTTTTCTTAAACTAGAGTGTTGTCATCACCAAACTCCTTTAATTTTCCTTAATTTATCATATGCTTTCAATCACATCTAGTGTCATTTATGGATAAATGAATATGGTTTGAATAATTTTTTTTTTGGGTAACTTTTGTTAAATTTGTATGTGCATCAATCAATGGTTTGAAACATGTTGCATATTTTTTTTTAGGGTCAACACTATTTCACTTATGAAAAGTTATATTTCTTATTATTCTAATTTTTCTCGTGTTTTTAGATAACATGATGGTACACGAAAAAATTGTATCAGAGTGATAGGATTAAAGTTAACAACATTTGAACCGAGATCCCACTACAATATAGAAGGATTGTTTCAAATCCTAGTTGCACATGGATGCAAAATTTATATAAACCAGATAAATGGACAAAGAAGAGTTAATTTTGACAGCCATGTTGAAATCAAATCAAGGAACTTTCAATTTAAAACATCATTTATTATATAAACTTAAAAAAATTGAGGACCATTTATTATAACTACTTTATTTAATTAGATGTACAAAACATTTATAATTAAAAATTAAATAAAATTTTATATTTACTAACAATAAATAAGGTCAAACTCAATATTAAATTTCAACAATTTTCTTAACATTTATATTTAAAAATCAACAATAAATAAAGTCATACTCAATATTAAATTTCAACAATTTTCTTAACATCTATATTTACAAATATTTCTTATTATAAATATAAGAATACGAAATATAAAACTTATGTTTAAAATTTAATTTAAAAAAAAAATCGAAAAAAAACCTACATAAACAAGCAGGGTAATAAAAGTATAACCAAATTCATCTAAAATATTGGGGTACTATAAAGCACAGTCCTTTATGTCCAACCCTTCCTCAGGCGACTCGAACTCACACCTCATCTCATGTCAAACACTTCAATAGCCATTACACTCTGTGGGCCGAGCCAAGGCTATTTTATCCATAACATGTATTTTCCACCCAAAAAAAAACAAGAGTTAAAATGTTTATGAGAAGTTAAGGTATTTTTTAAAATTATGTTAAATCATTTTTTATTGAATAAATGTATTATATTTTAAAGGAATACAAATATATTATATGGTAAAATTAAAAGGGAAAAAAGAAGGTTCAGAATTTAATGGAGAAACCTACATGATAGATTTTTTGTGTTAAATAATATCTACAAATGTTGTTTTAGGTGGAGGTATCAAAAGAGCACATCAATCTGAAACTTCTAATTCTAATAAGAATCAACCATTATTGGAACCTCAACATAATTTCAGGTTATCGATGGTTATTGTTAGTCTGATAAATATTAATCATCTAGAATGTTGGATTAGGTTCAAAAGAAAAAGGACAAAGAAAGCTGTATAATGGATACAGGGCCTAATCAACTTTTTATTTTCTTGCATAATTTTTAGGGTATGATTTTTCCACCCATCTTTTTCTGAATGACTAATGTTCTACTATTATTTTATTTATCAATAAAAATACACTTTTCAATTAAAAGAAAAGATAATATGAACACAAATTTCAAAATATGGAAAAATATAATAATATAATGAAAACTTAAAAAATTGGCTTTGTTTTCAAAGTGAATTTTTGTTTTTCTTGTAGTTAAAACACAATGATATTTATTTTCCTAAAATATGTTAAAATATGTTAAAAATAATGTTAACTCCACTTTTGATTTTTTGTATAAGATTATGGTTTCCTTCGTTGTACATTGTTATATACTATTTCTTTTCCCTTATTTATTCTCCAACTCCAATGTGGTTTGCTCATACATGTTTAGATATTTTTGCAACCTCCAAAAAATGGTTACAATTTCCTTATTTACTTTCGTCATCCTCCCTCGAGGATTCCTTCCTATGGCTCTAGAATTGACTGCTCACAATAACTTTTGCCAGGGTAGTTATCAAGAAATCTTTGAAAACATGGAAGGAGCCTTAGTCTTCAAGCACTATACCCACATTTTTCATGATTAATCATCAACATAGAGCTGAAAATATATATATCCATTAACACTGGGAGCGAAATGTCCACATTGATCGATGTTTACCATATCCAATGGACTAGTTCCCTGATATGTATTGGTGCCAATGGAGCTCTATGTTGTTTTCCAACTAAACGATTAGAGCACAAATCAATGGTCTTGTTTAGTGAGGGAAGGCCTCTCACCATGTTGTGCCTAATGAGTGCAAGCATTCAAAACTGAGATGTCCATATCTTCTATGCCTCAAATTGGCTAAGATTGTATCTTTTAGTAGCAAATCCATTAACACTGGGAGTGAAATGTCCACATTGATCGATGTGTACCATATCTAATGGACTAGTTCCCTGATATGTATCAGTGCCAATGGAGCTCTATGTTGTTTTCCAACTAAACAATTAGAGCCCAAATCAGTGGTCTTGTTTAGTGAGGGAAGGCCTCTCAACATGTTGTGCCTAATGAGTGCAGGCATTCAAAACTGAGGTGTCCATATCTCCTATGCCACAAATTGGCTAAGATTGTATCTTTTAGTAGCAAAGGCAAGTATAATAAGGTTAGGATCTACCATCATGACATAGGATGGTTTCCCCAGAAACAATCCCCCTAACTATAATAAGAAAAGTGGTTTGGTTCCTAAGGAGAGTCACTAGTTCTAGTTTCCCATTTCCATAGTTAGAACTTCATAGTAGGTTACTCGACATGAGCTTACGAGGTTTGAATCATAGATAGTAATGAGATCATCCCCCAAATAGTGCTCCTCTTCCTATTGGATGTGGAGGAAAGGACTCAAATTGTGACACCTCATTTTGAGCTTCTATAACCACTGATTAAATTTTATGATGTTTATATTTCTCATATTTTATGCGATTTGTTGTGTGAGGGTTTAGTAGACTCTTCTAGATATTTAAGATATTGGCTTTTTTATGATTTAATTATTGATCTATTTTGCAGCCTAAATTTTAATTATTTTTCATATTAGTACAAAAAACTATGACTAAGACTACTAATGATTTAAAGCACCAAGCTACCATATTTGCCATTTTTAAAATTGTAGATAGCTTGAAATTATTTTTATTATTGATGATAATGGAATTCTTTTGTAAAAAAATGTGGGCAAACATACATAAAAGTTAATTTATAATTTGTTTAGGCTTATCTTTGGACCCTAGTTGTGATATTGAGAATTTGTCATAAAATGATCCCCTACCAAAAAAAATGGAAACTTCATTTTAAAATTGTTAAACCTTTATTCACTCAACATTTTTTTTGATTGAAAGTTTTTCCATATATTATTAATACAATGTGTTAAATAGCTAGTCATACTTAAAAAAGTGAGTGGATGGTATCACACTCCAAAATATCAAATCAACTGAAACCAAGAATGACTACATATTCAACTTATAAATATACTTTTCAACTAAAAAAGGTTGAAAAACAACCAAAATACCATATAAATGCAAGTGTCAGCAGACCACAATAAACCACTAAGAAGTGAGAGCAACATCAACATTTAATATAAAAGATTGTATTAAGTTCAATTTTATGTTTCCTTCTAAACCTGAAGTTATCAAAGGCATTTCCATGAGATATAAAATTAAAGTTTTATTTTCTTAGATTATTTATCAAAACTATTTTTTCTTGATTCGTAATTATGATATTATTCATATATTTTTGAAATCCGCTAAAAAAAATCTTAGCCACATGACTCATAAGTCTGCACAGTATGAATTGAATTTTGCCTTGAAATGTGTTACAAAAATCAAGAAACTTAATGTGCTTTTGGTTATGGTTGAGGTTTGTAAACAAATTTTACTTTGGCCTCGTGAAATTTGGTCTTCACTAACATTTGCTGGTATTTGTTGGTTTTGCAGTATATGAAGAAAGTATCTAATATAGTTGCAGAGTTACTCTCACTTCTATGGACATATCCCATCATGTTCCTTAGAATCTATTGTGGTTCTCACATTCTAAATTCCTCTTGTTTCAATCTATGGTGACTTCAAATACTTTCCTTTCACTGTTCAATCTACCCCTAACGACAAATTATGTGCTTCCCTTTATTTTCCATAGCCCAATTAGGCTTACAAGGGAGGACCATAGCTCTCCTAGAAAGCAAAGGGATGTGAAGCAATATTAGAAATCTCTAAAAGCATAAATGAGACAAAATCCACATATAACATAGACAGATTTGCATATATAATTGGGTATGTGTAATTCAATCCCAAATGGCGGACCTGAGATGGGCACATTATAATACGAATTGACAAATGCTGGTGTAAAGAACTATCAAGAGATGGTCTACCCATCATCTCCAAGCATTGGATTTATTGTCAGCCCTTCTCTCACATTTCATTTTGGTCATGCATATTTGCATTTCCTTCATACAGTCCTCTCTTTTTTCTTTTTCTTATTCTCGATCTCCTACTCCAGCTTATCATTCCAGCTATGCACAGGTTTCCTGAAAACAGTCCAATGCCATGACACCTCCATTGTATCTTAAAAATGAATACTCCAACAGCAATGCATATTGCATACAATACATCTGATTTTATGATATCAACAGCATGGTCTAGATCTGCAAACACTTAGAAAAAACACTTTTTAGGAACTGGAAGTAAAATCTGGTCTCTTATTTATCACTGCAGGTCTGACACTGCACTTTTTTACAGTACAAACCTATGTTTACAGATTGCTTCATTTAGCATTACCAATAATCTCCACATGAACATAGTCCTTGACTGAAATGATGAAACCGGTTTGCATCTCTCACAACAATTTGTCTTGTAACAATCTTGGAGATAAACTTGGTTGCAGTGTGGCAGTCAACACATACTCTAAGGTTCTTGACAACTCTAATAGTTGTCCCAGGGGGCGTGTTTAACAATCCAAACGTAATTGCTAACTTCTCACTATGGTGGCAGAGGAATAATTCTTTTTCCTCCTCCTCCACATCATTCAGTACAAGTTTTGAATCTGTAAAATACCCTGCTGCCTTCATCTCCCAAGACAATTTCTCCAACTTTGTATAGATCTCCTGTGTTTGTGGGTGTGATCTGTCTCCTACACAAAAAACATGTACCATTTTATGCCCTTCAATCCAACTACATCCAGGTATCTTTTTAATTCCTCTATCTTTCATCAATCTCCTAGCCATTTGAACTTCACCCCACATGCCCACTTCTGCATAGATGTTTGACAGAAGAACATAAGTCGCAGCATTTTGAGGATCCAGCTCAAAAACAAGAGTTGCTGTAAATACTCCTAAACCTATATTCTTATGTACTCTGCAGGCACCAAGCAAACATGTCCACACAACCACCACAGGTTTAATTGGCATTTTGATGATAAGGTTTAGAGTTTCCTCAAGATAGCCAGCACGGCCAAGAAGGTCAATCATGCACACATAATGATCAATTATGGGCATAATGCAATTAGAGTCACTCGTGCCATTGAAGTATTTACAGCCCTCATCCACTAAACCTGCATGGCTGCATGCTAATAAAACACAAGCAAAGCTTATATGGTCAGGGTATGTTCCAGAGTGCTTCATTACCTCAAAGAGTTTGAGAGCATCCTTGCAAAAGCCATTTTGTGCATATCCTGCAATCATTGTGTTCCATGATACTACACCTCTTTGAGTCATTTTGTCAAACAGTTCACGTGCCTTGTGTATGCTTCCGCATTTTGAATACATGTCTATCAGGGCATTCACAACTATTACATCTGATGAAAATCCACATTCGATTATTCTTTGATGGATGTCCATACCCTGTTTTAAAGCTCCCATTTTGGCACAGGCTGGGAGAACGTTGGAAAAGGTTGTGGAGTTTGAATTTATACCTGACAATTGCATTTGCTTAAAAGTTTCCACAGCCTTTTCAACATACCCATTCTGTGAATATCCTGCAATCATTGCATTCCATGATACCACATCTCTTCGAGTCATTTTGTTAAACAGCTCACGTGCCTTGTTTGTGTTTCCACATTTTGCATACATGTCTATCAGGGCATTCCCAACTATGACATCTGATAAAAATTCACATTCGATTATGCTTTGATGGATGTCCATACCTTGTTCTAAAGCTCCCATTTTGGCACAGGCTGGAAGGATGCTGGCAAAGGTTGTGGAGTTTGACTTTACACCTGACAATTGCATTTGCTTAAAAGTTTCCACAGCCTTTTCAACAAACCCATTTTGTGCATATCCTGCAATCATTGCATTCCATGATACCACATCTCTTTGAGTCATTTTGTCAAAGAGTTCGTGTGCCTTTTCTGTGCTTCCACATTTTGCATACATGTCTATCAGGGCATTCGCAACTATGACATCTGATGAAAATCCACATTCGATTATGCTTTGATGGATGTCCATACCCTGTTCTAAAGCTCCCATTTTGGCACAGGCCGGGAGGACGCTGGCAAAGGTTGTGGAATTTGACTTTACACCTAACAAATGCATTTGCTTAAATGTTTCCACAGCCTTTTCAACAAACCCATTTTGTGCATATCCTGCAATCAATGCATTCCACGATACCACATCTCTTTGAGTCATTTTGTCAAAGAGCTTGTGTGCCTTTTCTGTGTTTCTACATTTTGCATACAAGTCTATAAGGGCATTGGCAACTCTGGCATCTGATAAAAATCCACATTCGATTATGCTTTGATGGATGCCCATACCCTGTTCTAAAGCTCCCATTTTAGCACAGGCTGGGAGGATGCTGGCAAAGGTTGTGGAGTTTGACTTTACACCCGACAATTGCATTTGTTTAAATGTTTCCACAGCCATTTCAACAAACCCATTTTGTGCATATCCTGCAATCATTGCATTCCATGATACCACATCTTTTTGAGACATTTCTTTGAAAAGCCTTAAAGCCTCATCAAGAACACCATTTTGTACATATCCTGCAATCATTGCATTCCATGATACCACATCTCTCTGAGCCATTTTGTCAAACAGTTCACGTGCCTTGTGCATGCTTCCACATTTTGCATACATATCTACCAGGGCACTTGCAACTACAACATTTGACAAAAGCCCCTTTTCCATTATGCTTTGGTGAATGTCCATACCCTGTTCCAAAGCTCCAATTTTGGCACAGGCTGGGAGAATGCTGGCAAAGGTGAACTGATCAGACCGGACACCTGTTCGTTGCATTTGCTGAAAGAGTGTCAATGCCTCGTGAGGGTATCCGTGGGTTTTGTAAGCGGCAATTATGATATTCCATGAGAAGAGGTCTGGTTGAGTCATTTGGTCAAACACTTGGCGAGCATGCACTAAACTTCCACACTGGCCATACATACGTATAAGGGTATCTTGTAAAAGTTTGTGTGAGGCAAAGTGAAATTCACTGTGATTGATGAGGGAGTGGATTTGCTTACCCTCTGAAAGGGCTTTCTTGGAAATGCAGGTCTGCAAGAGTAGAAAATATGTAGAATAGTGACGAGGGAGATTATGTGTGGTAAGCAGAATGTGTAGCGCCTCTTTCAATCGACGTTCTCTACAGAATACTGTGATAGTGAGAGTGAGATTGGGATTGAGATGCGCAGTGGGTGGCATTTGCATTGGCATCGTATGATTATAATTGAAGAATTGAAAACGGGCATTGTGATTAAATTTACGTCTACCACAATGAGAATGAGATTGAGATGAACGTGAGTTGAGTAGGGATTTGGCTGTAGCAGCGAATGTTACAGGGTGTCGCGGGAGAGGGATGAAGGAAGGCGGCACGGGGAGTAGGGAACAGCAGTGGTGGAGGGGTTGCAACAGGGCCGGGGGTGATCGCATCGGAGTGCCCGGGCAGTGTGGAAGGGTTTAAAATATATTTGGTATATAGTTATTAAAATTAATATTATTATACTTTCGACGGTGTTGGGACGCGAGGCGGCTCTGCGCTCGGTAAAACCCTCAATTAAATTTTCGACTGTGATTCTACTGCTGTATGTTTGTGTTTGCTCAGAAGGAGGAAAGCATATTGGTGAGGTGAAGCGCCGGAAATTTGCGTGCCCACAATCAAGGATACTGGAGGAGTTGCCACTGACAATCAGGATTCATTTACAAAGGATACTTACTACTCATGCATCATTTGGCTCTAGGAAGGTGCTTCAAAACTCAGAACAGGGGGTTCGTCATCCAAGCATAGAAGTTTTGGTAGGGTATGTTGATCTTGCACTTGAGAATTCATACAGTTCCTTGGAAAAGATGGATGCGCAGACGGTTTTATCTGTCCCTCATCATGAAGTTATCATGGAATGTAAGGGGTCTCTCGGACAATCCCAGAAAATTTGCATTCACCAGTGGAATGTAAGGGGTCTCTCTGGTGAATGCAAATTATAGTGAATACAGAAGTGCTCAAATCGAGTAGTCATCCTTTATCTTTGGCTGGTAAATTCATTGTTTGTTCAAAGATTCTGCAGAATGTGCATACTTAATACTTTCTTTTATGGCTCCCCCTCTTAGAGCAATTATAAATGGTTGGACAGAGTTCTTTGAGCCTTCTTTTAAAAAATAATTATAGTCAGAATTATTTTCCAAGAGTGGTTTGGAACACATCTCTGATGGATAGGGAAGGAGGTGGTTTTGGTTTTCCTAATTCATATTTACTCGCTGTCAAGTGGGTTATTCGCTTATTAGAAGAAAATGAGACGTGGAAGGTTATTGTGCAATAAAATCTGAGGTCCTATTGATTGGGTGAATTGGTTAGTTACTTCTACATCAGTTAAAATTCAAGGGTCTCTCATGTTGTCACACATATGGAAATGTTTCATAGATTTCCATGAGATCAATTCAAACTTACATGGTCAGGGTATGTCTCGAAGTGTTTCATTAGTTCAAAGGGTATGCGAAGGAGGTGGTCTTGGTTTTCCTATTCATATTTACTCGCTGTCAAGTGGGTTATTCGCTTATTAGAAGAAAATGAGACGTGGAAGATTATTGTGCGATAAAATCTGAGGTCCTATTGATTGGGTGAATTGGTTAGTTACTTCTACATCAGTTAAAATTCAAGGGTCTCTCATGTTGCAACACATATGGAAATGTTTCATAGATTTCCATGAGATCAATTCAAACTTACATGGTCAGGGTATGTCTCGAAGTGTTTCATTACTTCAAAGGGTATGCGAAGGAGGTGGTCTTGGTTTTCCTAATTCATATTTACTAGCTGTCAAGTGGGTTATTCACTTATTAGAAGAAAATGAGACGTGGAAGATTATTGTGCGATAAAATCTGAGGTCCTATTGATTGGGTGAATTGGTTAGTTACTTCTACATCAGTTAAAATTCAAGGGTCTCTCATGTTGCAACACATATGGAAATGTTTCATAGATTTCCATGAGATCAATTCAAACTTACATGGTCAGGGTATGTCTCGAAGTGTTTCATTAGTTCAAAGGGTATGCCCTAGAGTATTTCATTAGTTTAAAGAGTTTGAAAGTATCCTTTGAGAAGCCATTTTTTTGCATATCCTACAATCATAGCATTCCATGGGATTGCATTTCTTTGAGGCATTTTGTCAAACAATTCACATGTTTTGTGTATGCTTCCACGTTTTTCATACATGTCTACCAAAGTGTTTGTAATTACAACATTAAATACACTTTCAATTATTATTTGATAGATGTTCATGCCCTGTTCCGAAGCTCCTAAGATGGGAGGATGCTGGAAAAGGTTTGGAGTTCAACTTTACATCTACCAATTAAATTTGCTTAAAAGTTTTCAATGCGTTTTCAACAAACCCATTTTATGTATATTCTGCAATCATTGCAATCCAAAATGTTGTGAGAGTGAGAGTGAGGGTGAGATTGAGATGCAGAATGGATGGCATTGTCATTATATGATTATAATTGAAGCATTGTTATCATGTTTGTTCTCAAAAGTGGTTTTATGGTTATTTATTATAAGTTTTTGTGAATGAAAATGATATAAAGAAAGTGGGTGTTGACCCCCGCTCTGCACCTCCCCCCCCCCGCGCCCCCCCAAAAAAATAAAAATAAAAATAAAAATGTAACGAACAAAACTTCATTGTACAGATTTAAACTAGTTTTTAATTTAAAAAACGGAGTGAAAGAAGCCCTAAAGCAGATATATTGTAGAAATGACAGATATTACCATTGAAAAATAGTAACAAATTACATGTTTTTCTTGTCATGGCAATGCGAATTTTAATTTTTAGTAACATTCAAAAGCTTGTTGATTGTAGTTATTTTTTAAATTGAAAACGCTTATATTATTTTTATGTACTAATACAAGAATCAGAAGATTAAATAAGTTCAAGATACCAAGGTTCCCCAAGGGATACATGACAACCTAAATCTAGTCAATGGTGATACAAAACAACGACCATAATAGGAAACAAGTTGGAACATCAGCAAAGACACAAAACTAAACTATGCATCTAGATATCTAACCAAGCCTATGACCATTGACATTCGGAGATCTTGAACTTATGCAGAGAAAGCCACTCTTTTGCAGTGGTTTTAGACATTCCTTAATCTTCTAGAGCACAACACGCATCTCTTGGTTCTTAATGTTGATTTGATCTAGCTACAAACAGATAGAAGACAAAATATGAGTTTTATGAATAAATAGAACAATATCTTCCTAGAGTTCAATTGTTTGTAGCGATTTTTATAAATATGAAAGAGGATAACTGGCTGGCAAGTATTCCAAATAACTAAGAGAATGGAGGGGGAGAGAATGCCAAGCAATGCAGTTTTTTAATTGAAATTGTTGGAAAGGAATTTTGAAAGAGAGGAGAGAATGGAAGACCAAAGCTAAGAGGAGGATGGACAATGTTAGAAGAGATGGGAGATAGTTTCAAGGGAAGGGTAGAAGGCACATTTGCCGATAGCAAGACTAAGTTTAGACAAGGTGTGGCCAACATGGAGTTTCATATGTAAAATATCCCAGCCCAATAATTGAAATTTGGCCTCAATAGGGAATTGCTAAATGATGTTAGCCATGTGTTGTCATTGAGAGTTGGAGGACATAGACCACTTGGTATTAAGAGAACATGGGTTGAATGAGTCAATATAAAAACCTTGGCGTCATTGTGGTAATGGCTACCTAGTTTGGTCAGTCCCAATCTTTCCAAGGAGGTGTAGGATTGATGGTGAATTTTAGAAGAATATTAGGCAGAATCAAAGGTATAAGATAAACATAGATACGTTTAAGTTTTGCAAGGAAACCAAATATATGTTGCAACAAGTTTCAAGGAAGCCAATGGTTGATGTCCTTATCCTAAATATCCTTAACTGTATTAATGTCTTTTTTTGCAAAAGATTTGACGCTAAATTCTAGTTGCACAGCAAGAGGAAGGTCGTTAGATTAAATAATCCAATTCCACCAAAGACTAGAGTTGGGGATACTCAATCCATGCTAAAGACTATCAAACTTCCATGAGTAATCATTGCTATAATGACTTTTCCCTAATATATATTGATAATAATCAAAAGCAAAAAGACTTGCATTGCACATAAGTGTCTTTAACCATTTTTAAGTACGAGAGCCATGTAAGCATTTATTAGAATGGAGGAAGAACAATGAATATTATAAAATCCATATATTTGAGCTTTTCACCTTCTAACCTCTTTCTCAAAAGGGAAAACTTTTGCCCTCAACATAGAATGAACCAATATATTTTATTATACATATAATTCTATCTTTCAAAATTATATTTTTAAATACATATACAATATAAAAACTAATTTCTATTGCTAAAAGTATACCAAATGATTGGGGAAAATCCTAATGCAAAGCAAACTCTAATTCTAGTTTTAATATAATATTTATTTTATATATCTAATAACATAAATGTAAATGTTGAAATGCACAACTCCTCTAATTTATTATTATATAGTTATAAGTTTTTATTCAATAATCATAACTAATTAAATTAGATCGCCCATTCAAATAATGAATATCCATTATAAACAATATTTTAATATAAAATATCTTTTCTATACCGACTAACTTAAATATTAATGTGGACATGAACAACTACTTTAATTTCTTAATAAATGACAATTTAAATTTTCAAACAAGAATTATAACTAATAATTAGATTAAACCCCCACATTTTAATAATGCAGTTTTAAATGCCCTTATAAATTACAACTTAATAGAAAATATAAGTATTACAAAATATAAAAAAGGCGCTTAAAATTTTGTTATTCTAGCTTATTTTCATCTTTGAACTTATAAGTTAGATTTGTGAATGTTTTGGATAAAAGTGTTTATCTTGTATATATATAGTCAAATATAAATTATATATTAACAAGAGGAAAGGAGAAATATTATCATTTTATTAATAATATTGTTTTCGAATTGAAAATATTTGTATGGTTTTAAATACTCTTTTCACAAATTCAAAGTCAAATATCCAAGGTGGCCTTATAGATTAAATACTTACAAGACCTAGGACCTCTTGGAATACTTAAGGCCCATGTACTCTAAGAAACGTGCCTCTTAAGGACCTTGCTTCCCAACAAGATTTTTGGTAGTACAGACAAGCATGATAGTGCTAGGAGCCACCATGATCATCATGTAGGATGGTTTCCTTGCAAATATTGTCCCCTCCAATAAGTAGATTGGTTTGGTGTCTAAGGACAATCATCAATCCCAACTTCCCATTTCCATGGTTAAAGTTTCTTAAAAGAATACTCATCCCAATCTTGGGGAGTTTGAGTCAAAGGTAGCATCCCTGCATGATAATGGATGGGACCACAAACACCCCATTTTGAATTTGGCTCATTCTTTATGTGATTTGTTATGAGTGATTGGTAGACATTTTTATATGTTAGAGATATTAGTAATATCTTAAGCTAAAAAATAATTAGGGTTAGGGCCCTGTTGTCAACCTGGAGCTGCACCCTAAATCGAAGACGTGCATGAAATGGCCAATCCTCTATCCAGTTGAAACAATGGGATCTTCTCACAAGGGTGGGTGCCTCAATGGTGAGAAAAACCTCCAGAGAAAGTTGGTTCATGTAAGATGTATCAATGGATCTCTACTCTGTGCTGCGAATCTACCATGAAAAAGGGAGAAAGAGACTTGAAAGCGAAATCCTACCTAATAACGGTGATACATCAAAGCGTTGATCCACTCTACTTGGAACCTTGAACATTGAATCAAACAAGGGAAAAGGAAGACCTTTGATTTCAATTGATCACTATGCATCAATATTTCATGAGAAGGTTCGATCCAATGACCAAAACATGAGAAAAAATGATGAAGAGAGGTCTGATACAAGACACTCTGCAGCCACCTAACATCCACTTACAGCATCAACAAAAGACATAAAGAGCACTGAACATGACCTGCATAATATGATAAGCTAGCAACTAGGTATGAATCAGAATTTAAGAAGGGAGAGAAATCTACCACATATGCAAATTGCTGAATGAATACACACTATGCCAGCACTTGAAATCTGAAAATACAATCTTTATATTGATTGAAGAGGCTACACAACTCACCAATGGCAGAGTCTGGTCTTGCCAAGAGAGGGATGATAAATCTAAAGTTGAAAAGCCATTAATATAGAAAATTACAAAATCCAAGAGATTGGCATTGAAAAATAGAAGAGGAAGATCAACTTAGATTAACTCAAGACTAACTTTGCCTTTCAATAAAATATATTTTCCCTTTGTCTTTGCATGAAGCTCCTTGGCGCTGGAGGAAGTGGACCTGTCTTTGCATGAAGCTCCTTGGTGTTAGAGGAAGTGGATGGTTGGGTTTATTGAAATGCCCAGCTCTCTTTGCATGGAAATCCATGCCAATGTCAATTTTAGCTTCTTCATAAGCTGCTGGAACGCTGAGTTGGATGAAGAGATTATTCTCCTTTGCATGGAAAACTTCTAGTAGATGTGGCATTTAACAATTAGTCAATTCTAAATTTAGAATAGTCAACTCGACGTCCAAATTTGGAACTCCAATTGAACTGTTGGAACGTTACAAGTTTGAAACTGATGAAAGTGCTTGCATGGAAAACTATCTTGCTGAGTGAGAGAAATTCAGGTTGAATTTATTTCCTGGCTATCTATTTTTTGTTTCTATTTTTGTGCATGTGTTGCTCTTGGGTTTATTCCCGCGGACTTGTCTTTCTTCATGAAATTGTCTCGGCTTATGCCTTCTCACTTTCCCACGAGCTTTTGTGTCTCTGAAGCTTTTCCTTATGGACTTTTCTTCTGAAAACTATTTGAAGTGCCTGTGTCTCTGAAGCTTTTCCTTATGGACTTTTCTTCTGAAAACTATTTGAAGTGCCTGTGTCTTTCCAAGTCCCCTTTTTTGGATTTTTTGAGAAGGTCCATTCCATTAGATTTCTCTCAAACTTTATGAAACTGTCTTCTCAGATTTGTTCCTTCCAAGCCCTTCAGACTTTCCCGTTGGTCTATTCCCTTTGAATATCTCCTTGGATATTCTTGGACTTTTGTTAGTCCACTTTTCCACGGATAGTTTGTCCTTCTCTGCCTTCGGACTTCACTCTTTGGACAAAAAGTCTAAGACTTTATCCTTCCTGGGCCTTTCTTTTCCTTCGATTTTATTTCACTTTGATTTTCTCAGACTTTTTCTCGCGGGCTTTATGTCCTTTGAATTTCTGAGGACTTTTTTTTCTCACTTTTCCGCGGCTTAATCCTTTAGACAAAAAGTCAGAAGGAATTCCTTTGGACTTTTGTCCGAAGGATATCCATTCTTTATTTTCTCTTTGGCCTTTGGCGGCTTCTTTCTGTCGAGTTTTTTCTTTGTAAATTCTTCGAATTTCTTTAGACTTTTTGTCCGAAGGAATTAGTCCTTTGTCTTTGTCTTACCACCGATAGAATGCTCTTCGAAAAAAATGCGAAGGTCTTGCCACCGATCAAGTGCCCTCCTCAAGGGATTGTGTCCTTCCAGAATGCCCTTCGATTTTTTTTGGAAAGGTCTTGCCACCGGCCAAGTGCCCTCTGCAAGGGCTTCTATCCTTCCTCTGTGACTTTTCAAAAAAAATTGTAGGGCACCTGGGCTTATTGTAGGGCACACGGGCTTTTTGTAGGGAACTCGGGTTTTTTGTAGGTGTCCTTATTCCTTTGGACTTTATGTTTTCCTAACTTCTTTAGAGGCTGTAGAACTTGTCTTTTCAAATTCTCTGAAGTATTGCTTTGGACAAAAAGTCCGAAGGAATTCCTTTGGACTTTTGTCCGAAGATATCCTTCCTTTGTTATCTCTTTATTCTTGGCTAATTTCCTGCGAACTTATTGAAAAGCTCATTCCTTCGGATTCCCTGCAGAGAACTTTTTTTGAAGGATAACATACCCTTCGGATTTCTTAAGTGTCCCTTCAAAATTTTGCAACGGTTCTTTGAACTTTTTCGAAGCTATGTGAAATCAAGCCTTCTTTGTCCGAAGGAAATCCTGTTGTACCCAAGGCCTTTGCAAATGAGTATTTAAATTGGTCTACATCTACCCAATGTATTATTTCTTCCTTGGCTAGAGACGTGAACTCTTTGAATGCCAAAAGGCAATCTAACCTGTGGAAGAATTGTCAACATTTCTGGCGACTCAATTGGCCCAGCATGCCTGTTATGCTTGAGAACTCAGACCATATAGATGCTATTCGAACTCTCAAAACAATGATAAACCTGATTTCTCACTGAAAATCTCCTTTGATCATGGCTGAAATAACCTCCTTTAAAATAAAAAGGGAGACACACGAAAGCAGGAAAACTAACTAAGAAGCAAATGTGCGATCAAGCACTTATTGGACAAAATTGGAGCAAACTACTGTGCTTGAACAAAACTTGGAAGAAAGCAAAAACAACTATGTACATAGAGTTTTGCTTTTTAATAGCAATGTTTCAGATGTATCCCATTGATTGGGATTGGAAGCTCTTAGCCATCCATCTTGGCAAGTTGGAAGGCGTTATGGGATTTGCCGTTGGAGATCGTGTATGGGCCACTCCAAAGGGAATCAAACTTTGTGTCTTCTTGGTTTGGCTCAACCCTCATCCCACTTGAAGACCAAATCTCCTTCATTGAAGCTTCGCGAGGAAGCGCCTTTGTCAAATGTTCTTTTTACCTGTACCTGATGACTTTACATGGCTAGCATGGATTTATTTTTTGTCTCTTCCAACTCCATAAGTTCTACATACCTGATCTCCATAGGCTCATTCTCCAACAACTCAAGTTGGTGCATTAATTCTAAAGCTAGAAACTCGAGAGAAATAGGTAACCTTGCTTCCTTACCATAGACTAGCTTGTAGGGAGAGTTGGCTATTGACCTCTTGTAGGTGATCCTATCATCCCATAGAGCTGACTTCAACTTGAGATGCCATGACCTCTAATTGTCTTCAATAGTCCTTCGTATGATCCTTAAGAGGTTCTTGTTTGTAGATTCAGCAAGACCATTTTCTTGTGGATAATAGGTCGATAAAGTACTGAAATAAATCCCATGTTGGACAGCCCATTGGCTAATCCTAGATCCCACAAAAGCCATTGCATTGTCAAAAATAATAGTCGAAGGAACTCCAAACCTAGTGATCAAACCTTCATAGAAATCAAGAACGCTAATTTCGTTTGCTTCTTTCAATGCAATTTCTTCCGTCCAACATGTGAAGTAGTCTGTAGCTGTTATAATCCACTTATGCCCTAAACTCGAAGGAGGGTTAATGAGACCAATAAAGTTCAATCCCCATTGGACAAAAGGTTGATCCACTGTAATTCGATGAAGGGGCAGGGTTGCAAATTTAACTTTTCTTATAAACATAGCACATTATTTGCACTTCCTAACCCATGTATGGCAATCGCCAAATATAGTAGGCCAATAATACCCACCTCTCATGAATTTAAGTGTTGTAGTTCTTGTGAAAAAGTGCTCTCCACCAAGTCCATCATGGAATTCTTCAAGTAATCTTTGAGTTTGGCTCGACTCCACACACCTTAGTAACATGCCATTGATATCCTTTTTGAACAAAACGCCGTCAACGAGCAAAAATGTAATTGATTTCAATCTGAAATACCTTCTTTTTGAAGCACTTAAGTGAGAAGGGTAACAACCATCTTGCAGATAGCTTATCAAATCATGAAACCAGCTGGAAGGTGAGGTGTGAACAGCAACAATCTCTTCATCATTTGACACTAACATAGCGTCATTAGTTTCTTGCAAGCCTTGAGCTAGATGCTCACAAAGTCCTTTGCCTCTAACCAACTTTGTAACTTTAATTTTTACGTCATATTCCATTACTTTGGTTATCCAACCAGCCCTCTTCTCATTTATGTCTTTGTTCAGAAGAAATTCTTTGATGCTTGGATGAACAACCATTAGATGTATTTTATTATTAGATAACAAGTGCCTAAATTTCTTCAAATATCTTATAACTGAAAGGGCATGTTTTTCAACAAAAGAGTACCTTGTCTCATACTCCTGAAAGCCTTGGCTGTAGAAAGCTATTGGCTGCTCCAAATCTTCATGATTCTACTGCATAAAAATGCCGAAAATGGTGTCCACATTAGCATATGTATACATAATGAAATATTTCATAAAATATGGATTTAAAAGCATATGATCACTTGCTACGGCTTTCTTAACATCTTCAAACCTTGTTATTCCCTCCTTGGACCAGTGGAAGTTCTGATTGTTCTTTAACATCGTTGTAAGTGGTTTAGCTACAATAGCGAAATCTTAAATGTATCTCCTTATAAAATTGATCTTTCCAAAGAAACTTTGCAAAGCCTTTTTGATTTTAGGCAAGGAGAGTGCAAGAATGGATTGAATCCTTTCAGAATCTATGTTTAAATCGTGCTTTGAAATATGTCTAAGAAGCTTACCTTCATGAACTGAAAATACACACTTTTTGGGATTTAGAAATCTCAAATTGCCTACACCTTTCAAAAACTTGTTGGAGGTGAACCATGTGATCTTTTGCATCTTTTGAAAATACTGTTATATCGTCCAAATAAACAAGCACAAACCTGTTAAGAAAGCCTTGGAAGGCCATATCCATGGCTCTCTGAAAAGTTGCTCCAACATTAGACAAACCGAATAGCATATTTCTGTATGCAAATGTCCCCCACTTAGTTGTGAAGGTTGTCTTGAATTGGTCCTCTTCTTTGACCAAAATCTGATTGTAGCCACTATATCCATCCAACAAAGAAAACCTCTCTGAACCTGCAACACGCTGTAAAATTTGTTCCATTGATGGCAATGAATAGTGGTCTTTAAGCGAAGCCCTATTTAAATCACGAAAATAAACACAAACAAATCTCACCATTCTTTTTTATACTGGAATGAGGTTCGTCACCCAAGTTGAGTGCTTGATTGGAAATATGATAGCCAATTCTATGAGCTTTTGAAACTTAGCTTTCATCAAAGGCTCAAGCTTTGGATTGATTGGCCTTTGTCTTTGTCTTACTGGTTTAGTTTTGTCTTCTAACTCAATAGTGTGTTGAGCCAAACTTGGATCAAAACTATTGAGATCACTATACTGTCATGCGAGTATATCAGCAAAATTTGTGCATAATTCAATGAAAGTTTTTTTTGTGGGGGAGTGCATAGGGGGAGTGCATACCTTGCCCAGTTTCAAAATCTTACCAGTTGCAATCTCTACATTGGCATAGTGCTCTTCCTTTGTTGACAAAGATGGTTTCTCTTTCCTTTGCTCAGCATCTTCACTGAAAATATTTTCAAGAGTGACCAATCCCTTGGGTAGCTTATTAGTTTTCAGTTGTACAATCTGATCACCATACTACTGTTAATTTTCTATAACCCAGCAATAGATTAATTCCACAATAAATTCACAGACATAAATCTGATTTATAACAATTAATACAACTAAGTTAATTAACAATTAATAACAGCAGAAGCAAAAAAATAACAATAAGCCAATACGAAAAGACAATAACACAGATATACCCAGGAAACCCCAATGCGGGGAAAAACCTGCAAATGTTGGATCTTCTATTCAGCCTAACAACAAACTTTTATTTTGCAAAAAATACAATATATATGAGTTTGCTACAACAATATTACCTTTATAGGAGAGCCTAGCTACTTTACTTAGCGTGCAAGAAAAAAAAATCTTAATTTTTTTGGCGTTTTTATTTTTATACATAAAATCACTCTAGGATTTATCTCATCCTTACAAACTCAAAAACATTCTATTTAAAGAATAGAAACTAATGTTACTGAAAATCCAACTCGAATTGTTTTAAAGCATATCTAATCTTGAGTTGCTTTAAAACAATTCCACATTCCACCTTTCGAGCTACAAAAAATCAACACTCCCTCTTAGCAAGGAAGGTGTTCTGCACCACACCCAACTTGTCCCTGAAGAATTCAAACTTGCTCTTCATCAAGGCCTTTGTCAGGATATCTGCAATTTATTTATCCGTAGGAATGTAATTGAGCTTCACTATCCCCTTATCCACACAATCTCTGATGAAGTGATACTTGTTAGGATCTAGGAGCACAATTGATTACTTTTTATAAGCAACTAAACACAAAATTAAACCAAAAATAATAAGTAACTAGAAACCAAAAACAACATAGAATATGAGAGACAATACAATCTTGTATTGTATTAATACTCTTCAAAAGAAAATACAATGAAGATGCCACACTCTTCCAACACCTCTAGGGCATACCAGTAATTCTCCCTCAAGATCTCTCTCACTCAACCAATTACAATCACAACTCAAACACAGAGTTGTACCCTCCACCAGTCAGTAACAATAATGCTAGTACACCAAGTACTCAAAGTACTCCAAGTAGACCTCCCTGATTTTGCAACACCCTGCAAATCAACATGATCTTACTTACCATGTAGATCTCCCTGATCTTGCATAACCTGCAGATCAATCTGGTCTTGCACACCTGCAAACCTAGATCTTACAATTGGAAGGATCTCTTCCTTGTCCTTAATTACAATACAGCCTCATGAGTCTCTTAAATAGATCCCATGCAAACAATAATTAGACTTTTTTAATTACAATAATTAGACACGCAACTCAAGACTAAAATTAACCTTTACATGCAAACTAGCCGTTCAAAAACTAACTGTTCATGTAACTAACAGTTCTAGAATGCACAGGCGACCGACGTCGGTCCCTGTCTGTTTGAAGATGACCGACATTGACTGATCCCTGACCGATGTCGATTGCTCTGCACACTGGATATGACTGACGTCGATTGATCAGACCGACGTCGATTGCTCTGCAACTCAGCAACCTCTTCCAATTTGTATCAGTGAAGCTTTTAGCTCCACAACTTAACAATCTCTCACTTGGAGATAAACAGCTGCACCTGTACCTGTACCTATACATCATCTAATTTTTTTCTTGGCTTGTATCCCTCTTCAAGTTCAATCTTGAAGACCAACCACCACACATCTTTTGGTGCTACTCCTGTCATCCCAGTAACCTGCCATATCCGAATCTACATACCCATGTAGAGAAGTGTTTGATCCTGCATCACATGTATACCTGCTGCTAGTCCCTCTCAGAGCCCTGAAAATCCACTGAACTGCTTTTCAGTGCTTCTTTTTCAGATTGACCACAAACTCGTTGACAACTCCCACTGCTTGGGTAATAACAGGTCTAGTACACATGTACTCAACCTCATCATGTGATTGGAGACACTATTCTGTGAACTGTCCATCCATAGGTGTGCTAACCGGTTCTGCATCCTGCATCTTAAACCTCGCCACTACCTTATTCACACAATCATCCTGAGACAACATCAACCTGTGATCTTTCTTATCTCTAAAAATACTCATGCCAAAAAAATTTGCTGCCCCCAAATTCTTCATGTCACACCTCTAAACTAACTTTACCTTTAGCTCAACAACTCCCTGCATGTGTGACCCTGTAACAAGCATACCCATTACATACAGTAACAAGATAATGTAGCTAATATTATCCAACTTGGTAAAGTAAACACAACGATTACATTGACATTGACTAAAGCCATGCTTTGTCATACACCTGTCAAACCTCCATTGTCTTGCAGCTTGCTTAAGACCATATACCCTGGCCTTCTGTCTCACGTGTACATTCTCTCTCTTTTTTAATCTGGGAATCTGTTCATCTTTCAGTGCTTTCATTCCAGTTGACAACTCTACCAAATCTCTCATTTGGTTCTCTTCCAAAGAATCAACTTTCTCATTCATGCCATGCTCCCACTGTTTCTTGAATTTTACCTGCTCTGCTTCTTTAAAATTTCTTGGTTCTTGACCATCAGTGAGCAACAAGTAATCTAAAGAAGGGGAATAACGAATTTGAGGCTTACTTACCCTTTCAGTCCTCCTCATGGGCGTTTGAGACTCCTTGACAGCTTGTTGTCTGTTCAAAATCTATTTTTTTGTCAACCCTGGTCTGCACCCGACTGATGTCGATCCCACCTGATCGCTGACGCCGATTCCTTGGCTGACGTTGGTGTCCTGGTTGCCGACGTCGATTCCCTGATTGACGTCGGTCTCCACCTGCCTGACACCACTGACTTTTTTAGTCTGCACATGACCGACGTTGGTGCCTACCTATTCGACGTCGGTTCCACCTGACCGACGTCGGTACCTATGTTTTCCTGTGAGTGATGATTTTTTATTCGCGAGCTTACTTTGAATCATAACCTTGTCTAAACTGCCCTGATCAGAATTATTCAACCCCTTTAGCTGATCTCTGTCCATCATCTTTTCCATAAACACCAAGGCTTACATGTTCTTGTCAAAAACATCAGATTTCCTTTTTATGCAATAAACCCGATCCTTTTTTGTAACATGTGTTTCAAGAAACCTCACTTTTTTCTGTTGCTTACAAAAATCTCGATCTATGCTTTTCAAATCTGAACTCTTATCTTTTGACTCAAGAACATGCATCTCCTTCTTACTCATGTGACCAAGCCTATTAAGCCACATCTCTGCATCTACATCTGAAATAGATAAACCAGAAGGAGAATCAGTAATACAAGTAGATAGATAAAGAGTACCTACTTTCTTACCTTTTACTAAAACAAGTGCACTCTTAAAAATTTTTCAAAATTTTGTTGTAAGAGTTACTGTGCATCCCTCATCACCCAACTTTCCAACAGAAATCAAATTTCGCTTCAAGACTGGGACATGCATGACTTCTTTCAACACCCATGTGTTGCCCCTCTGCAATTTCAGCCGCACTTCCCCTTTGCCAACCATTTGACAAGGCTTACCATCCCCTAAATAAATCTCTCCAAAGTCTCGCTGGACATAATCATGAAAAAATTCTCTATTCGGGGTTGCATGAAAAGAGGCACCAGAATCTAAAACCCAAAATTTTATTTTATCTAAGGAACATACAAGAGCATCCTTTGCAACAATATCTGCAATATCTGCTTCTTTATTTCCTTCATGTTGATCTTCTTCCAACCAATAATTTTTCTTTACATGCCCTTTTTTTCCACAATTCCAGCAGATTTTTCTGCCATGTGTGGATCTAGATCTCCTGCCTATCTTTGACCTTGATTTCCCTTGCTCGATCTTCTCTCTTTGCCTTCCCCTACTTTCAACACTTAAAGCATTCTCTGATGATTTCCCTGTGCTTTTTTTTAAATTTCTTTATTCAATATTACACTAACAACATCATCCACTTTCAAGATATTTGAAGCAGACGCAGTATTACTAACTGCAATTACCAAACTATCCAAACTTTTAGGTAATGAGCATAAGATTAAGAGAGCCTTAATTTCATCATCAAAAGCTATATTGATTGAAATTAACTGATTTACTAATCCATGAAAATCACTAAAATGACTATGTACCGATCCACCTCCCTGCATTTGCAAATTAAATAATTGCTTCATAAGAAATACCTTATTCAAAGCTGAGGGTTTTTCATATAAATTTTCCAAAAATTCTATCAACTATACCGTTGTCTTACCCTGTGATAAGTTAGAAATCACAGACGATGCCAGGCTCAATCTTATAGATCCCAGAGCCTTCCGATCAAGAACATTCCATTCTTCATCTTTCATATCTGTGGGCTTGCTTGCAACCCCACCCAACGGTAAGTACAGATCTTTCTGATATAGATAATATTTTATCTACATCTTTCATAATTGATAATTCTTGCCATTAAATTTTTTCATTCTTAGCTTACTTTTTTCTGTCATTGCTTTACTCCCACTCAATCAGAAACCCCTGAGAGTGCCCTGTAATCAAACACTAACCTGCTCCGAATCAGGCTCTGATGAACCTGCAACTTCGCTCTGATACCAACTGTTAGGATCTAGGAGCACAATTGATTACTTTTTATAAGCAACTAAACACGAAATTAAACCAGAAGTAATAACTAGAAACCAGAAACAACACAGAATATGAGAGATAATACAATCTTGTATTAATACTCTTCAGAAGGAAATACAATGAAGATGCCACACTCTTCCAACACCTTTAGGGCGTACCAGTTTTTCTCCTTCAAGAGCTCTCTCACTCAACCAATTACAACCACAACTCAAACACAGAGTTGTACCCTCCACCAGTCAGTAACAATACTGCTAGTACACCAAGTACTCAAAGTACTCCAAGTAGACCTCCCTGATCTTGCAACAACCTGCAAATCAACTTGATCTTACTTACCATGTAGATCTCTATGATCTCGCCGATCAACCTAGTCTTGCACACCTGCAAACCTAGATCTTACAATTGAAAGGATCTCTTCTTTTTCTTTGATTACAATACAACCCCATGAATTTCTTAAATAGATTCCATGCAAACAATAATTAGACTTTCTTAATTACAATAATTAGACACGCAACTCAAGACTAAAATTAGCCTTTACATGCAAACTGGTCGTTCAACAACTAACTGTTCGTGTAACTAACAGTTTTGGAACTCACAGGTGACCGACGTCGGTCCTTGTCTGTCTGGAGATGACCAATGTCGGTCGATCCCTGACCGATGTCGATTGCTCTGCACACTGGATATGACCAACGTCGATTGATCATACCGACGTCAGTTGCTTTGCAACTTAGCAACCTCCTCCATTTTGCATCAGTGAAGCTTTTAGCTCCACAACTTAACAATACTTGATCTCAATGTGCTTTGACTTGTCATGAAACACTAGATTCTCAGAGAGTTTTATATAACTCTGATTATCACAAGAAATGACTGTAGGATACATCGCCTGATTAAAGAGCCCAGCTAAAAAAATTTGAAGCCAGATAGCCTCACATGTAGCCATGTTCGCTGCCATATACTCAGCCTCTGTAGAACTCAGTGCAATTGACTTATATTTTCTGTTGTACCAAGAGACTGCTCCTGATCTCAAACTGAAACTACACCCTAAAGTGCTCTTTCGATCAGTTGTACTGCCTGCCCACTCTGCATCAGTAAACCCCTTGAGCTTCACTCCATCCTATTGAACATACTTCAGCGCATAATCAATTGTGCCTTGGAGATATCTCAAAACATGCTTCGCAGCTATCTAGTGAACATGTTTAGGTTCCACCATAAACTGACTGAGTGAGTTCACTGCAAAACAAATGTCTGCCCTGGTGTTGACCAGATACATAAGAGAGCCTATCAACTGTCTGTATAAAGTAGGGTCCACTGCCTCTGATCTAGAAGCATCAATCTTCTTCTAGTTGGTCACAAGTGGCATTGATATAGGCTTACAGTTTTCCATCCTGAATCGCTTCAAGATATCAATTAAGTACTTCCCTTGTCCAAGGAAGATTTCTCCCTCTTTTTGCCACAACCCCAATCCCAAAAAGTAGTGCATCAACCCCAAGTCCTTCATGTCAAACTCTCCTGCAAAATCCCGCTTGCAGTGTGCTATGAGCTCCTCTGACCCTGTGAGAAATAGGTCGTCAACATATAACAATAATATGAGAAGTTTACCCTTCACCTGAACATAGTACAGGTTCAAATCTGCCTCACTCTTGATGAAGCCCACACTCTGCAAGTAACTATCAATACGTGAATACCACGCCCTAGGAGCCTGCTTGAGTCCATATAGTGCTCTTTTCAATCTGCATACATGAGAATCCCTCTCATGTGCTTCAAACCCTTCTGGTTGCTCTATGTAAATCTCTTCCTCAATCACCCCGTTGAGGAAAGCCGCCTTTACATCCATCTGATGAATCCTCCAACCCATCTGTGCTGATATAGAAATGATAGCTCTTATGGATGAGTACCTGGCTACTGGAGCGAAAGTCTCATCATAGTCGACTCCTTCCTTCTGTGAAAACCCCTTAGCCACAAACTGAGCTTTGAACTTTTCCACACTACCATCTACAACATGCTTAATCTTATACAACCATCTCAAGCCCACCACAGACTTATCTTCTGGTCTTGGTACTACCTCCCACACACTGTTCTTCATGATGGAAGAATACTCTTCCACCATGGCATCTCTCCATACTTAGTGCTTGGATGCCTCCTGAAAGCTGGAAGGCTCTAGTTCAATTAATTCACTCATAAGTGCCACATAATCTGAATAACATCTGGGAGCCTTTCTTTGTCTAACTAAATCTTGAGGATCACCTACATATTCTTGAGCCTCTCTTAATGTTTGCTCAGCTGCCATGTTTCTACTCTTCTCACTAATAGGAATTTAAGGCTGAGGAATTATTTGTTCCTCTATCTGATCGTTCTGCTTGTTCTGCTCTCCAGCTTACGTGACTGAAGTTTGAGAAATTTGTGCTATCTCAACTGTGGATATTTGTTCCTCCTCATTCATCAAGTTACTTGACTTTTGAAGAGCCCTCTCTTCCTCAAACTTCACATCTCTGCGAACCACTGTTTTCCTGAGAGCAGGAATATAAATCCGATAAGCCTTAGAAGTTTCACTCTACCCAACAAGGATACCCTTCTCTGCAGTAGGTTCCAACTTGGTTCTCTTCTCAACAGGGATGTGACAATACACAAGACATCCAAAGATGTGAATGTGCCCCAAATCTGGTTTCTTACCAGTGAACACCTCTTCTGGAGTCAATTTGCCCAACACTTTGTGAGGGCTCCTATTCTGCAAATACACAGCTGTGTTGCAAGCTTCTGCCCATAAGAACCAAGGCAGAACCTGATCATGAAGCATGGCCTTGGCTGCTCCAATGATAGCTCCATTCTTTCGTTCAGCAACCCCATTCTGTTGAGGGTTGTACGAAACTATCAACTCTTTCTTGATACCTTCCTGAGCACAAAAATCTTTGAAGGCATTCGAGGTATACTTGCCACCATTATTAGACTTTAGTATCTTGATCTTCTTCTCAGTTTGGTTCTCCACGAGAGCCTTAAACTCTTTGAACCTACTGAAGACGTCATCTTTATTCTTCATGAAATATATCCATGTCTTCCTAGAGAAATCATCAATGAAGGTAACATAATACTCATATCTATTTAAGGATGTTGTTGACATAGGTCCACACACATCTGAGTGTACGAGATCCAAAATCCCTTCGGATCTAGTGTCGCTGCTTGGAAAATTGGTTTTAGCATATTTCCCAAGAGCACAACCCTTGCACACCTCATGTTGTTTTGTCTTTCATCTCAGGCAGCCCCGTCACTATTTTCTTAAGAATATTAAGTGCTCCATGGTGAAGGTGAGCCATCCTCCTGTGCCACAATTCTCCTATCCCTTTATAGCTACTAACCAACGCATGTGCTGGCTCAAATTGTAATCGAAATAGGCTGCCATACCTAACACCAATCACTTTTGCAATCTTGGAATCTTTGGGACGAATATAGACTTTTCCCCTCTCAAAGGTCACGATGTAACCCTTGTCTTCCAAGGCAGAAATTGAGATTAAATTCTTTGTCATGTCAGGGACATACAACACATCCTCCAGCAACAAAGGTTTTCCAGACTCCCTCTGAAACTTGACGGTGCCAATACCAGTTGCATGGTACTTGTCATTATCTTCGAGCTCAATATAGAAATCTAGCTTCTCCTCCAACTTGGTGAAACATTCTTTGACTCCCGTCATGTGGCGAGAAGCCCCACTGTCAATATACCATACTCTGTTGGCACTTAAACTTGAGAGATAGGCAATGAGTGAAAACTCATTCTCAAATTTTGATGCAAACTCGTCCACCTCTGCTGTAGCAGCAAATTGCTTCTTTTGCTTGTCCTTATTTTTTTTATTCGGACATTGACTGGCATAGTGACCCATCTGATGGCAGCAAAAACATTTAATCTTACTCAGATCTTTCTTCTTCCCACTCTTGGAAGAAGAACCTTCCGATTGCTCTTTATTGGACTTCTTCTTACCCTTGCTTGCAAGAGCAAGATTTTCTTCATCTTGACCCTTCTTAATCTGATCTCCCCGATGAGCACCTTCACGGATCTCCTCCTGAACAAAATCATCCCAAAGTCTTGCCCAATCAGGTAGCCGATCTGTGCCAACAACACACTTGACAAACACTTTTCAGTGCTTTGAAAAACCATTCAAGGCTATACGCACCAACTCATCTTCTATAATCATCTCTCCAACAGCAGCAAGCTCATCCCTGACCTGTGTCAGCGTGGACAAGTAAGAGGTCACACTCTCGCCTTTGGACATCTTGGTATTATGCAATTTGTCTTTGAACATCATCTCACGACTCTGATAGTTGCTCTGATAAAGTTTTGTGAGCGAATCCCACATCTCCTTGGCAGTGTCTTTTCTTGATAAATGAGGAATTAAATGATCTCTTACTCCATCCAGGATAATCCTCTGAGCCTTGGCCTCTTTAACTTCATGTGAATCTAAGGCAACAGGATCATTTGTTGGTGGAGTCACTTCTGTGCTAGCATAGATCCACAACCTGATCTCCTTGAGAACAGATGTAATCCGAACCTTCCACTGCAAGAAGTTAGACACACCCTCGAGCCTGTCCTCGTATCGAACGCTGGTTGCCATAGCCACAAAAAGAACTGAGGATGAAAGAACTAATTTTTTTTCTTGAAATCTGCGTTACAAATCTTGGCTCCGTATTCAGAGTTTAGAGCTCTGATACCATGTTAATGTTCTATAACCCAGTAACAGATTAATTCTACAATAAATTCACAGACATAAATCTAATTTATAACAATTAATACAACTGGGTTAATTAACAACTAATAATAGCGGAATCAAAAAAATAACAATAAGCCAATACAAAAAGACAATAACACAGATATACCCAAGAAACCTCAATGTGGGGAAAAACCTGCAAATGTTGGATCTTCTATTCAGCCTAATAGCAAACTTTTCTTTTGCAAAAAATACAATATGTATGAGTTTGCTACAAGAATCTTACTTTTACAAGAGAGCCTAGCTGCTTTACTTAGCGTGCAAGAAAAAGAAACTTTTCTTGCTTTCTTTGGCTTTTTTATTTTTACACATAAAATCACTCTAGAATTTATCTCATCCTTACAAACTCAGAAACATTCTATTTAAAGAATAGAAACTACTGTTGCTGAAAATCCATCTCGAATTGTTTTAAAGCATATCTAATCTTGAGTTGCTTTAAAACAATTCCACATTCCACCTTTCGAGCTACAAAAAATCAACAACTACTGTAAGCGTTTTGACTAATTTTTTAAATAAAACTCAACGTCTGCTTGCAAAAATCTCATAATTTGATTGTCATTTTCAAACACCTGCCAATTTTCTTAGTTATCCAGAACGAAAGGCCTTACAACTATCTTTATATGTGACTCAAAAATGTCATTTTTTACATAAGCTGAGATATCAAATTGTGCCCCAATAGCAACCAACCTATCAGCATGTTTATTCCTATCTCTTGGTATTGCCTGAATATTAAAACCCTAAAAATTTTCAAGTAGATCCCATACTCTGTTTGTAAGATTTAAGCAACATATTCTTGCATATATTTAAACCTCTTACTTGGTGGACTACAAGTTCACTATCTCCAAATACTTGCAAACAATTTGCTTTCATCTTCCTAACCCACTGCAAACTGTGGACTAGTGTTTCATATTCAGCAACGTTGTTTGAAGAGCCAAACTAAAATTTAATAGAAAAAAAATACCTTTGTTTTGTAGGAAAAATTAGCATCATTCCAACTCCGATCCCATGCTTATTTTTTGATCCATCAAAGTATAATTGCGACAAGCCTTCATTAGATTTGTCCTCTTTGACCATGGCTGGAATTGGTGCATCGTTCTCATGAAGACAATACACACCAAGACCTTCAATCAACTTGTAGGGATCATGCTCATGCAAGGTGGAAGCCCACTCATCAAGAAACAAATCTAGAACTCCATCCAAAGGCGAGTCCTTTTCTACATCACTAGTTTGTAGTATTTCATCTGAGATGATACAATTTGCATTGATCACACTTGGCGTATAAGGCTCCATGTGAAAACGTGCAATAGGTTCTTAATGAATTGTGATTTATGCCATATCTGGTCTTGAATAGCAAGTAGGTCCAATCAGTTGATAAATATCTCCCAATCTTTGAGGTGAAATCTCTTGAACGAAATAAGGAGGCAGGGCCACCACTATAACATCCTACTGAATAGTCACGTTAGAATAAGCATGTAATGTCAATTTCAAATCTTTGATAATGCCTACCATTTTTGCTAGTGAACCATCCAACTACAGTACCCCTTTAGTATTTGACTCATAAACAATGCCAAGCTTGTCTACAATCTGTTTGGGCATCACTATACTGCTAGCTCCACTATCCACCATATAATTATGAACCAAAGTATCACCCACTATCAAAGAAAGATAAAAATGGGGAGTTTTCTTTGTTTTTACCTCAGTTTTGTCCACATTTGATATCTTATCTCCTTGCTTGACATGTTGCTTAGTTGGGTGATCTGAATTTGTCAAGACAACACTTTCTTTCTTAACTGATTTTGGTGACAATTCAAGCGCTGAAAGTTCTTGAATGAGTTTATCCTTTTGCTCTGGAATTGAAAGAGAATCCCACATGTTAATGCTGATGTTAGACTTCTTCATTTGGCCTACAATACTGAACTGAGATGGACTAACCTTTGATTGCACTTTATGCGGTACTTGTTGCTCACGAATTAGAGGTATTTGTTGCACTTTACTAACCTCTACATTTTGATTTTATGGGGTTGTGGGGGCAGCAAGTTGCTCTTTTGTGCCTTGAACAATAATACTAGGAGCACTTGAAGTATTTGCTACCACTTGGACTTCCTCAGCTGCTCTTCTTTTAGTTCTCTGATAGGTTATAGCTGCAATTTGACCATTTGAAACGTTAGTTTTAACATCTTAAGTAAAAATGACATGATCATCTACCTGCCAATTTACATTAATAGCATCAGGTTGCCCTTGAGTCGCTTCTTGTGATGCCAAAACTGTATCTTGATATTGACCCCCTTGAAAAGAGAACTTTTCTTGTGTCATCTGTGGCATGGTGTTGTTTAGTGATACCGAATTCTGGTTTTGAACATCATTGAAATTTGAGAGCTGCCAACGTGAATCTTGCACCAAATTATTTTGGGATGGGGTTGGAACAATGGCTTTTGAAGTGGAAGGAGCGTTCAAATCAAGATCAACATATGGCTTAGCTGGAGTTATAGTTCTTTGTGCTTGATAGGGTGGTCTATTTTCTCTAAAACCTTGATAAAGAGACCTTTGATCTTTGAAAGGTTTATAGTTGTTCTGATTTTACTATTGATAGGGCCTATTTGATTGAAATTACTACCTTTTGAGTTGTACTATTTCATTTTTAAAAGATTATAGCAAACTTTTCAACTCTCTTATCTCACTAGATTGACTAGTAGGGGCTGCAATAGGAACTTGAGGTGCTGGAATTGGAGCCAAGAATGGAATTTGAAGAACTTGAGGGGCTGGAACAAAACTTATTTCTAAAAATATGGGCATTGAAAGTCTTGGAGAAAGCTTACCTGCTTAAATCAAATTATTTTCTACCCTTATTGTAACTTCATAAGTATCTGGTAAAGGAGTACCACCCATTGACTATATCATCACACTAATGTCAGAATTGAGAGCTTTCAAAAAATACAAAAATGCATATTCAAGGGATGGCCTAATCAGAACCAGTATCCTAGTCCATGTCTTCTGAAATCTGAGATTAAAATCGGACATGAACTCATGAGGACCTCTCTATATGGCAGTTAATTGCTCAACTAAAGATAAGTGATCAGATTTGTCCTCAAACTACTTGACCAAGGCTGCACCCAATTCATCCCAGGTGGAAATAGATCTAAGTCGGAGGTTTTATACCATTGTAATGTTTTTTCTTTAAAAGAAGCAGCTAGCAATCTGATAGCAACATTATCTTCAACAACATTATGAACTGAACAAAGATTAGTCACATCCTGGATATGCTCAATAGGGGTTGTTTGATTTTCTCTTGAGAAGAATGGAATACTTTTGAGGGAAGATACAGGAATGCCATCTAACTGTGCTAGATTTAGTGGACTTCCCCTATTGAATGGAGCAAACACTTGATTTCTAACGGCCATTTGGATGATGGGGATTGCAATGTCTAGAAATATAGGATGAGGAGGAGGTAAATATTCCCTTTGAAGATATGGATTTGCCCTCCTAGACCTTGCACTTTTATAAGTTACAAATTCAGAAGGAATACCTTTACTTGTTGATCTTGTGGTAACCTTTGGCATGAACAGATTGCTTGAATGATGCTATGAACTCTGAAATTGGATGTAAATGAATATCCTCCACTGCTGTGAAAACTCTATGTAAAGAACGCTTTTCGTGGTCCCACCAGACGTGCCAAAAACTGTTGTCAACCTAGCGTTGCACCCTGAATCGAAGACGTGCATGAAATGACCAATCCTCTATCCAGTTGAAACAATGGGATCTTCTCACGAAGGTGGGTGCCTCAATGGTGAGAAGAACCTCCAAAGAATGTTGGTTCCTGTAAGATATATCAATGGATCTCTACTCTGTGCTGTGAATCTACCATGGAAAAGAGAGAAAGAGACTTGAAAAGAAAATCCTACCTAATAACGGTGATACACCAAAACGTTGATCCACTCTACTTGGAACCCTGAACACTGAATCAAACAAGGGAAAAGGAAGACCTTTGATTTCAATTGATCACTATGCATCAATATTTAATGAGAAGGTTCGATCCAATGACCAAAACATGAGGGAAAACAATGGAGAGAGGTCTAATACAAGACACTTTGCAGCCGCCTAACATCCACTTATAGCTTCAGCAAAAGACATAAAGAACACTGAACATGACCTGCATAATATAATAAGCTAACAACTAGGTACGAATCAAAATTTGGGAAGGGAGAGAAATCTACCACATATGCAAATTGCTAAATGAATATAAACTATGCCAGCACTTGAAATCTGAAAGTACAATCCTTCTATTGATTGAAAAAGTTACATAACTCATCAATTGCAGAGTATGGTCTTGCCAAAAGAGGGATGATAAATCTAAGGTTGAAAAGCCATTAATATAGAAAATTACAAAAGCCAAGAGATTGACGCTGAAAAATAGAAGAGGAAGATCAACTTAGATTAACTCAACACTGACTTTGCCTTTCAATAAAATATATTTTCCCTTTGTCTTTGCATGAAGCTCCTTGGCGCAAGAGGAAGTGGACTTGTCTTTGCATGAAGCTCCTTGGTGTTAGAGGAAGTGGATGGTTGGGTTTATTAAAATGCCCACCTCTCTTTGCATGGAAATCCATGCCAATGTCAATTTTAACTTCTTCATGAGCTGCTGGAACGCTGAGTTGGACGAAGAGATTATTCCCCTTTGCATGGAAAACTCCTAGTAGATGTGGCGTTTAACAATTAATCAATTCTAAATGTAGAACAGTCAACTCGACATTTGAATTTGGAACTCCGATTGAACTGTTGGAATGTTACAAGCTTGAGATGGACGAAAGTGCTTGCATGGAAAACTATCTTGCTGAGTGAGCGATAAATTCAAGTTGAATTTATTTCCTGGTAATCTATTTTTTGTTTTTGTTTCAGTGCATGTGTTGCTCTTGGGTTTATTCCCGCGGACTTGTCTTTCTTCATGCAATTGTCTCGGCGTATGCCTTCTCACTTTTCCACTGGCTTTTGTTTTTTCAAAGCTTTTCCTTATGGACCCTTCTTCCGAAAACTATTTGAAGCACCTGTGTCTTTCCAAGTCCCCTTTTCGGATTTTTTGCAAAGGTCCATTCCATTAGATTTATTTTAGACTTTATGAAATTGTCTTCTCAGATTTGTTCCTTCCAAGCCCTTCGGACTTTCCCCTTGGTCTATTCCCTTCAGATATCTCCTTGGATTTTCTCAGACTTTTGTTAGTCCACTTTCCCGTAGATAGTTTGTCCTTCTCTGCCTTCGGACTTCGCTCTTCGGACAAAAAGTCTGAGACTTTATCCTTCCTGGGCCTTTCTTTTCCTTCGGCTTTATTTCCCTTTGATTTTCTCGGACTTTTTCCCATGGGCTTTGTGTCCTTTGAATTTATGCAGACTTTTGTTTTCTCACTTTTCCACGGCTTAATTCTTCGGACAAAAAGTCCGAAGGAATTCCTTCGGACTTTTGTCTGAAAGATATCCGTCCTTTATTTTCTCTTTTGCCCTTGGCGACTTCTTTCTGTCGGGTTTTTTCTTTGTAAATTCTTTGACTTTCTTCGGACTTTTTGTCCGAAGGAATTAGTCCTTTGTCTTTGTCTTACCACCGGCAGAATGCCATTCGGGAAAAATGTGAAGGTCTTGCCACCAACCAAGTGCCCTCCGCAAGGGATTGTGTCCTTCAAAAATGCCCTTCGAGTTTTTTTGGAAAGGTCTTGCCACCGGCCAAGCGCCTCCACAAGGGCTTCTGTCCTTCCTCTGTGGCTTTTCGAAAAAATTGTAGGGCACCTGAGCTTATTGTAGGGCACCCAAGATTTTTGTAGGGAACCCGGGTTTTTTGTAGGTGTCCTTATTCCTTCGGACTTTATGTTTTCCTGACTTCTTTGGACACTACGAACCTTGTCTTTTCAAATTCTCCGAAGTATTCCTTCGGACTTTTGTCCGAAGATATCCTTCCTTTGTTATCTCTTTATTCTTGACTAATTTCCCGCGGACTTATTGCAAAGCTCATTCCTTTAGATTTCCTGTAGAGAACTTTTTTCGAAGGATAACATACCCTTCGGATTTCTTGAGTGTCCCTTCAAAATTTTGCAACGGTCCTTTGAACTTTTTCGAAGCTATGTGAAATCAAGCCTTCTTTGTCCGAAGGAAATCTTGTTGTAGCCAAGGCCTTTGGAAATGAGTATTTCAATTGGTCTACATCTACCCAATGTATTATTTCTTCCTTGGCTAGAGACGTGAACTTTCTGAATGGCAAAAGACACTCTGCCCTGTGGAAGAATTGTCAACAGGACCCTAAACCCACAAAAAAAAATTTGAATGAAGATACTCACCTCAGTTTATATTATACGATTTATACCACCTTTATATCCCTAGATTATAATCCCATTATCATAAGAAATAATCCTATCCATTTTTAGAAAAACACTCTTTGAAGATAATCCATCATCAAACCATAAAAAAAGACTCATTTATTCATCTTAAAGTACATTTATCCTTCCTTCCCCACATAACATTCAACACAAACAATCATTCTAAAATATATTGCTTTCATTCATTCGAATATATTATGTCATCGATACCACAGGGCAGACCGTGCAATCCTAAAATAATGGAAAACAATTATATATTCTACCATGATCATACCCATATCATGCTTTGAGATCTCAGATTAATTTATTACAGGAGCAAGGAGCTTGTAAAATGATTACAAAAAGTATAGAAAGAAAAGAAGAGATCCTCCCTTAACTAGCTATCCCACCAACTTTTTCTTAACAAAAATGTTCATGCATACATCTAAAATCAACTTCCTATGACTCTCTCTCAACATATATCTTCAAATTTCATATTGATGCCTCCTAAGCTATCATCTTTCAATTCTATACAAAAAAAATGGTGGTTTCTTCCATACTCCAAACCCATGAAAACTGATTAGAGATACGATATGATAGTGAATACGAGGATTTGTATATTCAACAAGCAGAAAGAATAAGAGAGAAGATATATCCCTCACTCTCCTCACACCCATCTTTCCTTTTCACACAGATCTCAGGATTGCAAAAAAGAGAGTAGGATAAATTGAATATCATACAAAATACTCTTTTCTTATACCTTTCCCTCACGATCCTGCAAACACATCCTTAGTCATTCAATTAAAAAAAAGTGATCAAAGATGATTCAGCTTCATCATGATCCTACGATTTGATTTCACCATCATTTTTTCTAATTCTCAACAAAGAATATGTCCAGTCCTGCAAGCTACCTTAATTATCTTGTAGATTCTATATTGCTACCATAAAGGAAACAAAGGAGAGAGAAGCAAATTATAAAAGGCCATATCTTTCATTAGATATATTTCAAGAAACTATCCACACCAAGTCTGAGTCAGAGTTTCTAAAAGCCATCAATTTCCTAGGGTTCAACAAATTACATAGGCTACACCAACTAGGAGAAATTTAGAATTTGCACTTCAGTTAATCAGATCATTTTATTTACAAAAACAATTATAAACTATTAAACCATAGCTAAATAATTTTTTCTATGATTTCTAACTCACCAGATTCCTCGCTAAATAATTGAACACCAAAAACTGGAATGGTATTTGTGACTTTTAAGGTCAGCTGCAGACCCAATCTAGCTGCTATCTCCTTATTACCTTACTTTAAATATCGGATGCCCCCAATTATCAGATGAAAATAGCAGCTGCTCTCATCACCGGTACATAGGATTAGTCTCAATTGTTGCATGATCTTCATGGAGAAGGAAGGATCAAAAGCATATTGGCACAACTCAAACTCTAAGACATGTTAAAAATATTCATCCTTCCAATACGCTGTCTTGTGTCAAGCATCTTCTCAACATCATCCGTTTCGTTGAAAACATTCCACGTTATTTCAATCCATAACATCATATAGGGATTTCTTCTCTCTTTATTTACATGATTAGAAAAGAGACTTGGACATAGACATCTTTAACTTGCCCTTTCAGACCTGACTACCTTCACTCTGGGATGCCTCATTTTATCAAGCCGCATCCTACCTGCAGAGGAAGCCATTATGACACAAAAAAACTCTTAAAAATGAGAGAGGAAAATGCTTCTCTTTTTCACTTCAATAATTGCTTAGTCTTAGTGCAGTTAAGTGCAACCAAAATGCAAGATTACATCCACGAGGGAAGACAACAGAGAGATACTTGTGCCCCCATACAGAAGAAGCAAGCATGCAAGACATCCACTCAATTATGCAAAGTGGACTGACAAATATTATATAAAATAAACTCCAATGCAGACCAAAGGGAGAGGGATACATTAAATATTACCAATAGTTGTTCACTTACCATCCAGCACCACCTTGGATACATGAACTCTACAAACAACCTTCTGAAATGTTCGCCACCCTCAGATCCCATGAAAACATTTGAACAAAGAAAAGGCAGAGAGACTCCATCCATCAGCCATCAACTCTCACCTTTTTTTTCCCTAATAATCCAATGATGCCACCTCACTTGATCATCATGATTTCAATGCAGCTGGATTGTGTGTAATCCTACAAATCAGTCCATTGAAAATCCCAGCTGCTCTTAGTCATAAAGAATGATATAAAAAAAGAAAGGGATTTATTTATACAATTGGTTTTTCTGTAGTGGATCAAATTATGTGATATAAATTTTCAAATTTCAGCTGCATAGTTTCAAGCCAATCTATATTGATCCATATTTTATGAATAGTGGTTCGCAAGAACCAATCTCTCACGACCACAAATGACCCACTTTGCACTCATTGCATCTAGGTAATGCTCATAGGGGTGAAGCACTAGAGCTTCGTGGGACGTCACTGATCCTATTGTAAATTCAATAATTAGGTGGGGGCGAGGTGGGGGAGAGAGGGGGGCGAGAAGGGGGGTGTGGAAGGGGAAGGGGAAGGGGTGTGTAGAGTTAGAGGATAGATTTTAAGATGATAGGGGAATAAAGTAGAGGGTCTATAAAAATTTATAATTTAAGAATTAAGGATTAAGGATGCTTCCTTGAGAATGAAGCATTAAAAATCTTTAGGAATATGATCTGGGGCCCAAGGGTGACCCCGGAGTCAACACACTCAAATGAATCAAAATGTGTTCTGAACATAGGCGAATAAAAATGATAAAGCGCAGGAACAACAATGCTTAGAGTACTTGGTCAACGAGAATAAGAGGACAATGAACATCATCCTATAACTGTTATGAAAATTTATATTAAGTATTTTCTGTGTACAATGATGCGCGAGGTTGGGTGAAGATCGGATAGGTGATGCAAGATGTCTACACCTATGCTTAGAAATACTCAAAGAATGAATAGAGAGTACACTAACATACAAGTGTGGAATATAAAGAGACAGTTGAGCCTTTGCAAGAAATACATCCGCTCATCTTCTGTTAGTTCATATCATCTATTTTGTTGTTTTCTAGAAACTCGGCAGGACAAATACACAAAATCGGGGTTACAGTGTCAGAGACATGCAGCATAGAATATGAGGAGTTATGAATTTAGATACTATGAAGATGTGTGCTTGTGAAGATACTAAAGCTTGTAGTGAAGATGGCATGTGGCCCAAAGTACAGCCATTACACTGTGAGACAATTTAAGTGAAAGATTCTATTGGATCATTTGCCCCTCCTTGAGAAGCAATAATCCCTATTCTGGCAAGTTGCAGGAGAAGCTGTGGAAATTTGCTAGGAACTTTCCACAGCTTCGGCGTGCCATTTTCCTTGGGGTGGAACTTGACCTACTTTGACAATATGGTAGAGAGGAATCTCTTCGCTTTGTGTGCATTTAACCATGCTATTAATGACTTGATCTGCTTTTGCTAGCATGATACAATTAGGATTGATCTCCATTGGTTGAAGATCTTCTGCAAGATCTAATGTGTTCAACAAAAGTGGAAAGTAATGGTGCAGCAGTTATGTTTCAAACAGAGGTGGAAAGTAATGTGTTCCCCTCCTCCTCTAGCTTTTCATTCCAGACGTATGCAGGTTTCCTGAAAATAGTTCACTGTAAAGAGACTTCCAAGGGTCCATGGTATCATAAAACAGAACTTTAAAAAATACCCCGTTGGCATTTATGGGCAATGACTTGCATTGCATACTATACATATGATTTTATGAAGTCCACAGCATGGTCAATACTTCCAAACACTTAAAGAAGAAATAACTTTTAGAGATTGAAAATAAAACCTGGTCCCTCCAACATCGCTGCAGGTCTCACAAGGTGGAGGTTGTTATAGTGCACGCATATGTTTACATATTACTTTACTTAGCATCACCAATAATTTCCACAAGAACAACGTCCTTGTTCGAAATGATGGAACCGGATGGCATCTCTCACAACAATTTGTCTTGCAACAATCTTGGAGATAAACTTGGTTGCATTGTGGCAGTCAATACATACTCGAAGGTTTTTGACGACTCTAATAGTTGTTCCGGGTGGCGTGTTTAACAATCCAAATGCAATTGCCAACTTCTCACTATGGTGGCAAAGGAATAATTCTTTTTCCTCCTCCTCCACATCATTCAGTGCATGTCTTGAATCTGGAAAATACCCTGCTGCCTTCATCTGCCAAGACAATTCGTCCAACTTTGCATAGATCTCGTGTGTCTGTGGGTGTGATCTGTCTCCTACACAAAAAGCATGTACCATTTGATGGCCTTCAATCCAGCTACATCCAGGTGTCTTTATAACTCCTCTATCTTTCATCAATCTCCTTACCATTTGAGCATTACCCCATCTGCCCACTTCTGCATAAATGTTTCGTAGAAGAACATAAGTCGTAGCATTTTGAGGATCCAGCTCAAAAAGTACAGTTGCTGTAAATACTCCTAGCCCTATATTCTTATGTGCTCTGCAGGCACCAAGCAAACACCTCCACACAACCGCCACAGGTTTAATTGGCATTTTGATGATATAATTTAGAGTTTCCTCAAGATAGCCAGCACGGCCAAGAAGGTCAATCATGCACACATAATGATCAATTGTAGGCAACATGCAATTAGAGTCACTCATGCCACTGAAGTATTTACATCCCTCTTCCACTAAACCTGAATGACTGCATGCTAATAAAACACAAGCAAAGCTTATATGGTCAGGGTGTGCTCCAGAGTGTTTCATTACTTCAAAGAGTTTGAGAGCATCCTTGCAAAAGCCATTTTGAGCATATCCTGCAATCATTGTGTTCCATGATACTACATCTCTTCGAGCTATTTTGTCAAACAGTTTATGTGCCTTGTGTGTGCTTCCACATTTTGCATACATGTCTATCAGGGCATTCACAACCATGACATCTGATGTAAGTCCAGATTCGATTACGCTTTGATGGATATCCTTACCCTGTTCTAAAGCTCCCATTTGGGCATAGGCTGGGAGGACGCTGGCAAAGGTTGTGGAGTCTGGTATTACACCTGTCAATTGCATTTGCTTAAAAGTTTCCACAGCCTTTTCAACAGAACCATTTTGTGCATATCCTGCAATCATTGAATTCCATGATACCACATTTCTTTGGGCCATTTTGTCAAACAGTTCACGTGCCTTGTGGGTGCTTCCACATTTTGCATACATGTCTATCAGAGCATTGGCAGCTATGACATCGGACAAAAATCCAAATTCGATTATGCTTTGGTGGATGTTCATACCCTCTTCTAAAGCTCCCATTTTGGCACATGCTGGGAGGATGCTGACAAAGGTCGTGGAGACTGGCTTTACACATGCCAATTGCATTTGCTTAAAAATTTCCAAGGCCCTTTCAGCAAACCCATTTTGTGCATATCCTGCAATCATTGCATTCCATGATACCACATTTCTTTGAGGCATTTCTTTGAAAAACCTTAAAGCCTCATCAAGAACACCATTTTGTGCATATCCTGCAATCATTGCATTCCATGATATAACATCTCTTTGAGGCATTTCTTTAAAAAGCCTTAATGCCTCGTGCAAAACACCATTTTGTGCATATCCTGCAATCATTGCATTCCATGATACCACATCTCTTTGAGCCATTTTGTCAAAAAGTTCACGTGCCTTGTGCATGCTTCCACATTTTGCATACATATCTACCAGGGCACTTGTAGCTACAACGTCTGAAAGAAGTCCCTTTTCTATTATGCTTTGGTGGATGTCCATACCCTGTTCCAAAGCTCCTATTTTGGCACAGGCTGGGAGAATGCTCGCAAAGATGAACTGATCAGGTTGGACACCTGTTCGTTGCATTTGGTGAAACAGTGTCATTGCTTCGTGAGGACAATCATGTCTTCTATAAGCTGAAATAATGATATTCCATGAGAAGAGGTCTGGTTCAGTCATGTGGTCAAACACTTGGCGAGCATCTACTAAACATCCGCACTGGTCATACATGCGTATAAGGGTATCTTGTAAAAGCTTGTGTGTGGCAAACTGAAACTCACTGTGATTGATGTGGGAGTGGATTTGCTTACCCTCTGAAAGGGCTTTCTTGGAAATGCAGGTCTTCAATAGTAGAAAGTATGTAGAAGAGTGAAGAGAGGGATTGTGTGTGGTAAGCAGAATGTGGAGAGCCTCTTTCAACCGACCTTCTCTACATAATGCTGTGAGAGTGACATTGAGATGTGCAGTGCATGGCATTGGCACTGGCATTGGCATTGTCTGATTGTAATTGAACTCAGATCTAAACACCAAACCAGGTGCTTGGCAAGGTATTTATAAGTTCATATTTTATATTATTTTGGAAATGGCCTTGTTCTTCAATTTACTTCAAATTAATTCATAATATATTTGGAAGATTTTTTTATAAAATCTATATGAAATATTATTAAAGAATTTTTTAAATATAGATTAATCATAAGATAAAATAATGATATTAATGTTAGCATTAAATTTAAAAATTAAAAATAATATGCAACCAAAAAAAAATGTGAAAACAAATTATGTTTTTAGATGTCTCAATGATCTTATCATATCTACAATTTTGGGGTTGTTTCTTACTCAATTTTAAAAAAGAAACGGGGTGAAAAAAGAAACAATCCTATGAGCACATAGAAGAAGAAGAAGATTTTTAACGCCACGAGACTAAATAAATAGCCTATGAGACAACCAACCCAGTTGTTATATTTGCTTTTGCCTTGTAAAATGTTACAGAAATAAATTCTTTGGCCAAATATTGGTGAAGATCAAATCTCTCTCAAAATAAGAGAGTCGATCCTCATAAACCTTAAAGGTATAAAGAGATTTATAGGAGTCTTTGAAGAGGTAAAAAATTGTCCTCTCATTTCGTAATATGGAGAACGTTTGAATACAAAATGATTCTCAATATCAAAATCCAAAGAATAAATCTAACAATTTGATGTACTAGAGAAATATGATAATATGTGTCAATGTAGAGGTGGTGTAAACGAACTCTTAATTATGCCCATGGAACCCTCAAATTACAATACAATTCCAATACAAAGAAGACTAGGGTTAAAATACGTTTAAAAGATATAATATTGCATCATGCAATGCACTAGCAACTAAGGACGAAGCACCAATAGGACATAAATATACACACACTTGAATTTATCTTTGGAATTGCTAGAATAGATATACATTAAAACATATGTTTTGCATAAAATTTAGTTATTTTATTTTTATTATTCTATATTTATAAATATATTTTTGGGTGAAAATAATTATTTTGTGTATATATAATAATTTTAAAATTAATAGAAATAAAATAATTAAAATTAATATATATCTTAAATAAATTTATATAAAATATATTAATATATTATTTTTGAAGTATTCACAATTCAATTTAATTAATATAATATTTTTTTATAATAATTCATTTTTACAATTTTATTGTTATGATTATTTACAAATATAATGTTGTAACTTATAATTTAATTATGATTATTTATATATTATTTATTTATTTATTATTATGTGTGATGTTTTTCATGATAATTTATTTTTAAAATTTCATTGTTATGATTATTTATAAATATTTTGTAGTAAAATTTATATATTATCCATAAATTAATTATGGTTATTTGTATATTATTTATTTATTATGATATAATATTTTTTATAATAATTTGTTTTTATAATTTCGTTTTTATGATTATTAATAAATATTATATGATAATAAAAGTGGAAATCAATTTCTCATTAAAAGATAATAAAGGAAGTTGTACAAGAAAAACAATGAGAAAAGAAATAATCTTTAAAACATTAAATATAAAAAATTTGTATTTTATTTGCGCAATACGGAATGACAAATCAATTTACTCCATTTTTTACTCTTCTTTAATTTTTATTTCTCTCATTTTACTTTACATTTTTATTTATTTTTTTAGTTTGAATTTGTTTGTATTTATATGTTTTTTTATTTTCTTTAAACCATGTTTTATTTTTTATTTAATCATGGAGGTTTTGAAATAATTAAATTTATTTATTTTTTATTTTATGTTGTTGGATTTTAAATAATTAAATGCTAACATTTTTACGTCATTAAGCTCCCACACTCCCTCCTATGCTATTGTAGGAACACTTGTAATAAATACTATGTGATAAAATCTATATATTATCTATAAATTAGTTATGATTATCTAATTAATTATAAATATAATAGAGTAAAATTTATATATTACCTACAAATTATGATTATATTATTTATAAATATGATGTAGTTGTTGACGCAGTGGATTGCACCCTTGACAAGATGTTGAGCTCTTGTCTTCCACGCATCACAATGGAAACTCCTTCTTGCCTATGGGTCTGGCAAAACTGAGGGGAGAGTCTCTAGATAAGGGCTAGGTCCCTTTGATGTATCTATGTGGTCTTAGATTTTCTACTGCTAACAATGAGGGGGGGTGAAAAGAGAGAATGATTGTTGAAACAGAACCTAAACTAAAGCAGTGATACACCAAAATGGTTGATCTACTTAGCTTGATCCTACACTTTCCACCAAGAACAAGCTAGCATACACTTCATTTGATATGAGAAACTCTTCTACATTAGTGAGCTAGGGGTCCTTTGGAGATATAGGGAGGAAGAACTACCAGAGGTGTTCTAAGACACTATGGCATCCTGTTCACATACACCTATACTCTGTTGTAGACACTTCTGGCTAACCTGCAAAAGAAGAACTTCGCAATACACTAAACATACTGGAATCATTCTGTGAAAGCATACAAGAAAATGTCTTAACACAAAACAAAACCATAGACATATGCAAAAGTGCAAGCTCAAAATAGAGGTAAAAATGCTATGTGTCGATTCAAGGTAAAATCCGGCAGAGCTCTGGCTTACAAGCTAAGAGATCTTTTTTCAAATGAGAATTTTACAATATATATAGAAATAAAGAGGATTTTTGGCGCCTTCTAGAAAAGCTTTTGGCGCCCTTTTACAAGAGGCCCATGTGCGTTGAGAGTATTGGGAAGAGGAAGCTGCTTGAAAGAACATGTTATGTCAGCTACCAGTCTTGACTTTAGGCATTTAAAATACATTAAATGCCATATGTGAAGTCATAGGCCGCATCGTTTGTCTGCAAACAAGACCGCTCCTTCAAGACATTCATGCGGTTTGTCTGCTCATTAATGCAAAGTGAAGAAAAACATAGCACGTTGTTCACTGTTTGTGCTCCTTGATGACCACTTGGCAGATATTGTGTCAACCGCTAGAGTAACTCCTTGAGTCGACACCTTCCTTTGCCACTTGGAATGTTTTGTCTGTTTCTGCACTTGGCTCTTTTGTCTCTTCCTGGCTTTGTCTTTTCTGGCTCCTTTGGCCCTCGGGGGCTATCTTCTGCTAATTATTTGGCTCTTTGGGCTCCCCTCTCGGTGGTCTCTTCCTTTTGGCCTTAAACCTTTGAATTCCTTCGGGTTTGCTCCCTTCACTCTTTCATTAAAAAACCAACAGTTATTTCATTCTACAAAGTTGACATCTGCGCGTCCGTCGCCATTTGAAAGCCAACGGCTAGTCTATTGTCCTGAACTTGACGTCTGCGAGGACGTCATTAGACGTCTAGATCCCAACGACTAGTCCATGATGCTCAACTTTGACGTCCACGGGCCCGTCACTCCTTGGTCAATTCCTTCAGCTTTTCCTTTCCTTCAACTCTTTGTCTTTGGAACCTCCCGAAGGGAAGGTGTCCCTTCGGGCCTTGAGAAAGGTCCTCCTTTTGACAGTCGAGAGTCCCCTGTAAGGGCACTTGCCCTTCGGGGTCCTTCGGGCTCCTTTTGGCCTCAAATCCTTCAGAGCAAATGTCCGAAGGAATTCCTTTGGACATTTTGCCCGAAGGAAACCTTTCCTTTGTGTCTTTCCCGCTTATTCTCTCGGGCTTTTTCATCAGGTGAATTCCTTCGAACAAAATATCTGAAGGAATTCCTTTGGACTTTTTGTCAGAAAGAATTCGCTTCGTTCATTTTTTTGCGAATTTTTTTTTGGAAAGAATTCCTTGTTTGTTCTTTACTTTGTAAATTTCTTCAGACAAATTGTCTGAAGAAATTCGGCCTTTGCTTTTTTGAAGAAAACCTTACCCTTTCGGCGTTTTCTTTGATCCTTTCGCAAATGTTCCCTGCCCTGTGCAAGGGCAAATCAAGTCCAAAACTACCCTTCAGACTTTTGCAACGGTCCATTTTGCTCATCACCTGCCCTTCGCAAGGGCACTTGTCCTTCGGGCTTTGGAAAACTCCTTTGAACTTTCCAATTGAACCACTTGAACCAACCACTTTGAATCAAACCGACTGAACCACCTGATTGAACTGATTGATTGAACTGATCACTTGAACTGACTGATTGAACCAACCGATTGAACTGACTGATTGAACCAATCACTTGAACCAACCGATTAAACCAACTGATTGAATGGTTCAATGGTTCAAAGTTCAAATTTCAAAGCTCTTGGAAAGATCATGTCGTTGAACCACTTTTCCAACCTTAAGGAAAAGTGTCTTGAACCATTTTCGCTCTCTTTTCTTGTGAATTTCTTCAGATGAAATGTTTGAAGAAGCTTTGTAAAACCCCTTGCATTCTTTGAATTGGTTCATCTTCTATCGAAAGACTTGTGCAAACCAAATTTGAACTGGCTCAGAACAATAAGGGAAGAAGGAGACTGATTTTGGCCTGCAGGACCAAAATGGTCAACAATAGTCAAATCTATATATTATATATTACCCATAAATTAATTGTGATTATTTGTAAATATGATGTAGTCAAATGTATATATTAGTTATGACTATCTATTTACTCATTTTTTACTCTTCTTTAATTTTTATTTCTCTAACTTTACTTTATATTTTTGTTTGTTTTTTGGTTTAAATTTATTTATGTTTATATATCTTTTATCTTTTTAAACCATCATGTTTGTTGTTTTATTTTTTATTTAATCATGTCGACTTTGATATAATTAAATTGTTTTATTTTTTATTTTATGTTGTTGGATTTTAAATAATTAAATCCTATTATTCTCATACAATTATAGCTCCCAACCTCCCACTCATGGATGCCATTGTAGGAACACCTATCAGTGTAATAATATAAAGATGAAAAGAGCAGTAAATTATTTTAATAATCATTTTGCCTACTTTTGGATCAATATGATTTATTGAGTTTCAATTAGATAGAAATGTCTAAATGAATACACAATACAAAGATATACAATGAATAAAAAAATTGAATGTAAAAGCTTGAAACTGATTCGGTACTATAGTTTGCCAAATATATAAATCACATAAAATACTTAGTGGTTCATTGTACTTTAGAGGATTAATATTTTGGGTAGGGGGAAGTAAATGTATTAAACTAGAATATAAGCCTCTCAGATCAGGAATTGAAGTTTTGGATCCATTAGGACACTATCATCAGCTTATGGTCTCTACCCTCTGACATTGTGTTTCAAATCTGATGGTTTTGTCTATGTACATTTGAAATATTTGTTTTTATATAGGGAGGTGCGCCTTCTTCTCTTTTGGCTCTACGTGCAATTTTGAGCCCTAACTATATGCGTGACTCCAAAGATGTATCTCCTTCACTTAAAACTCTAGTTCCACTTGCAATGATAACTTTAGGCCTACAAAAAATGATGACATTTGGTTGAGCTGACCCTAAGCACTCCCCATTGAATGGTTGAGCGCTACCTACATATCCAATACTCATTCATTGTATACAACATGTAATATAATTCTTAATATTTGGTAATTGTAAACTTTGACTTAGATTTTGAGTGCTTCAGACTTGGATAAGACCTACTCCTATTGAATGATTGATAAATTGGGAAGAATATGTCAGTCCTCTTAAATGTGTCAGTGCTTTAATATGCTTGATAGGTGCTTACTAGATGGATAATAGGCCTATACCTATGTTGTATTTATATGAGACTCTTTCAGTGCTTTCTCACACCAACAACATGCTAAATGTAAGGACTAACCCATAGCAATTATTTGAATTTGAATGATCATTGATTGAAGCGAGACAAAACCATAATATAATATGTTCTGAGTCTGATGTTATTTTCCAAGAGATAAGAACACTGATATGATGATCTACAGATTTATGAGTAGAACAAATAACTAGTTTGACATAGACTATGGAAGTTCTTGTAGGTGGCTGAGATAAACTTGGGAAGGTTATACCCATAGAAGGTTTGTGGATGTGAGAAAATGGAAAATAATATTGATGTATGTATGCAAGACAAAACTATAAGATAATATGTTCTAAGTCTAATGTTATTTTCCAAGAGATAGGAACACTAATATGATGATCTAGAGATTTATGAGTAGAATAAATAACTAGTTTGACATAGACTATTGAAATTCTTGTAGGTGGCTGAGATAAACTTGGGAAGGTTAGACCCATAGAAGGTTTTGTGGATGTGAGATAATAGAAAATAATATTCATGTATGTAAGCATATTTCATGTAAGGTGAAGCTAAGTCAAAACTGGGATTGTCAAGTATCAATACCAAATTTTAATGTCTAAAAATACACCTATTTGATTATAGTATTGAAATTAAATACAAATACTAGAGTAAAATGATAAAGAGACACACTTTAGTATGTACAACACACTTTGTCTTTAGGATATGCTCCAAACATGTACCCTGCTCCCAAAAAACTTGTTATGAACATGTGTCGATCAATGTTCACAAAATGAAATATGAAAATGTATAAATTTAAACTTAAAATTTAAGAGCAAGGAAAGAGTACCCATGTAGGTATGTGGATTGTGTTTCCATGTAACTTGTTGGAGATGATGTTTCCTTGTTGATGTTTTTGAGAATGGTTCATCTTGTTGAACCCTTTTAGATAATTGAAGGTGATCAATCTCCAATTTTGTGTAACTAAGGTAAATCCATGCTTTGGAAAGTAAAATGCCCCAACCTTTATTAAAAAATTAGGGGGACCATTTCTAAGGTCATTGAGCATCACATAAACCTCAACCACACTAACCCATGTAACTAATATTACACAAATCTTGCCTAATCTTGTAACCTTGGGATGGAAGGTGGGAGCCACATTCTAGGCTCATAGAGTAATGCCTAAACCATTGAGGGCATTGAATCTCAACTGTATTTTTCCCTTAAACATGAATCAACCACTAAAATTAAACTTATAGATTTAAGGGTGCTCACTAGTAAGTACCATGGAATGTGTTTGGAAGATATGAATTACAGTAATGTGTATCTACATGAACAAGCTTCATGCCTTAGAATTAGTTCTAATTATAAAATATGATAATGTGTATGTATGAACTAGCTTCATGCCCCATAATTTGAACTGCTTAGTGCCAATATGATATAGAATGCCATGCAACTATATTCCATTTGTGTTTCATATATGAACAATATGAAACCCTGTAACTAATGTCTTATAAACTCAGTACACATGCATTTCATATGCCCCCAAATGTATTTTAATATGTGCATATAAAAAAACCTTGTAACTCATGTCTTGTAAAATGAGTGCATATGCATGGCACATGCCCACAAATTATGTTTGAAATCTATCAATATTTATCTCAAGCTTATATCTAAACTATTCTGAAATATGTATAATTTATGCTAAAATCTATATTTTCTACTCATGGAGAATTAAATATATATAACAGGCCCACTAATATGCCCCATTTTGAGGTGAGAGACGTAGTCTACAAGTCAATCATTTCAAAATAAAGAGTTAACTATATCATGATATGTAAAAATAGGTAATCATGTATAACCATGTCAACATGTAGAGAATACCTCATTATGGTAATGAATATGTCATCAAAACATATATGAAATGTATGTAATGCAAGACATATAAGTGTCATGTCAAGATGTATATATAAATTATGTTTTCAATACAAATCATCACTGAGAAATATATTGAATAAGACTATGCAGTAAAGATGCATGATATGGATCATGGCACCACACACAAGGTAAATGTACATGATATCGATCACAACACCCACAAATTATTAAATCACAACAAGTGTAGTGTACATAATGAAAACATAAATAATAGCACACAATATCACACATAAGGCCAAAGCGCCGCAAACAAAGGACAATGAATTTCACACACATGAAAGACAAAGGGGATACAAACAAGGGACAATAAATGTTGTACATAAAAGGCTAAGGGGATGCATACAATATGAAAACAATTACTATCCTATTATAAAATGGAACAACATCAAAAAATCATATAACATATAAGTTAGGCTACACCATATGGAAGAATATGCTTCTAACATTGGCATGGTCTTTGGGTATAGGAATGCTCCATCATCTATGTATCCAAGTATAATATGTATTTGTATGTCTTTCATGTCACTCATGTATACCATGAAATGTATGGGTATATAAAACAAATATATGTAATATATCAAACATGTGATTGAAAAACATATATGAAAAATGTAACTAGCCATCATGTCACGCTCAAGACCTAATTGTTTATTTTTTAGAATATTTGAATATATATATATATATATATATATATATATATATATATATATATTCAAGGGAGATGCTAACCAGTTAACCAATCTATGGGATGCATGGGAAGGTCCAATATCAAACATGGGAAGGGTCACCTTGCTGGAACAAGTAGTGTGGCATGCAACTAGATGTAAATCCTAATTGAAATATGAAAAATGATATTGTGTTGTGATATAATCATCATCACTCATAGTGTCATGTTTATGATGAGCAACTCGAGGATCTAACATGCCCTATGAAATTTGATGCATTGTAGGAAAACTATGTAGATGTGCTTGTTGTGGAGTTGGTCGAACTATTACTGACTATAATCTAGGAAGTGAAGTGAATGTTAATTTTCATGAGGCATGAAATACGCTTTGATGTAATGGGCATTGTAACATCGGATGTATAGGAAAATCAACTACTCTCCTCTCAATGGTTTGTGTAGAATAAACCTAATTAGATTGTACAACTAATTGCATAGAATGAGTTAGGCTATATAGGGTAATTGCCTTTGTAACATAGTCTTGAATAGGTGTAGTAAGTGAATCTATTTAATGATCTTGAATAGATGTAACAATTGTATCTATAGAATAATTCTAAATAGGTGTAACAACCAATTACAGTGGTGGTGAGGGAGGGGAAGGAAATGTTGTGGTATAATAGGGTACTCATATGGAATTCCTTGAACTATCACCACATTGTTGCAATGTATATAATTGACACACCAATGCACTAAAGATGGTATTGTGTGGATCTTGTGTTTACAAGGGATTACAAACAACATATCAAATAATATTGTACTTGTTAAGACTAGGAATGGTGTAAAAACTATTGTAGGGCTTACCTTAAGAGGTAGAATAATGTGTCCCAAGGGGATTTGTCTCTATTCATCAAAAATTTTGACGACATTGGTTGTTTTCATTAAATCCTCATGTGTGTATCCAAGAGTATGTAAAATTTGTATTGTATAAGCATTCTCGCTTGAACCATTCTCTATCATGACACTATGAATGGGTTTAAAATCCACATAAGCTCATAAAAATAGGAAATTAAAATGTGAATCATCATCACAATATCATCACCATCAAATGTAATCAAGGGTCTCTGTATTATAATGCATGTTAATTTACCAATAACATTGTCTGAGGGGTTGTCATATGTAGAAGGAAGCAGATGTGCAATGTATGTATAATACACTTCAAAAGATCCTTAGTTTTTATTGCCTTGTGATTCGAAATAGGATTGGAAAATATTTGTAAATTTGCATTTACATTAGATTGTGGTCTTGAATCCTCTAGGAAGTGTTAAGCTCAATAATATGATCGTCAATGAGATCTTTTATCTTATGCCTTATCTTGTAGCGTCAGTTTTTAGAATGTCCCAACACATCAATGGTAGTCACAATAGGCACTATTGTCCTATCAACTAGGTAATGGTTGGATCATATCAAGATCTAGTGGTGGAAGGAGAGATATGAGGTTGCATTCAATAAAATTATGTAATAGTGCATGTGAAGGCTACTCAGGTAATCATGAAAATTGCCTCTTTGGTGGGGCAAATAAGAGAAGCAGATTTGTAGGCTATGATACTAAATTAACCATTGTTATGGATTCATTCTTAGTATCATATGATTTAGCATTATAGTTTGGTTTGATTTGAAACATAGAAGTTGAAGTAGTTGTGTCATAAGGCATGTATATGAGTTTGTTCAAAGCTACGAGCTTAACATCTCGATCTCCAATTGTATGACATAACTCATTGAATCACTTGAATTCCTTGAATAAAATAAACTTATGGAGTGGTGTGAGGAAATTTTGCTTGAATATTTCTTGGAGCCCATCATCAGCCATAATATTTGTCATATTGGATAGCATGGTCTTATACCACAGTTCATAGTCTCTAAACGACTCATAACAGATCCTTGCTTAATTTTAGCAATTTGAGAATATAATAGTTTTTCACTAATGTTGATAAAAATTATGCTAGAAGAAAATCTACTAAAGGATTTAATTTCCTTACCAATTGGTATGATATATCATAAAACCATTGTAAAGCATAATACTTAAGACTGGGTGGAAAGAGCTTGGTCAACAATTTTTCATTGGATGCATAATCCAAGCATGTTACGTGGAAGGATCTAAGGTGTTACTTTTGATCACCTTTATTTTCATACAATGGAAGCTTAGGAGTTGCAAAACCCATGGGTAAAGGGTAGGCTAAAATATATAGGGCTATTGGATTATGAAGCAAAGCATGTGAATATCTATAATGACTAGCTCTAGAGGCACCTTTCTCTAAATGAAACACCTTAGCCTATAAAGATGAAAATATTAGCTTGAGGGATCATGCAGTAGGCAAGGTTGATGATGTAATATGTGTAGTCATTGTATGATTTGCATGGTTTGGATGTATATAAATAGGCATGGTAATATGATAGAACCTTTGTGCTTTCCCCACACCTTGAGTGGGCAAGGCGTGTGTAACCAAGGGTGTAAACGTAGGCACAGTAGCAATAGAAGTTTTCAGAACACCCATGGTAGAATTGGTACCTCTACAAGGTTGATTAATGACATTAAAGGGATCAAACTATTCCTCAGATTAGATATCCCTAGCTAATTTTTTTTGTTCATCTCTTGCCACATATAGTAATGCATCATGCATTTTTGGGTTCGTGTCGAGAAATCAAGTTAATTATATTTCATCTATGTCATCAAATCTATTGGGAAAGTCTACATATTCATTTATTTGATTAGCATCCATGGTATTATTTCATTATTAATATCAAATTCAATGGTATAACAAGTTCCATGAATATGGTGAATAAGAGGAGGAACAAAGGGGTTCATGCATGCCCTTCGGTGCCTAGTGGTGATAGGAAACAACTTGGATTGAATATTACAACAACATGAATTGAAAAAGTCTTGAGATTGTTTGTTGGTTATTTCAACCTTATTAATGTACAAAGATTGGATCCATGGGATTACATGTTCATTATATGTTTTTCATATCAAAGGAAAACATATAATAATTACAATCATAGCTTGAGTAAGGAATTATAAGTTATGTACATCAATTATAACCATGTATAGTTTAATGTACAAATGTAAATCAGAGATTAAAAATTGAAGATCAAATTTATATACAAAAATATAAACCTTAAGATGGAAGAATAAACCCTAAAAGAAACCTAAGGTTTAGCTATGTTCGATACGATATACAATTTCACCAATATGTTTTATCTATTTTTGGATTAATGTGGTCTATTAACACTTAATTAGATATAACTATGTAAATAACTTTGCATTACAAAGATATATAGTAAAGTACAAATTTGAAAGTAAAAGATTGAAATTGATTTGGCAATATAGATTGTTAAATATAGAAAGTATAACAAAAGATAACATACTTAGCGGTTCATGGTGTTGTGCAGGACTGAGACTGTAGGTAGGTGGCAGGAAATGTTGCAAATTAGATTGTGAGCCTCTTAGATTGGGAAATAGAGTTCTAGGTGCACTGGGACACCATTGTCAGCTTTTTTTTGCTAGCATTTGATGTTATGTTTTGAGTTTAATGGTTATGTCTATGTATATTTGACCTCTATATTTTGATACAGGTAGATGCACATGTTTTTATTTCAACATTGTGTGCGATCTTGAGGCCTAACTATGTGTGTGACCCCAAGAAATCTATTTCCTTTAATTTAAACCCTAGGTCAACTTGTAATGATAGTTTTAGGCCTGAAAAAGGGGATGAATGTGGGTTGCGCTAACCTCAAATACTCCTTGTTAAATGGTTGAGTGTTGCCTACATATCTAATACTCTAAAGAAGGAAGTCAAACCACATGTAGTTCATCCCATTAGGTGAATGTGTATAATAGTGCTTGTATAATGTATGCAACCTATAATTTAGGCCTTGATACGTGGCAATTAGTAACTTTGGCAGCAACTTTGGCTTGGCTCTTCAACGCTTCACACTTGGCTAAGCCTTGCTCCTAGTGACTAATTGGGAAATTGGGAAAAATAGGGTAGTCTTATTGAATGTGACAAGTGTTTGAATATGATTGATAGGTGTTTAATACATGGGTGATAGGCATATACCTATTTTGTATTTAGACAAGACTCTTTGGGTACAATCTGATGCCACATACATGCAAAGTGTATGGACCAACCCATATGAATGATATGAATTTGAAAAGAGACAATTTCTTGGTATAGAAAGAAATCGTCAGATTTAGATGGTATCATTAAATGGTATGTTTTGACTTTGACAATATCATCGAGGAGACATGAACACTGATCTGATAATCTAAAGATGTTTAAGTTAGAATAATAATTGGTTCGACAATAGATTGTGGGATTTATTGTAAGTGAATGAGGGCAACTTTAAAAGGTTAGACCCAAAGATGACATGTGGATGTGAGAGAATGACAAAAAAGAGTCATGTATGTATGCACAAGTTATGTAAGGTGAAGATAAGTCAAAACTAACATCTCTAAGTATCAAATATCAGATTTTAGTATCTACAAGAATCACTTTGACCTAAACAAGAGAAACGTAAGGGAGACAAATAAAGTATTCCCCATATTAAGTCAGTAATTGTACCTGTTAGGCCCAAATCTTGCACCTTGGAAGAGAGTGTTCAGTCGTCTCCCAGATTTGGGTAACATGGGAACATTTCCAAGGCCTATGGGTATGCATATGCTGGAAATGAGCCTCTAGGTTGAAAGGGCTAGCTCCCTGTATAGTAAACACAACTTGCTTAAAAGGAAAAGAGTTAAAAATTTGCAATAAAAGGAAAATTGTAGGAAAAGAAATCCTACTCTATGGGTGGTGATGCACTGAAACTATCTTTCTACGTGAATGTCAAATTCCTATGCATGATAAGGCAAAGACAAAACTATTTCTAAAGCTTTAAGGAAACTAACAACAATATTTCAACGCAGAGGTAAGGCATGCGAAAAATGTTGCAAGGCAAATGAGATGAAAGGCAAGATTTGCACATTCAAGGCATTATTACACATGTAGGAATTAATTACACTAGGTACACACTGTGTGACCAGTTAGACTAAGAGTCCTTGCTAGATGTGGAGGATAAAGTATGCAGAAGGATGGAAGATAATCTCATACTACCACTATATCTCTCTCACATTCAGACCAAGAAAACCCAAAAAAGCTTCAAGGAAACAATTCTATGCTAATTGCTCAAAGGCTGGAATTTTCTCATCCCAATAGGGCTTCATTGTTTGCTATGTGGTTATCTTTTTCCCTTGCCCAAGGGATGTATTTATATCAAAAGGAGAAGAAGCTGAAGAGCCCTTTGGTGCCAAAGGAAAGAATCATTTCTGTTGGAGGTCACCATCTTTGGTTGCAACCGATTTTGCCAAAGATGCTTGTTTTTTGTGTTTTGTTTGATCTGTGTCACTCTCTTGGATGCCCTTTGCTTGCCCCCTGAATATGCTTCTCGAATGGCCTCTCAACAAAATGAGATATTTGAGGGAAAGCATCAAAATAGTTGTTGTTGGAAGAGCCACCTGCAAAAAAACTTTGTCTTCATGTCTAACCTCCTCATCTCGGCCTTCTCGATGGAAAAATGACATAGATTAGGTCGCTTTCATCTTATAGCTTGTTTTGACATGGAAGAAGTGCCAAGACCATGTGTATTCTCCTTTCCATTCCTTGGCTAGCACCTTTTGATCAGTTCATGAGGGAGAGACATGGATCACTCAGACACAAATCACCCCTATTTTGTCATTGATCTGCCTGGGCGTGGATGTCTGTGAGCGTCCTTCTTCTCATTTGTCCCTGTCATGTGGAGGATCCTTATTTTCTTAATCATGACTCTTAAGCATCGTCGATTAGTTATTCGAGATTTCTCAATTGCTTTAATCATAAAAAATGATAAGTGAAGCACCTTGGAAATATTGATTTTGTCTTTGGTTACCCATTTGGATTTTCAGAACCACTTTACTTATAAATTTTATAAGTAAAGCCTTTGCTCAAACCAGATTTGCACTGTAGTGACCCATTCGAGTTTTCTGGACCCATTACTTCACTTCAGACTCTTCGAGATGTTCTACTTATGAAGTTTATAAGTAAAGCAATTGGATAATCCTGATTTTGTCTTTGTCGACCCATTAAGGTTTCTCATTGCTCATTACTTCGAGCTTTACCCTGCTGACTACTTCGGACCTTCTAGCCTGCTTTACTTATAAAGATTATACGTAAAGCCTATGACAAATCTTGACTTGCACTATAGACTCAATTAGGTTTTACCGATTGCTTTACTTCCATGAAGAATGGAAATAAAGCAATTGAGAAACTCTGATTTGCATTACAGAGTCTTTTGCTTATCCATTCGGGTTTATCATCGCTCATTACTTTCTTGTTTTCCAATGGCTTATTGCATGATGCCAAAATTGACATCCCCTAGCCCATCATCGGATATTTGAATACCAATGGCTACTTCATGATCTTAATCTTGATGTCTCCCAACACGTCATCCTGAGCACCTTCCCCGGGCTTTCATTTCCCCTAGGTTTCTTTTCTCCCTCATCCTTCATTTCCCCTAGGGTTTTTCCTCGGATGAATTCCTTTGAACAAAATGTCTGAAGGAATTTGTTTGGGTACTAGGTCAAGGGGAAAAGTCCCTTCAGAAAGTTTTCAAAGGGTACTTTGGAGGAAAGTATCCCTTCCGAACTTTTCGAAGGGTATTTTGGAAGGGGAAAAGGGACAAAGTGACCCTTCGAAAAAATTTCGAAGGGCACTTGAAGACAAAGTGTCCCTTCAAAAAAAAATTCGAAGGGCACTTTGAGAAGAAAAGTGACCCTTCTAAAAAATTCCGAAGGGCACTTGAAGACAAAATGTCCCTTCAAAAAAATTTCTAAGGGCACTTGGAGAAAGAACGGAAAAAGTGATCCTTTGAAAAAATTTCGAAGGGCACTTAGACAAAAAGTGACCCTTCAGAATTTTTTCGAAGGGCACTTTGGAAGGTGAGTATCCCTTCAAAAATCTTCCGAAGGACACTTTGGCAAAAAGTGTTCCTTCGAAAAGATTCTGAAGGACACTTAGGCAAAGGAAAAGCTAAGGAAAGAGTCTTTCGGAGGGGGAAAGAAGGGCCGAACAAGGCAAAAGAAAGAAGAAAAGGAAGGAAGCGAAGGGAAAAGGAAAAACAAGAAAAAGACAAGGAAAAGGACGGGGAGAAGGGAAGACAAGGAAGAAGGAAGAAGAAGACAAGAAGGACAAAGGAAAGAGAAAGGAAAGGAAGAAGAAAGGAAGAAGGCAAAAAACAAGGAAAAGCCCAGAAAAGAGGAAAAAACTTGTGCAAAAGTAAGAGGTGACAGAGAAAAAAACTATATTTAGCCAATTTTCACAGGGGGTGAAAATTAGCTAACGTTACCTAGATAGCTTTCACCTACTAATTGATCTTGAAACATATATTGAAATTGAAATTTTATGTCAAATAGTGGAGAGCATATGTATTGTCATTTTACTAATATTTCAAATTTGACATTTTTTAGAATTGAAAGAATTTATGTTATTTTAGATAATCGTTCACAAATTCAAATTCAAGCATTCAAAGTGTTCTCGACATTTAAATATTTTTTGGTCCTCAAGACCTTTTTGACCATTGGGGTCAAATCCTATAAACTATGACCAAAGTACCATCTAATGTGCTTTTCCTCCATGTAAAAGATTAGTAGTGAAGGCAAATGTAAAGAGTTAAGAATCGTCGTCATCATGTAGGATGGTTTCCCCATAAACAATCCCCTCAACTCTAATAGGGAAAGTGGTTTGACACCTAAGGAGAGTCATTACTTCTAGCAACCTAATTGGCATGGGTTTTGGGGGTTTGAATCAAAGATAGTAGTGAGATCATCCCTAAAGTAGTGCTTCTCTTCCTATTGGGTGTGGAAGAGAGGATTGAGATCACCGCACCCTATTTTGAGCTTCCACAACAACAAATTAAATTTAATGATATTTATATTTCTCATAATTTATGTGATTTATTCTTTGATGGTTTGATAAACTTTTCTAGATATTGGAGATATTGACATTATTTATGACCTAAGTATTACCCTATATTGTAGCTTAACATTTATTTATTTTTACTATTAATAGAAAACCTAAGTGTGCCATATATGGCTTATGATTTAATATGCCAATCTGTTATATTGGTCATTTTTAAAATGTAGATGGCTTGTAATTATTTCTATTATTGATGATAATGGACTTGTTTCTATTAAAATATGGTCAAAGATATATAAAAAATTATTTGTAATTTTTCTAAGTTTACCTTAGTACTTAAGATGCGATATTGATAGTTTTTCATAAAATGATTTACCTTCCTTAAAAAAAAGGAAGATATTTTATTAAAAAATTTCTTTTAAAATTATTAATCTTTAACATAAAAAATTATACAACTTATAATTTCATGTTTCCTTTTAAACATAAAGTTATCTAAAGCATTTGCATGAGATAAACAATTAAAATTTCCTTCTCTTGGATTCCTTTATAAACAATATTTTTTTCTTGATGCATACCTATGATATTATTTGATATTGGCTAAAGGAAAAACATTAGTCACATGACTCATAAGTCTTTGCACATAATGAATTGAATCTTTTATTATAAAATGTTGTGTTGAAATGTATTAAAAAAAAAAAAACTTAATATAGTTGTGGTTGAGGTTTGTAAACAAATTTCATTTGGGTTACATGGAATTTGGTCTTCACTAACATTTATTAGGGATGCAATTAATGTCTCCAATTTATATCTTCTCATGTGGAATGTAATCTTTACTAATATGTGTTGGGTTTGCAGCATATGATGAAATTACCGAATATGATATATAGTTGCAGGGTTCTTCTCACTTAAATGGACGTCTACCATCACGTTCCTCAAAAACTCTTGTGGTTCTCACATCTTAAATTCCTCTTGTTTCAATCCTATGGTGACTCCAAATACTTTATTTGGCTATTCAATTGATCCTAACTACACAACATGTACTTCCCTTTGTTTTTCATAGTCCAATTAGACGTATGAGACAAGGTGAAAGCCTATTTAGCTCTCTCTTCACTAACATTGATTTGTAAACCTCATCATGCCAAATGTTTAATACTATATATACAATTACAATGTAACATCAATTGTGATTTTACTTTTACATATACAAAGTTTATTCTCATCTTTCTAATAACAATCTATAAACTTTATTGTGCAAGTTTTCCAGGCACAGTTTGTCAATTATAATATAATAAAATTTGTGATTTTATTTCTGCATATATAAATTCTAATAGTTTATATCTAAACTGAAAACAAACAATTCTAAATTAAATTAATTTTAACAAAATAATTAAATTCACAAATATATTACCTTTCCTAAAAAAGCATAGGGACATTGAGCAACATTAGAAATCTACAAGCATAAATGAGACAAAATCAACATTAACGAATATATAAATTTGTATATATAATCTGGTATGTATAATTCAATCCTGAATGGCAGACCTGACACGGGCACAGTATAATTAAAAATGACAAAGGCTGGTGTGAAGAACTGTCAAGGGATGGTCTCCCAATCATCTCCAAGCATTGTATTGATTGTAAGCCATTCCCTCACGTTTCCTTTTGGCCATCATCTTTCCATTTCCTTCATACAGTCCTCTTTTTTATCTTTTTCTTATTCTCCACCTCCACCTCCAGCGTATCATTCCAGATATGTGCAGTTTTCCAGAAAACAGTCCAATGCCATGACACATCCATTGTATCTTAAAACAGGGCATTAACGAATACTCCCAAGAGCATACGTATAACAGCAATGCACACTGCATACTATACATCTGATTTTATGAAATCAACAGCAGGATCAATATCTCCAAACACTTAGAGAAAAAAAAATGTTTTTTAGAAACTGGAAATAAAACCTGGTCCATTTCTTATCACTGCAGGTCTGACACTGCAATTTGTTACAGGACAAGCCTATGTCTACAGATTGCTTCGCTTAGCATTACCAATAATTTCCGCAAGAACATTTACCTTGATTGAAATGATGAAACCGGTTTGCATCTCTCACAACAATTTGTCTTGCAACAATCTTGGAGATAAACTTGGTTGCAGTGTGGCAGTCAACACATACTCTAAGGTTCTTGAAAACTCTAATAGTTGTCCCAGGGGGTGTGTTTAACAATCCAAATGCAATTGCCAGCTTCTCACTATGGTGGTAGAGGAATAATTCTTTTTCCTCCTCCTCCACATCATTCAGTACAAGTTTTGAATCTGTAAAATACCCGGCTGCCTTCCTTCATCTCCCAAGACAATTTCTCCAACTTTGCATAGATCTCCTGTGTCTGTGGGTGTGATCTGTCTCCTACATGAAAAGCATGTACCATTTTATGCCCTTCAATCCAACTACATCCAGGTATCTTTTTAATTCCTCTATCTTTCATCAATCTCCTTACCATTTGAACCTCACCCCACATGCCCACTTCTGCATAGATGTTTGACAGAAGAACATAAGTCGCAGCATCTTGAGGATCCAGCTCAAAAACAAGAGTTGCTGTAAATACTCCTAACCCAATATTCTTGTGTGCTCTGCAGGCACCAAGCAAACACCTCCACACAACCACCACAGGTTTAATTGGCATTTTGATGATATAGTTTAGAGTTTCGTTAAGATAGCCACCACGGCAAAGAAGGTCAATCATGCACACATAATGATCTATTGTAGGCATAATGCAATTATTGTCACTCATGCCATTGAAGTATTTACAGCCCTCATCCACTAAACCTGCATGGCTGCATGCTAATAAAACACAAGCAAAGCTGACATGGTCAGGGTGTGTTCCAGAATGCTTCATTAGTTCAAAGAGTTTGAGAGCATCCTTGCAAAAGCCATTCTGTGCATATCCTGCAATCATTGCATTCCATGATATCACATTTCTTTGAAGCATTTTGTCAAACAGTTCACGTGCCTTGTGTATGCTTCCACATTTTGCATACATGTCTACCAGAGCACTTGCAACTACAACATCTGCCAAAAATCCGCTTTCAATTATGCTTTGATGGATGTCCATGCCCTGTTCCAAAGCTCCCATTTTAGCACAGGCTGGGAGGATGCTGACAAATGTTGTGGAGTTTGGCTTTACACCTGCCAATTGCATTTGCTTGAAAGTTTCCAAGGCCTTTTCGACAAACCCATTTTGTGTATATCCCGCAATCATTGCAGTCCATGAGACCACATCTCTTTGAAGCATTTTGTCAAACAGCTCACCTGCCTTGTGTATGCTTCCACATTTTGCATACATGTCTACCAGGGCACTTGCAGCTGTGACATCCAATGAAAACCCAAATTCAATTATGCTTTGATGGATGTGCATACCTTGTTCTACAGCTCCCAATTTGGCACAGGCTGGGAGGATACAGGCAAAGATTGTGGAGTCTGGCCTTACACCTGACAACTGCATTTGCTTAAAAGTTTCCACAGCCTTTTCAACAAACCCATTTTGTGCATATCCTGCAATCATTGCAGTCCATGAGACCAAATCTCTTTAAGCCATTTGGTCAAATAGTTCACGTGCCTTTTGTGTGCTTCCACACTTTGCATACATGTCTATCAGGGCATTCACAGATATGACATTAGACAAAAACCCAAATTCGATTATGATTTGATGGATGTTCATACCCTGTTCTAAAGCTCCCATTTTGGCACAGGCTGGGAGAATACTGACAAAGGTCGTGGAGACTGGCTTTACACCTGCCAATTGCATTTGCTTAAAAATTTTCAAGGCTCTTTCAGCAAACCCATTTTTTGCATACCCTGCAATCATTGCATTCCATGATACCACATTTCTTTCAGGCATTTCTTTGAAAAGCCTTAAAGCCTCGTCAATAAGACCATTTTGTGCATATCCTGCAATCATTGCATTCCATGATACCACATCTCTCTGAGGCATTTCTTTGAAAAGCCTCAAAGCCTCATCAAGAACACCATTTTGTGCATATCCTGAAACCATAGCATTCCATGAAACCACATTTTTTTCAGGCATTATATCAAACAGTTCACGTGCCTTGAGTATATTTCCACATTTTATATACATATCTAGCAAGGCACTTACAACTACAACATCTGACAAAAGTCCCTTTTCCATTATGCTTTGGTGGATGCCCATACCCTGTTCCAAAGCTCCTATTTTGGCACAGGCTGGGAGTATGCTGGCAAAAGTGAATTGATCAGGTCGGAGACCTGTTCGTTGCATTTGGTGAAATAGTGTCAATGTCTCGTGAGGATACCCATGTCTTTGGTAAGCTGTGATCATGATATTCCATGAGAAGAGGTCTCTTTCAGTCATTTGGTCAAACACTTGTCGAGCATCCAGTAAACATCCGCACTTTTCATACATGCGTATAAGGGTATCTTGTAAAAGTTTGTGTGTAGCGAAATGAAATTCACTGTGATTGATGTGGGAGTGGATTTGCTTACCCTCTGAAAGGGCTTTCTTGGAAATGCAGGTCTGCAATAGTAGAAAGTATGTAGAAGAGTGAAGAGGGGGATTGTGTGTGGTAAGCAGAATGTGTAGCGCCTCTTTCAATCCATCACCTCTGCATAATGCTGTGAAAGTGAGATTGAGATTGAGATGCATTGCCCTTGGCATTGCATGATTAAAGTGGTGTTTGATGACATCGCCATGTATTAGGTAGTTCTATATTTTCCCAATTTTTCATTTCCATCAAACCCTTGCTTCTGGTTCTCTATAAGTCCATTGATCCACCTAAGCAGTTCAACCACAACAACAGCAAAACTATGGTGCATTCGCGACTACTTCCTCTTTCATCTGCTAAGATATACGTAAATCTACTATTTCTCTGGTGTAATGACAATTGCCACTACAATTTCATTATCAAAAATTGCAACATTGCAATTGCCACCACCCACACTTATTGTGCCATGTCGTCCCTACTTTCATATTGAAAATATGTTTATGGTTAAATTTATATAATTTACTTATTAATTTGTAATGTAAGTTTAACACAAAAAATAAATGATATGCATGCTCTGAAAACTATATTATCCCTGTTTTTTCAAGAACTAAGAAGATGTTTATAAGCTTTTATAGTTTAGAAATAAATTTAAACTAGTTTAGAAGCAATTTAAGATTTTTTATTTAGTAGAAAAGTATAAAAGAAGTGCATTAGATTAAGTTGGGAAGTCTAATGGTTGCCTTGCACTTTGGATATACTGCTGGTCACTAGTCAAACAAAATGAACAACACCTTGACTATCACATTTTTCATTCATGGGTGAATAGTTTTTGTTTTGATTATGTTTGCTACTAGACCAAAAAATATTTGTTCATGCATAGAATCTACATTCAATGTTGGGGAGAGGCTATAATTTAGCATAGTTGATTGATTCTATTTAAAGACACCTATGATTGTGCAAGGGGTGGTAGTTGGAACTATAGAGTTGGCAAACTAAGTAGCTTTCTTCATGTTTGTGTTGATTGGCATTTTAAAGGTCTTGATCAATATTAATGGATTTGATTGATCGTGGCATATTTATTCCATTTCTAATACATGTTTTCTTGAAATAAAAGAAAGCAATCAATTAACCTAGAAAACAAATCCACTCCAAATGCATTTTTTCTTGAAATAAATGAATGAAATCAAGTAGGGAATGCAGAGTTATGTAAATCAAATTGTAGTAGTCATGTCTTGTAAACAAGGCTTATTTGGGTCTATAGAGCATGTGATCAAGGCCTAGTGAAGATCAACCTTCAGGAGCCAAAAGGTATGTTTAAGCTTGATAGATATTATAGCATATAATGATAATACCATGCGAGCTGTTCAACATGACTCCATGTTCTCCCAAAGTAAAGTTCTAACATCATGCCTCCAAATATCTTTGGTTAGGGAAAAATTGATCTAGCATCTGAGTCTTTGATCATTATGATAAACATCTTGTATTTGATAATTTATGTCTCCATGTGAAATCATTATTATAACAAAATATGCAAGGTGATGTATTGGAACTAAAAGCATTTGTGAGACAAAAAGGATTAAGTAATGAGAACCTAACTAGTAGATAATTATGGAACTATTTCCATGAACCCAACCTAAGACATAATTATGGTCATTTACAGATGACATGGGAACAACTTTGACTTGCTCCAAAATCAAGTTATTGACTTCAACTTTGCTAAGATTCATATATATTCGGAAGGCAATTCGTCACATTCATACCTTAATCATGTCCTTTGAATGGACACTATTTTCAAAAAATATAGGCTTTGTTTGTGCCATGATTAGATCTTCCTGTTGGGTATGCAGTTGAAGTTTTTATTTCTAGACTCTATAAATATGAAGTTTCTCCTGGATTATTTGTGAATGGTTTATGTTCATTTACAGATTTACCTGCATTATTATAAAAATAGAAGGTGTTATGGGGGAAAAAGCGGTAAGAGAGCGGTGGATAAGGAATCAATCAAAGTGCCACAATTTAAGTGCATGTCCATGAACCTTGCACAAACTAGAAGCCTGGAGAAGACAAGCACTTGAGGAACCAATTAGAAATTATGAGGTTATCTAAGCCATGGATGAATGAAAGAATAAAGGTAAGATTTGTGTTCCACATCCTATCAATATCATGACTCCTATGGATAGAGCAATGATGCTTTTGTGGCCTTTGATATAAGTAGATGTTGCAAAACCAATGATGGCATGATTGATCTGGATTATTTGTTAGGGTCTTAAGTGATTTTTATTAAAATTCACATTATGTTGAGTAAAAAATTTTGATTGCACATTCTTGCTATAGGCAAGTGCACATGTTTTTTTTGTTTTTGCTTTGTGTGCAATCTTGAGGCCTAACTATGTGCATGACTCCCATAAATCTACTTCCTTCACTTAAAACCCTAGCTCAACTTATAATGATAGTTTTAGGCCTGCAAAAGGGGATGAATGTGGGTTGATCTGACCTTAACTAATTCTTGTTAAATGGTTGAGTGTTTTTTACATATCCAATACTCCGAAGAGGGAAGTCAAACCACATGTAGTTCTTCTTATTGGGTGAAAATGTGTGTAATAGTGTTTGTTCAATGTGTGCAACCTGTAATCTAGCCCTTGATACTTGGCAAATATCATTTTTGACAACAAGTTTGGCTTGGCTCTTTAGTGATTTAGACTTGGCTAAGACTTGCTCCTAGCGCTAATTAGTAAATTGGGAAGAGTAGGGTAGTCCTATTGATTGTGCAAGTGTTTAAATATGTTTGATAGGTGTTTACTAGATGGATAATAGGCCTTTACCTATTTTGTTTTTGTACAAGACTCTTTGGGTAGTCACTGATACTATTGACATGTGAAGTGTATGGGCCATTCCATATGAAGGATTTGAATTTGAGATGTGACCATTTCTTGGCACAGGAAGAAATCCTCAGACTCATATGGTATCGTGAGAGGATATCATTTGAGTTTGACATTACCATCCAGGAGATAGGAACACTGATTTGATGATTTAGAGATATCTAAGTAAGATAAATAATTGGTTTGACACAAATTATGGGAATTGTTATAAGTGAGTGAGAGCAACTTGAAAAGGTTAAACCTCTAGACGACATGTGGATGTGAGAGAATGACAAATAAGAGTAATGTATGTACACACAAGTCATGTAATGTGAAGGTAAGTCAAAACTGACAGTTTCAAGTATCAAATATCAGATTTTAGTGTCTACAATAACTACTTTCACCTAAGCAAGAGAAACATAATGGAGACAAATAAAGTACTCCCCGTGTAGAGTCAGTTAGGGTACCTAGATAGCTTTCACCACTAATTGATCTACATACATATATTGAAATAGAAATTTTATATCAAATAGTGGAGAGCACAAGTATTATCATTTTACTAATATTTTAAATGTTACATTTTTTAGAATTGAAAGAATTTATGTTATTTCAAATAATCGTTCACAAATTCAAATTCAAGCACCCAAAGTGTTCTTGACATTTAAATACTTTTTGGTCCTCAAAACCTTTTGGACCATTGGGGTCAAGTCTTATAAACTATGACCAAAGTACCAACTGATGCACTTTTTCTCCATACAAGAGTTTAGTATCAAAGGCAAATGTAAATATTTGGGATTCACCATCATCATGTAGGATGGTTTCCCCAAAAACTATCCCCCTCAACTCTAATAGGGAAAGTGGTTTGGCATCTAAGGAGAGTCACTAGTTCTAGCTACCTATTTGGCATGAGCTTTTGGGGGTTTGAATCAAAGATAGTAATGAGATCATCCCCAAAGTAGTGCTTCTCTTCCTATTGGGTGTGGAGGAAAGGATTCAACCCATGAGACCCCATTTTGAGCTTCCACGGCAACTAATTAAATTTTATGATATTTATATTTCTCGTGCTTTATGTTATTTGTTCTCTGACGTTGGGTATGGTAAACTTTTCTAAATATTGGAGATATTTGCATTATTTATGACTTAATTATTAGCCCATGTTATATCTTAAATTTAATTATTTTTTACTATTAATAGTGTTGTCCCCAAAGTTTGTCACTCATTTTTGGGACAACACATGAACTATTTTTGGTCTTACAAGCCAAAACTTCTCTCTTCTCTTCTAAAAAAATTGTTATGAGCCTTCAAATTCTCTAATTTTTAAACTTTTTCAACTAAGGGGCCCTGAAGATGATTTCTACGGACTCCACAAGCTCAATTCTACGGACTCTACAGGCTTATTTCTACGGACTCTGCAGATACAAACTACGAACTCTGCAGGAAGGAAACTACGGACTTTGCAGATAGATTTCTACAGACTCCGCAAGCTAGATTTCTACGGACTCTTTCAAGGTTAGAGAAAACTACAGACTCAGTTTTACGGACTCTGCAGGACTGGATTCTACAGACTCTGCAGGAAGAAATCTACAGACTTCAAGGCTTGAAAACTACGGACTCTGCAAGCTGGATTCTACGAACTCATTTCTACGAACTCTGTCAGTTCTACAAACTCGAATCTACAAACTCTACAGGTTGGTTTCTACGGACTCTGCAAGAAAGAAATAGGTTCTCATCACTTAGGCGATTTCAAAATGGAAAGTTCAAAGGAGTCTTCTGAAAGCCCGACAAGTGCCCTTATGGAGGGCACTTAGCAGCCAAAATGGACCCTTACAACTTTTTTGAAAGGTAACCTTGGAGGTCAGACAGCGCTTTCAGAGGGCAAGTGATGAGCAGATGAACCGTTTCAAAGACCAAACGAGTGAAGGAATTCCTTAAGAAGGATTTTCTGTGGCAAAGTTATCAAGGCAATTCCTTCAGACAAAAAGTCTAAAGGAATTGGCTCAACTGAAGAATGAAGCCCGAGGGAAGCAAGCGGGAAAGACGTAAAGGCAAAGGAAGATTTCCTTCAGACAAAATGTTCAAAGGAATTCCTTCAGACATTTTTTCTGATGGAATTGGAGCCTGAAGACCGCCTGAAGGCCAATTAAAAGACCCCGAAGGGCAGGTCCCCTCCGAGAAAGGACAAAACAAGAAAGTCAAAGGAATTGCCAAGGAGGATGATGGGCCCGCAAATGTCAACATTAAGCACCATGAACTAGCTGTTGGATTTCAAGTGACGACATCCCCGCAGCAGTCAAAATTAGGGCAACCAACTAGCCATTAATCTTTGTAGGTTTGAGTGCAGACTTGAATGCATTCAAAGGCCTTAAGGCCAAGACCAAAAGGAAGAATTGTGAAGAAAGAGAGCCGAAAGATCCAACAAGGTCGAGGATATAGCCCTGAGAGCTCAAATAACAGGAAAAGACAAAACCAAAAAGGGGAAAAGATAGCCTGAGGGCTCAAATCACAGTAGAAAGAGGGAAAGGCCAAAATATCTATGCAGTAGTTATTCTAGTAGGTGGAACAGTCTGTAAAGTAGATTTTTGAGCCCTTAAACATTGAAGACACGACCTATTTGTCTTCCTTAGAGTAAAAGACAAAAAGGAAAGCTATGCAGACACAAGAGGAAATAAACCAGATGACCCAGACCCAGGAAGAGACATTTGAGATGACTTAGCATGCCACAGTTAAGGCAGCCGCCCTATTTTTAGCATGGTCCTTTTGACAAAACTGAGGACGGATTCAAAGCATTGAATGCAACATGGGTCCCTCCAAGGAAAAAAGCACCAGTCTTTTCTAGGCTGCTATATATTGTAAATCCCTTCTTTTTAGAAGGGAGATCTTTTTGGTAAAAAGAAGCAAAACTCTGCCAAAATTGAGAGGCTATCACTGATACTTTGAGCTCAGGTTGTTAATCATTTTTCTTTGTTTGAATGAGAAAACAAGTTACTTTCAGACTTTGTGCTGTCATAGCTTGTATCATTTAGGAGACTGTTCTTATGTCTATCTTCTAAACGTGTTCTTGTCCATTTAATGAAATAAGCAGAGCTAGTGGAGATAATCAGGAAGATGTCATGAAGCCAAATGTGGGAAGACTTTGTGTTGTCTGCAATTGCCTTTAGTGTGTTTCTTTATTTTCTGTTTCTGTGTAAAAGACTTTGGGATGACTTTGTGCCCTCATTGTCTTTTGTATTTCACTCTTTGGGCAGCTGAAGTGGAGACTTTGTGCTACACTTCATTCTACTAGTTACTGTATCTTGTTACCAGTCACTTATCAATACCTGAAAGAACTCTTGTTGTTTCTTGTAAGACCACTTTTGAAAGAAGAGAAGTACTTGCAGTGTCTTCACCAAGATTTCTCCTTTGTCTATGGACGTCATCTCTAAAAAAAGAGAGATGGATGGTATAATCCTAGCCCTAAGTGTTATTTTTTGCTTATATATATAGTTTATAGCCTCCTTATATTTATAGGGAACCTCCCCTTGATGAGAGGAGAGATTTGTCCTTTTTTGATGTGGTAAACTTGCACACTTGGCCGACCAATCTCCCATGCTGTGGTTGATCAGACCTATTTTGCTCATTAGTTAGTTGGTTGACAAAATATTCACCCAATAGTTTTTTGGCAACTCCGCTGGGGACTCTAACGTGCAGTCTAAAGCCTCAAGTTTTAGATTGAAGCAATTCTTATCCCTTATCCATTATAGACTCTGGCGACCTTGCTCTGTGTCTTACCCATTATTATTATAGCCTTATCCATCTTTATTATATAATGTGGCAACTCCACATTATACTAGAAATCAAAGAGCCCAAGGTGTTATTGACCCTGTCTTTGAGTTGGTGCAGCAAGGAAATTTTGATTTGTTTCCTCCACAACTTCAAGTTCAATGATCCAGGAGTGTTCCTCCTACCTGTACCCAGTCACCAACACAAGGCAAAGCTACTTTTTCTACTGTTAGCAAAGCTTTCCCTGTACATACTCCACCCAGATTTGTTATCCCACTTTTACATAACCAAATCATGGCAGCTCAAGGCCCCTAGGATAACTCTTTAGGTCCACTCAATCTGACTCCACCTCTACATGAACTTCCATGTAGTTTAACGAAGAATTTTCCCAAATTCTTTGGTGATGGGAAAGTTCATCTTGATGAACACATTACAGCCTTCAGCATAGCCTGTGGCATGATAGGTGTGGAGTGTGAAGACATAGCAGTCAGGCTATTCATGGAGACACTACAAGGCACTGCTGTAGATTGGTTCTACCATCTACAAGCTCGATCAATGACTAATTGGGACACACTCAAAGCCAAATTCAAATCCAAGTTCAAGCCTGTAGAAGATGTGCATGCCTTGTTGGCCCAACTCACACAGATGAAGAAGGAGCCTCATGAACCTATGAGGGATTTCATTGCAAAGTTTGACAAGCTAAGGAACCAGATTCCTACCATTGCTCAACCAACACCTGAAAACCTCAAATGCTTCTTCATCAACTCACAACTACCTGAAGTGAGTTTTCTACTGAGATGGGTTGGTCACATAGACCTTGCTGCTTCTCATGATTTGGCTACTGAGATAGAAGATGACCTTATCTTGGCAAGAAAGATAAGGAGAGACCCTAACAAAGGTAAATCCTCTTTATCTTCAGAATACTCACCTTTAGCGACCACTGATCCAATGGTGTAGAAGCTAGCAAATGAACTGCTAGCCTTGAAAAGACAAATGGCCCAAGGTATGTCTAATCCTCCTTATTGGGATATGCCAAAGAGGACATTTCAGAACTAGTCATACCAAGGCAATGCAGCCAGGAATCAAGGACAAGCAAATCATCTTCCTCCCCCTCAGGGGAACTTAGCCATTGAATCACCTCCAACCAACTCAGCAGTTAGATATCTAAAAATAGAACATGATTCCTCTTTCCAATCTGAGTTTGATCAAGAAAATGACGTTGATCTCTTCACAGAGGACCAAGAAAAATCAGTTGGCGACTCTAACATTGGTTTCCTAAATTATCAGGATGAACCCATAAGTGAAGGTAAAGCAGCTGAAGGATCATACGTTATTTTCACACGGTCCAAGAACCAGTCAACCCAATAAACTAATAAAGAAGAGACAGTGGAGCAATCTCAGCTTGCAATTTCAATTGTTAAGCAGGGAACCACCCTGCCTTTCCAGCCCAAGGACTAGGTGATTGCTAAAAAAGTAAGTGCTCCAAACTTGCCTTCACCTTCAACTTCAAATTCATAGATCAGTCCTCCTCCTCCTAAAAACCAGAAGGATGAACTCCATTCCCCTCTTCATAGTTCATTTCAGACATTTGACATAATTGACCATGTCAAAAAAACTAAGATCCAAATGTCTGAATTTGAATTTCTACAATCTAACCCTGATCAATTGGATAAATTGGTTTAATGTGTAAAGAACCAAACCATCCCAGCAAGACAAGAAGCTAAGAATGTAACTCATGATCCCCTAAGAAACATGTCTATCCCAAATAACCTTGTCATTACTCCACCTGTTGCCCCTGGGAAAATAGAGCCTTTCTATGTTCCCTTGTTGATAAATGGTCACAAGCTGAGCAATTGCATCATTGATTCCAAAGCTTCAGACAATGTCATGCCTGCCAAAGTGGTAGAATCCCTTGGTCTCACACTGACCAAGACATTTGGGAGATGTTTCTCCATGGAGAACAAGCAAGTGCCACTGCTGGGACAAATCAAGGATGCTCAATTTGCATTTGCAGCGTTCTCAGACAAAAGAATCAAGATGACTGTCCTAGCGGCCGACGTCCCAGCATCATATGGCATCCTTCTTGGCTGAAATTTTTGCAAGGATGTTGGTGGTGAGTTGAGCATGGACTTATCTAAGGCAAGAATCCCTGTCAAAGGCATCATGAAGAGGATTTTTCTTGAGAAGGAAGTGAAATACATGGTTACTTAGACATCAGCTCCTGAAGCTCAAATCTTATTTGAGTCTTCAGGCATGGGTAATTATTTCTTAACCACAAAGGAAGTCCATGAAGCACCTAATGAAACTCCTAAATGTGATAACCTGAAAATACCTTCAGCTGGAATAGTAGAAAGGATGGTAGAACGTAGTACAAGTGTTGAGAAATCTTCCCCTCCAAATGAAGAAAAATCTAAGGAAAAATTAGTGTCTAAGGAGGTATAGATTTTGGAATTTGATGACAGCTTCTCTTCTACCAGTTCAGGTGCCAAAATTGTGCTAATATCTCCTCAAGGAGATATTTTTTTCATCATACAAGTTGCAGTTTAGCAACACCAACAACATAGCTGAGTATGAATCTCTCTTATTTGGATTGAAGGTTGCTCGTAACAAAGGCGTCAAGCTCCTTCATGTTAAAGGAGATGCTAAACTAGTGGTTTGTCAAGTGAGAAACCTGTATCAAACCAAGAATGAGAGACTGCACCACTACCGCAATCTAGTCTCAGATCAACTTGAATGCTTTGATGCTTTTAGCATCTCTGCCATACCCAAGGAACTTAATGACAGAGCTGATGCACTGGCTATTTCAACAACTCTCTTAGTCCCTCACCCAGACTTCAAAGGAGATAGGTACACTATTGAGCTGGTCTTTCAACCAAGTGTACTTGATAATGCCATTCATTGGCAGGTGTTTAACCATGACAACCAAATCATTGCCTTCTTGGAGCAAAAAGACAACTTTGAACTGCTGTACTTTGAAGGAAATGAGCCTTAGAAGCTTGAACCAACCCCTAAATCAAGTGCAAATGCAGGTGAAGAGTTCCTGTAACTCAAAGGGAATAAAATCCCAAAAGGCCTGGTTTCCCTTGAGAAGTTATTTGACAAACATGACAGATTCATCAAATAGCATCAAATAGATTCAAGCTCCTCTCAAGAGTTTGATCAGATAAATTTGGGTACCAAGGAAGATCCTAAGATGGTGAACATTGAGAAAAGTGTTGCAATCCTGAGGAGAGATCCAAGTTCACTGCTCTACTCTGCTAGTACATGGATGTCCTAGCATACTCCTATGATGATCTAAAGTCACTTAGACCTGAAGAAATCTGCCATGGCATTCCTCTTAAAAGTGATTCGGTGCCTTACAAGCAAAAATCTAGACAATACAATCTGAAGATATCAGGTACTATTCTATCTGAAATACAAAAAATACTGAATGCCAGGATAATTTTCCCAATCCATCATTCCACATGGATTGCAAACATAGTCCCGTGAGGAAGAAGAATGGCAAAATTTTCCTTTGTGTGGACTTTAGGAATTTAAATCAGTCATTCTTAAAGGATAACTATCGTTTGCCCATCATGGATCAAGTGCTTCAGATAGTGACCGGTTCAGAGATGTTATCAATGTTAGACAGCTTCTCAGGATATAATCAAGTTGAAGTTGGTGAAGCAGACCAGCACAAGACTGCCTTCACCACGCCTTGGGGCACCTTTGCATATCGAAGAATGCCTTTTGGCTTGATAAATGCTGGCGCCACTTTATAGAGAGCAATGAACCTTGCTTTCAAAGATGAAATGTGTAAGTTCATTGTGGTATACCTTGATGACTTGACCATTTTTTCCAAGCATCACCCTGATCATGTGCACCATTTAAAACAAGTGCTGGAACGCTGCCGCCAGAATGGCATTTCTCTTAACCCCAAGAAGTTTGTTTTTGGGGTGATAGAAGGGAAGCTTCTCAGACACATTGTATCCAGGGAAGGCATAAATATTGACTCAAAAAGATTCAAGTACATCCAAGATTTTACTCTGCCCATGAGTAAGATTGTAGTTCACTCTTTCTTTAGAAAAGTGAATTTTTTATGAAGGTTCATCCCTGAGTTTGCTGAGAAGACTCATCATATTGTGGATATGATGAAAGGGAAGGCCACCTTCAACTGGACTGAAGAAGGCAAATTAACATTCTAAGACATCAAGACAACCATTGCCCATGCCCCAATTCTGGTCTGTCCAAATTATACCAAGGATTTCATCATGTATAGTTATGCTTGTGAACACACACTTTCAACAATTCTGGTTCAACAGAATGAAGAAGGTGTGAAATCTCTCGTATCCTTCATGAGTTGTCCTCTCAAAGCTCATGAGTTGAAGTATTCAAACATGGATAAGCATTCTTATAGGCGGTAAAGCATTTTTATTTTTACATCTTCAATTCCCACACTACTGCCCTGGTTCCTGATACCACAGTTAAATCCATACTAACTCAGCAGGAGTTTGGAACCAAAAGGGGGAATTGGATTGCTAAAATCTAAGAGTTTGATCTAGTTATCAAACTGATGAAGTGGGTGTGGGGAAAGGGCCTTTGTCAATTGATTGCTGATAATAGATTTGAAAAAGCAGGGCATGAAGAAAAAGAACTAGAAGACACGTCAATAGTCATCTTTGTCTCCACCACGAATGAGTGGTATTCAAATATTGTTCATTTCCTTACTTATGGTGAGTGTCCTACCCACCTGTCTCTTAAAGAAAGGAAGACTGTCAAATTGAAAGCTACTAATTTTGTCCTCTGGGACAATGGCTTGTACAAGAGGAGCCTTGATGGAGTGTTCCTTCGTTGCATGGATAAAAAGCAACAGAACCAACTTTTGAGGTCCTTCCACAATCTAGCCTATGGAAGACATCTTTTTGCTCCTGTGACCACCCATAAGATTCTTAGAGACAGGTATTACTGGCCTACTCTTTTTTAAGATGCATATAAATGGGTACGTAGATGTGAACTATGCCAGCAGTTCGTTGGATGACCCAAGTTAGTTGCCCTGCCTCTCAAGCCAGTGATGAAAGGAGAGCCATTTTAGCAATAGAGAATTGATTTCATTGGTGCTGTAAACCCATATTCAAGTGCTAGACATGATTATGTCCTCACAGCCACAGACTACTTCACCAAATGGGTGGAAGCAATTCCAACCAAACATACTACTTTAGAAGTAGTATGTGATTTCCTCAAGGAGAATATCATTTCCAGGTTTGGGGTCCCAACCAAGATTGTGACAGACAATGCTGCCTATTTCTCTTTTCATGAGATCACTCAGTTTTGTTTTTACTATGGGATTACCCTCTCCCACTCCTCTGATCATTTCCCACAAGGGAATGGCCAAGCTGAATCAAGCAACAAGAACCTGGTGACCATCATCATGAAGCTGGTGGATGACAACCAACGAACATGGCATAAAGCATTGGTTGATGCGTTATGGGTAGATAGAATTACATCCAAGAGGGTGATAGGTATGTCACCTTTCCAACTTCTGTATGGTCTCAATGCAGAGATACCAATCACCCTAGAATTGCTAGCACTAAAATTGGCAAAGGCAGTCGAAGATCAGACATATGAAAGCTCCATTGACAAAAGGATCATGTGCTTGACTGAGTTGGATGAGCAGCGAACTATGGTGGTGGACTGAATTGCTACACATCAAAGTCGGGTGAAGAAGCTCTTCGACTAGAAAGCAAAAACCCAAGATTTCTAGGTTGGAGATCAAGTCCTTTTATGGGACAAGAGAAGAGAACCAAAGGGAATGCATGGGAAATTCGATTCCCTATGGAGAGGCCTGTTTACTATCCATGAGCTCAAAGGTGAAAATAGTTTCTTATTAAAGTATCAAGATGGCACGCTCTTTTCTCTGCCTCACAATGGGCAGCATCTGAAGCACTTCAACTCTTGAAGCATCAGATAAGATCATCTGTACATATGTATATTTGTATAGTCTTTAGTTCTATTTTGTGCTTTTCATTTTTATTTTTGGTGCCTTTCTTTTTTGGGTAACATGACTCCGTAGCCCAATGGCACATTTCAAGGTACTGGAGTTTCTAGTTTCTACTCCCCTCAGCTGCTTCAAAATCTTAACTAAGGGAAGTTCCCCAACTAGAGCCAGCTGTTGTCCCCAAAGTCTGTCACTCATTTTTGGGACAACACATGAACTATTTTTGGTCTTACAAGCCAAAAATTATCTCTTCTCTTATAAAAAAAATTGTTATGAGCCTTCAAATTCTCTATTTTTTAAACTTTTTTAGCTAAGGGACCCTGCAGATGATTTCTATGGACTCCACAAGCTCAATTCTACGGACTCTGCAGACTTATTTCTACGGACTCTGCAGATACAAACTACAGAATCTACAAGAAGGAAACTACAGACTCTGCAAGCTGGATTCTACAGACTTTTTCAAGGCTTGAGAGACTTAGAGAAATCTACAGACTCTGCAGGCCCATTTCTATGGACTCTGTAGGAAGGAAACTACGGACTCTGCAGATAGGTTTCTGCGGACTCTGCAAGCTAGATTTCTATAGACTCTTTCAAGGTTAGAGAAAACTACAGACTCAGTTATACGGACTCTGTAGGACTGGATTCTATGGACTCTACAGGAAAAAATATATGGACTCAATTTCTAAAAACTTCAAGGCTTGAAAACTATAGACTCTGCAGGAAAGAAACAGGTTCTCAGCACTTAGGCAATTTCAAATCGGGAAGTTCAAAGGAGTCTTCTGAAAGCTCAACAAGTGCCCTTGCGGAGGGCACTTAGCTTCCAAAATGGACCCTTGCAACTTTTTTGAAAGGCAACCTTGGAGGTCAGACAACCCTTTTAAAGGGCAAGTGATGATCAGATGGACCGTTTCAAAGGCCGAACGAGTGAAGGAATTCCTTCGAAAGGATTTTTTGCGGTAAAGTTATCAAGGCAATTCCTTCAAACAAATTTTTTGAAGGAATTCCTTTGGACCTTTGTCTAAAGGAATTATCCCGACTAAAGAATGAAGCCCGAGGGAAGCAAGCTGGAAAGACACAAAGGTGAAGGAAGATTTCCTTCAGACATTTTGTCGAAAGGAATTGGAGCTCGAAGAACGCCCGAAGGCCATCCAAAAGACCTCAAAGGGCAGGTCCCCTCCAGGAAAGGACAAATCAAGAAAGCTGAAAGAATTGCCAAGGAGGATGAAGGGCCCACAGACGTCAACATTAAGTGCCATGAACTAGCTGTTGGCTTTTAAGCGAAAACGTCCCTGCAACCGTCAAAATTAGGGCAACCAACTAGCCATTAATCTTTGTAGGTTTGAGCACAGACTCAAATGCATTCAAACGCCATAAGGCCAAGACCAAAAGGAAGAACCACGAAGAAAGAAAGCCGAAAGAGCCAGCAAGGCTGAGGATATAGCCCTGAGAGATCAAATACTAGGAAAAGACAAAACTAGAAAGGGGAAAAGATAGCCTGAGGGCTCAAATTGCAGTAAAAAGAGGGAAAGGCCAAAATATCTATGCAGTAGTTATTCCAATAGGTGGAACAGTCTGTAAAGTAGATTTTTGAGCCATTAAAAATTGAAGACATGGCCTATTTATCTCCCTTAGAGTAAAAGACAAAAGGGATAGCTATGCAGACAGAAGAGGAAATAGACCAGATGACCCAGACCCAAGAAGAGACATTTGAGATGACTTAGCATGCCGCAGTTAAGGCAGCCACCCTATTTTCAGCATGGTCCTTTTGAAAAAACTAAGGACGCATTCAAATCATTGAATGCAACATGGGTCGCTCCAAGGAAAAAAGTGCTAGTCTTTTCTGGGCTGATATATATTGTAAATCCCTTCTTTTTGGAAGGGAGATCTTTTTGGTAAAAAAAAGCAAAACTCTGCCAAAATTGAGAGGCTATCACTGAGACTTTGAGCTCATGTTGTTAATCATTTTTATTTATTTGAATGAGAAAATAAGTTACTTTCAGACTTTGTGCTGTCAAAGCTTGTATCATTTAGGAGACTATTCTTATTATGTCTTCTGAATGTGTTCTTGTCCATTTAATGAAATAAGCAGAGCTAGTGGAGATAATCATGAAGATGTCCTGAAGCCAACTATAGGAAGACTTTGTGCTATCTGCAATTTCCTTTAGTGTGTTTCTTTATTTTCTGTTTCTATGTAAAAGACCTTGGGATGACTTTGTGCCCTCATTGTCTTTCGTATTTCACTCTTTGGGCAGTTGAAGTGGAGACTTTGTGCTACACTTCATTCTGTTGGTTATTGTATCTTAATACCAGTCACTTATCAATACCTAAAAGAACTCTTGTTGTTTCCTATAAGACCACTTCTGAAAGAAGAGAAGTACCTGTAGTGTCTTCACCAAGATTTCTCCTTTGTCTGTGAACATCATCTCTGAAAAAAGAGAGATGGATGGTATAATCCTACCCCTAAGTGTTATTTTTTCCTTATATCTATAGTTTATAGCCTCCTCATATTTATACGAAACCTCCTCTTGATGAGAGGAGAGATTTGTCCTCTTTTAATGTGGTAAACTTGCACACTTGGTAGACCAATCTCCCTTGTTGTGGTTGATCAAACCTATTTTGCTCATCAGTTAGCTGGTTGACAAAATATTCACCCAACAAATAGAAAACCCTGAGTTTGCCAAATATGGCTTATGATATAATATGCCAAGCTACTATATTGGCCATTTTTAAAATGCAGATGGTTTGTAATTACTTTTATTATTGATGATAATGGAGTTGTTTATGTTAAAATATTGGAAAAATACATAAAAATCATTTGTAATCTTTCTAAGTTTACCTTGGGACCCACGGTGTGATATTGATAGTTTTTCACAAAATGATTTACCTTGCTTAAAAAAATTGGAAGATACTTTATAACAAATTTTATTTTAAAATTGTTAACATTTAATGTAAAATTATACTAACTTATAATTTTTTTTTGATGAAATAGAGCTTATAATTTTATTATAAATAAAACATATACAAGAATATTTACAAATAAAGGTGGCAGAGGACACGCTAACAACATCACACCAGGCCAAGCCTAGGAGTCAAAAAGGCTCAAGGCCACAGACCAAGCCTAGAGAAAGCTCTAATACATTTAAAAAGGGAAAATTTAAGCAACATTAGCAAATAAACTAGTTGAGGGTGGGTCATTATTAGGAGGACCCCACCCAAAGCTTGGAATGTTTTTTTCATCATCCATGAGGTCCCATCCAGCATCAGCATCCTCTTATTCAACATATCTTTTTCTTCAGTAGCATGCAAGGGGAAAATGGTTAGATTAAGCCACAGAAAACTTTTATCAAATGGTTGGAGAGATCCATCTTAGGAGCTTCCAAACTGAAAATTCCCTTAGCATCGAGCAACCAAAGGTGGAGAGCCCCACCCCTAACCGTTCTGAGGTGAAAATTCTCATGATTTACTTCATAATCCATCAGCCCCAGATATTTCATCTTATCCCTTACCTATAGGTTTTGTAACTCCTAAGATTAAATTATATGATGGTAAATGAGATATAGAGAAACACCTAAGAGCATTTCACACAACATTTTTAGAGTTCACCCATTTTTGGGGGGATAACTTGGTTCACATCAGGGTTAACTGCATTTTATATGTTTTGTTGACTAAGTTATTTCTAAAAAACCTTAAAGACTATGATTTTTGTTGGTTATATGAGCTCTCATTTAAATTAGTTAAGGCATTTGATCCTTTAGTTTATCAATTTCTAGAACATTTTTTTATAAATATCAGTGAGAAATTATCTAATGCATAAATGGCAAAACTTAAGCAAGGATCCAATGAACCAATTGATGATTATGTGCTTTGGTATAATACTGTGTTTTCTAAGATGAAAAATCATATGGTTGATATTGAGATACAATATATAATCAAGTAAAATTTTCTTTCCCCTATCCATGAGTCTATTATGTTCAAGAGATTCAAATCATTTGATGAGTTATACCATATAGTTAGAGCTTAATAAATTAAACTAGTATATTTTAATAAGATAAAGTATATGGATAATGCTCCAACTACTTCAACTATAAAATTTCAAAGCAAACCAATTTACAGGGTTAAAACTAATGATACTAATAATGATGAAAAAATAACAGTTGATGTAATAACACACACTACTAATCGTCTTGTCTTATATAATCAACACCTCCTCATAAGCTCTTTCAAAAGTTACTTGAGTGAAACTTTATATCTCTCCCTCCACCAAAGGAGGTTGATCTAAGTATGTCTCTACCCAAGGTACGTGATATTAATACATATATTGATTATCATAGATGCAAGGGGCATTCTAAAAATATATATTTTTGGGCAAGACATAAAATTTAGGATCTCGTTGAGGATAACATTATTGATATTAACACACCTATGACTGATTCAGAAACACAACTTAATGGGAATGCAAAGTTGAAAATATTTTTCGATCCCTTTCCCAATCATGTGGTAATAGAAATTAAGACTAATCATGAGGTGCATATGAATTACAATGTATAACCTTATTTTTTAGAAATATGGGAATCCATTCAATGGAATCATTCATACACTTATAGTAACATTGATATAATGACATATAATTACATTTGATAATAGTGAAATTGTGAAAGATGATTTTAGTTTTAGTTCATTTTTTGTACGTGCATGAATTTATTTTCAGTGTATACATATTGTCATGGTAGACAATGGTTCAAATGAATATTTTTACAGCATTCAACTCCTTACTAGTCTTGGATATACACACGAGGATTTGATGGACATAACCAAGACAGTTAAAGGATTCAACAAGAAGAGAGAGAACACTCTTGGGAGTATTGTGTTACCATTTAAAGTGGGCCCTACATTATTTGCTACTCCATTCTTAGTTTTATTGAACAATAGGGAATTTGACATATTTTTAGGACATCTTTGAATACATAATCTTCGTGCAACTTGCCATATTTAGTACATATATGTGTGAAGTATATACATAAAAATAGGGTGATAATAGCTCCAGAGATTCCGTATAAGTATCCTATCCAATGAGAGACATTTACTACACCACTCCCACCACCACTATAAACATTTATTCAACCTTTTTAAGTTTATTATACACAATTAGTTCAAAGGAAGATAGTTAAATTTCTTAGATGACCAGTGTTTCAACGCCCATTATGTCAGAAGGTCATTTAGGAATCATGGCAAGCATTATTTCCTCTATGTGATAAGTTAGTGTTATAAATAGTTTTGAGTGTTCCACATTGAACATAAGAACATGCTTATACTATACATTTGACTGTATAGTATACCATTTCACCTCGAGTTATTCATCATACTCAAGATCTAATGAGTTATGGTGATGATGACAAATATGTTACGACATGAGATCATTTCTCATATTCAAATTTAGATACATATATATATATGGTACAAATCACTCATGCCAAGTGATCATTCTCGTGTTTGATACAAGACCAACATATGAGTGTCCCCTTGATGGGATAGTTGGTTAGCATTTTTACATAAGCATAATACTTCAAAAAATACAAAAATATCAAAATATTCTATAAAAAAAATAATAATGGCCTAAGCATAACATATTTTCTAGTATACATTATTCATTTTTGTTATTTATCACATGTTTGTATATTACATATCTTTTTTGATATGCGCATGCATTTCATGGTATATCTGAGTGTGATGCAAGACATTCAAGGTTTATTTGATATATGGATGCCTAGATGTAGGGCAATCATACACCTAAGGACCATGTCAATGTTAGAGGCATCTCATTCCATTGGTCACATTATTATAGGTTATATCTTTCTATTAACTTTTCATTTATCATGTTGAGCTCCATTTATTACTTGCACATGCCTTGATCTTGTTTATATTCTTGCAATATTACACTTCATGGATATGGTATTTTACATGTTTGTATACTACATATCTTTTTTGATATGTGCATGCATTTCATGGTATATATGAGTGTGATGCAAGACATTCAAGGTTTATTTGATATATGGATGCCTAGATGTAGGGCAATCATACACCTAAGGACCATGTCAATGTTAGAGGCATCTCATTCCATTGGTCACATTATTATAGGTTATATATTTCTATTAACTTTTCATTTATCATGTTGAGCTCCATTTATTACTTGCACATGCCTTGATCTTGTTTATATTCTTGCAATATTACACTTCATGGATATGGTATTTTACATGTTGCGACTTTGACATGGATTAATCGTGTAGACTATATTGACTTGTTCCATGCTTCATTACTATTATTTCATTACATATAGGTAATCATAGATTAGGATCTGTGTGGCCCTTGCCTTAATCTATGAATTGCATTTGTTTTATTTTTCATTATATGGTTATTTCTTTGTCCCTTTCCTTCTTCTGTGACTATTTAAGGCCATCATTGTATGCCTCTTCCTTTGGCCCTTACCTTTGTGTATAAATTTTACTTGATCGATTTTCTCATTGTATGAATCTTTCTTTATATGGCCCTTTCTTTATTGTGTGACATTTGATTGCCCATTGTGTGTGGATCTTGCCTTGTGTGACATCTTATCGTCTATTGTATGTAGATTTTACTTTATGTGACATTGAATTCTATTATGTGTGTTTTATTGTATGCATCACGGCCATGACATTGCGTGCTTATTAGTAGATGAATCTAGGATTGTTTGTTGAGTTTTTGATGTAGTGGTCTATATCATACATCTTCCTTGTTGTGTTTGGTGTCATGATCCATATCATGCACCTTCCTATGTATTTTACTATTCATTGGTTTTATATGTGATAATTACTGATACATGCCTAATTTATATATTTATCATAAGGTAACCCTTGTATGCCTTACGATACATGTTTCATATCTTCCTTGAAAAATTACTCATTACTATGACGGCATATTCTCCACATGTTAGCACATATTTTTAATTCTTAAATCTTATTATATAACAATGATGCAATTAACTTTTTTCTCTTGAGACGAGTAATTCATAGGTTACATTCCTCACCTCAAAAGAGGAAATTTAAGTGGGCTTTTCATAGAGATTCAAGCCTCCATTTACATATATTTCATATTTTGGGACAAATTATAGATTTCAAAGGGTTCAAATTGATTTAGATTTCCAATTTAATTTAAATTATGGTACATATATTTATAAATTGAGATATATTTTGGGGGCATATGAAATGTAAATTAAAACATTTTACAGGTATATATTACATAATTTTATAGGTTATCATATTAATTAATTTGAATGACATATTATATTAATTTTTATCATATGGTGGCACCAATTGGATTAGATTATGGGGCATGAATATTGTTCATGTATACATTATTATAGTTTTCTATTTTTAAGTTGGCATTGATGTGACATTGATGGTACTGAAAGTAACATTTTGAATATATAATTCCATATTTAGTGATTGATTCACCCTAAAATAGCTTAATATAGGCTTCTCCTTCAATTTTGAGGTTTAAAATTAGTTAAATGAGTAGCTTGGTATAGATTTTGCATTGCTCAATGGCCTAACATTAACTCGAATGAGATTAATATAGGTTCCACCCTCCAATCTTGTGTTTCAATAATAAATTAATTAGGTAGTGTGGTTAAGGTTTGCATTGATTGATGGCCCAGCATTACTCCTTCTTCATAAGGGTTAGGGCATTTATCTCCCAACCCATAGTTTTGACAATGATGTTTACCTTAGTACATAATCATTATATGGCATTATTCCAATGGGGCGTGATCACCCTCAATTATCTAATGCTTGAAAGGGAAGCATAATCTCCAACATTTCATAAGGAAACATAGTTCACCGACTTATAGGTAAATTCCTTATTTTATGTTCAAATTTCAAAAGTTTCATTTATCTAATTCATTTCAAATTTAATTTTAAATATGGAAATTTATTGTTGCATGTTTCATTGCAGGTTTGCATGGAGAAATATACATATTTTGATCCTTCTCCCATAAATAAAGTGTGTTTAAATGCCAAGGTACATTTATTTATCTTTTTACTCTAGCATTATTTTAATTTCAATACTAGAATAAAAGGGGAGGATTTGTAGAGACTAAAATTTTGTATCATACACTCAAAAATGTTAATCTTGACATAATTTCAACTTACATGACTTATGCATACACATGTCTCTTACGCACCTTTCTCTTCTATGTGTTTTATTTCTATGGGTCTAACCTTCCTAATTTGCTATCAATTACCTACAAAAATTGTCCAGTTTATTTATAACCTACTTAGAATCATAATCAGACCATCTCTAGATCATCAAGATAGTTCATATCTTTTAGATGAGTCCATTATAATTCAGATGCCTATGGAAATACATATGCATCTAAGCCTAGCAGACATGTCCCCACGCCAAGCAATAGTTGTTCGATCCTGCATATATTCACAGTTGTGAAAATGTAATGTTGCATATATGCAATCTTAATCCATTATCAATTACAACTCTTTTGCATCCCATGTATAATATTTTTTATTAAATAAATAATGGGAGATGTTGATCTGTCAAATGTTAAGTAGGAGAGTCATCTCTTTCAAAATATATCATGTCTTTAGTACCCTTCAATGTATTAACAACAGATGCAAAGTAAGTAAGTTTTGCATCATTAGGCAATGTTATGTCATGCAAAGCTACATATAGAATGTCTGTATAGACATATTACCTCTTAATTAATTCTAACATGGAAATATTAGCTAGGGTATTTCTAATTTTATCAATGATATCATAACTCTTAGGTTGATTGGCTAGCACTATGTGTGGTGGTTTATGATGAGGATGAATAGCTTGAATTTATTCATTTTATCGTACATGATGGGACAATCTATCTCTTCTAGTTGTGAATAATAGGAGTGAAATGGTAATTGTCATGACCTTGAGGTCTAGGGGAGGAGGAATAAAAGGAGTCATTTATGTCCTTTAATGTCTAGTATAAAACAAAGCGACTAGAAATTTAGTATTTAAACAATATGAAATACTAAGAAGAGTGAAATATTTTTCATCATTAAATTCAGCCTAGTACTAGATTTGATTTGTTTTATCATATGATTATGAAATATTTTGTAGTTTAAAATAAATAAACATGTAATTATGACTATCATAAATTGAATTAGAAAATACACACTGTGCATATCCATTATAGCCATATGTAAATTATGATCCAGGGAAATTAGAAATTAGGCCTAAAAAATCACAATAATTTTAGAAATATGAAACCCTAAGATAAAGAAGGAAACCCTAAGGGAACCAATTTTGTGATGCTCATTATTGGTTGATTATTTTATCGATCAGCGTACTGATAAACAAAATAGGTTTGATCAGCCAAAGTAGGAATATTGGTCGTCCAAATGTGTAGGTTTACCATATCAAAAGGGGACTAATCTCTCCTCTCATCAAGGGGAGGTTCCCTATATATATGCTCTATATATATAGAAAATAATACTCAAGGGTAGGATAAACCATTCATCTCTCTTTCTTTAGAGATGATGCGTGCAAATCAAAGGAAAAACTCAAGGGAAATGACAAAAAGCACTCCTCTTATTTCAGAAGTACTATTCAACAAGCCACAAGAATACTCCTGGTAGTAAAAGCAAAATGTAACCAAGGACGTAGTAACTAGCAAATTGAGATGTAGCACAAAGTCTCCACTTGGATTGCCCAAGAGTGAGATACGAAGGATAATGAGGGCACAAAGTCGTCCCAAGGTCCTTTACATAGAAACAAAAAGAAAACACACTAAAAGCAATTGTGGGGGCACAAAGTCTCTCCGCATTTGACTTCAGGACACCTTCCTGACTATTTTCACTATTCCTACTTGTTGAATTAAAAAAACAAAAAATATATTAAGGAAAAAGACATAAGAACAGTTTCCCCAACAACAAAGATATCACAGCACAAAGTCTGAAAAATCACTTGCTTTCTTATTCCAATAACAAAATATGATCAACAATCTGAGCTCAAAGTCTCAGTAATGCCTTTCAATTTGGGCAGAGTTTCATTTTTGATTGTCAGAAAGAGATCCCTTTTACACTAACAAGAGAGTCCCTTATATAGCCTCTTTAAGACGGACTTGGGAAGAGTAACACATCATGTTGCATTGAACTTTGTTAAGAAGACAGGCTAGAATTTAGGGGCATCTACCCATTTGCTTTTCTCAATGCAGAGAAACAAGTCACGCTATTGAAAGTTTGCATCTTTCAATATCCACTTGGTGGTCTGCTTCTAGAAACATATCTGATGTGCAAATGTTTTTGGTCCTTCCACATCATTCCTCCTTTTTTGGTTAATTAAATCGGGTCCTTGATGCAATTTGATGCTCTTTTCCTTAGTCGCTTCATGTTGATCTTGGCCTTAAAACCTTTGAATGCATTCAGGTCCGTAGATTTAAACCTACAAGGATCAACGGTTATTTCATCATCATGATTTTGATGTTTGCTGGCACGTCACTTTCCTCTGTAATTCCTTCAGCTTTATCATTTGAGCTTTCCCAGAGGGGACTTGCCATTCGGGCCTTGAGAAATGATCCGCTTTGGGTCGAGAAGATCCCCCTGCAAGGTTATCTGCCCTTCAAGCGGTCTTCGAATGGCCTTCGGGCTTCTTTCTTCCAGCGGGTTGCTAAGTTCTTTGGCTCTTCTTTAAGGCTTTTCAAAATCAACAGCTATTTTATGAACCTTAAAATTGACATTCGCGCACTCATCATTACGTTTGAATCTCCAACGGCTAGTTCATCGTTCTTGACTTTGACGTCTTTGGGCACATCACCCCTTGGGCCTTCTTCGACTTTCTCTTGATTCGGCCTTTTCTGCTACTTGCTTCCTTCGGATTTATTATTTTGCATCCTCTCGAAGGGAAGGTGACCCTTCAGCTTTGGGGAAGTGTCCTTTAATTTGGCAGCTGAGAGTCCCTTGTAAGGGCACCTGCCCTTCTGGGTCCTTCGATGGCATTTTGTCTTTAGCATCCTTCGGAGCTTTCCCGCAAACTTTTTTTGCAAACCCTTTTCTCGCAGACTTTTTTCGCGAACATTTTCCTACGGACAAAAAATCCGCAGACAATTTCCCACTGATAAAAAGTCTGCAAGAATTATTGCTTTGTCTTTGGCTTTCAAAATTTTTGTTTAAGGCAGTCGAAATAACTTACCTTTGTGGCTTCCTTGAAAATGACCCTTTCGAAGGGTGCTTTTGTCGACCAAGTGCCCTCCGCAAGGGCACTTTTCTTTTGGGAGGCTCTCTTGAACTTTTGCATTGAACCGCTTCTTTGAACCAATCGTTGAACCAAGCTTTGAACCAACCGTTGAACCAAGCCGATGAAACGTTTGATGAACCGACTGAGTGAACCGAAGCATTGAACCAACTGAATTGAACCAAGCTTTGAAACAACCATTGAACCAAGCTTTGGTTCAACGATTCAATGGTTCATTTTCTTTGATTTGGCTAAGTCTTTTTGATCCTCATTGAACCTGTTGAACCTTGAACCCGTTGAACCTTGATTGAACATGCTTGTAGAAGCCTTTGAACTAGGAAGCGGTTGAACTCTTGCTGCTGATGTTGAACCTTTGAACCTGTTGAGCCCATTGAACCAAAATGGTTCAAGGTTCAATCGGTTCAATCCTTGCTTAGAAGCTTGCCGATGAACTTTTTTGGTTTAACCTTGTCATTGAACCAACTTTGAAATCACCTAAGTGTTGATAGCTTGCTTTCTTCCTGCAGAATCCGTAGAAATCAACCTGTGAAGCCCGTTGAACTTGACCTGCAGAGTCCATAGATTTCCTTCCTACAGAGTTCATAGATTTAAGCCTATTGAGTCCATAGATTTCCTTCTTGTAGAGTCTGTAGATTCTAGCCTGCAGAGTCCGAAGATTCAAGCCTATAGAGTCCATAGATTCAAGCCTGCAGAGTCCATAGATTTTTGAGAAGCTTGAAAAATGAGGAATTTGAATGCCCAAGACAAATTTCAAAAAGGGAAGAGACAATTTTGGTTTGTAGGAACAAAATAGTTCAAATGTTGTCCCAAAAATGAGTGATATTTTTGGCGGACAACAGCTGGCTCCAGTTGGGGAACTTTTATCAATTGTAAAAAGAATTGAAGGGAGTAGAATCCAAAATCTCCAGTGTCTTCATGTGTACCATTGGGCTATGGAGTCATGTTATCCAAAAATGAAAGGCATCAAAAATGCAAACAAACAAAACAAAATAGAATAGAATTAAAAACTATACAAATATACATTTATACAGATGCAATGATCTGATACTTCAAGAGTTGAAGTGTTTCAGATGCTGCCCATTGTGAGGCAGAGAAAAGAGTGTGCTATCTTGATATTTCAGTAGAAAGCTATTTTCACCATTATGTTGATGAATTATAAATGGGCCTCTCCAAAGGGAGTCAAACTTTCCATGCATCCCTTTTGGTTCTCTCCTTTTGTCCCACAACAGGACTTGATCCCCAATCTAGAAATCACAATTTTTGGCCTTCTGGTCAAAGAGTTTCTTTACCAGACTTTTATGAGCAAAAATTTGGTCCATCACCATGGTTCTCTGTTCATCTTGTTCAATCAGGCACATGATTCTCTTATCAAGAGAGCTTTCATATGTCTAATCTTCAATTGTCTTTGCCAATTTCGAGGCTGGCAATTCTAAGTTGATTGGTATTTCAACATTGATACCATAAAGAAGTTGAAAAAGAAACATACCAATTGCCCTCTTTGGTGTGATTATGTCTACCCATAGAGCATCAACCAATGCTTTATGCCATGTCCTTTGATTGTCATCTACTATCTTCTTGATGATAGTTACCAGGTTCTTATTGCTAGATTCAGCTTGTCCATAACCTTGTGAAAAATAATCAGAAGAGTGAGAGAGTGTAATTCCATAATGGAAATAAAATTGTGTAATCTCTTGGGAGGTGAAACAAGTTGCATTGTCAGCAACAATTTTGGTTGGAACTCCAAACCTAGAAATGATATTCTCCTTAAGGAAATTACATACAACTTCTGAAGTAGCATGCTTAGTTGGGATTGCTTCTACCCACTTGGTGAAATAGTCAGTTGCTATAAGGACATAATCATTTCCAGCACTTGAAGATGGGTTTATAGTCCCTATAAAATCAATTCCCCATTATTGGAATGGTTCATCTATGATCAATGGCTTGAGAGGCAAGGCAACTAACTTGTGTCTTCCAACAAATTGCTGGCAGAGTTCACATTTTCTCACCCACTTATATGCATCTTGGAAAAGAGTTGGCCAGTAATACCTAGCTCGCAGAATCTTGTGAGCAGTCACAGGAGCAAAAAAAATTTCCTCCACAAGCTAGATTGTGGAAAGATTTCAAAAGTTTGCTTTGTTGCTCTTTGTCTACACAGCGAAGGAATACTCCATCTATCCTTCTCTTGAACAAGCCGTCATCCCAAAGGACAAAATTGGCAGCTTTCAACTTGATAGTCTGCCTTTCTTTATAAGACAAATGAGCAGGACATTCACTATAAGTAAGGAAATGAGTGAAACCTGAATACCACTCATTGGTAGAGACAAAAAGGACTGTTGGTGTCTCTTCCACTTCAGCTTCTTCATGCTGTGTATCTTCTGGCTTGTTGTCAACAATTAATTGGCATAGGCCTTTTCCCCAGACCAGCTTTGTTGGCTTGATGTATGTTGTCCCCAAAAATGAGTGACACTTTTGGGACAACCTATGAACTATTTTGGTTCATCAGACCAAAATCATCTCTCCCCTTTTCAAAAAATTGTTCTGAGCATTCGAGTTCTTCATTTTTCAAGGCTTTTCCAGAAATCTACGAATTCTGCAGGCTTGAATTCATGAACTCTACAAGCTTGGAACTATGAACTTCATAGATGGTTTCTACAGACTCTGTAGGCTTGAATCTATAGACTCTATAGGCTTGGAATTATGAACTTCACAGATGGTTTCTATGGACTCTGCAAATAGATGTCTATGGACTCTTTCAAGGTTAGAGAAAACTATGAACTTGGCTTCTACGGACTTTGCAAGTAGGCTCAAATCTACGGACTCTCAAGGTTGGTTTCTACAGACTCTGCAGGAAGGAAATGGGTTCAACACTTAGCCAAATAACGAAGAATGAATCAATTGAACCGTTGAACCAAAGTTGGTTCAATCGGTTGGTCCAATCGGCAGGTTCAAGGGGATGCCCCAAAGCGAAAAAGGCAAGTGCCCATGCGGAGGGCAGGCAACATTGGTTCAAAGGTCAAAGAAAAGACATAATTCATTTATATTTGTTTAAAGGCCCAAAAGGAACAATACTTTTAGACTTTTTGTCCGATGGAAATGGCTAAGTCCAAGAGGCCGAAAGAATTCTCTCGGGAAGATTTTCTTGAAAAAATGTTAAGGCAAAATTCATTCAAACTTTTTGTTCGAAGGAATTCTTTCAGGATTTTTGCCTGACGAAAAAATCCCGCTGAAGAAGTAAGAGCCCGTCGGGGAAGTTGAAGCCCGAAGGATAAGTACCCTTGTGGGGGGCACTTGGTGACATAGAAAGGACCATTTTAAAAGCCCGAACAAAGATGCAGAAAGGAACTTTCATGGACTTAAACAAAAAGGGGCTTCACCGAATAAACCAAATAAATTGAATAAACCATTAAATAATTGAACCAAAAGGTTCAATGGGTTCAAGGTTCAAAGGTTCAACCAGAGCTTAGAAAGATAAAGGAAGCAGTGTTTGAGCGAAACACATAATAAACCAATGAATCGATTGAACTTTGAACCGAAAGAGATCAAAGTTCAATGGTTCAACATGGTTCAAAAGCTCAAAGGCAGACTCAGTCAAAGAAAAAGCAGCACACAAGTGGTTCAACGGGTTCAAGGTTCAACCTGAATCAAGCGATCGACTAAAAAGAGAGCCCAAGGACTCAAAGAGAGAAGATCGATTCAAAGGACCAGAAATGTCTTTAAAAGAGTTTTTTTTAGTAGGTGGAACAATGGATCGAGTAGACTTCTGAGTGCACCAAACCAAGGATGCGACCTATTTTATTTCGTGAAGTAAAGACAAATATGCAAAGGACCAGACGGTCCATATTAAGGAGGAGACATATCAGATGAGGGGACACGCCATAGTTATGGCAGTGTACTGTTCTCAACATGGTCTCTCCAGACAAAACTGGAGACGCATTGAAGATGCTGACTATAGCATGGGCTGTCCCATGGAAAAAGGCACCAATCCTTGGTTAGTTGCTATAAGTTTGTATTTTCTCTCATTTGTAAAGGAGATCTTCCCCTTACCAGAAGCGAAACTCTGCCTGAATTGAAAGGCATTACTGAAACTTTGATCTCAGATTGTAATTCATATTTCTTTGATTGAATAAGAAAGCAAGTTACTTGCAGACTTTGTGCCGTGATAGCTTGTGCTACTTTAGGAGATTGTTCTTATGCCTGTCTTCTGAAAGCATTCTTGTTTATTTGATTTAACAAGCAGAACTAGTGGAGGTGATAAGGAAGGTGTCCTAAAGCCAGCTACTTTCAGACTTTGTGCTGTTATAGTTGTCTTCAGTGTGTGTTTATTTTCTGTTTCTGTGTAAAGGACCTTGGGATGACTTTGTGCCTCCTTTGTTCTGCGTATCTCACTCTTGGGCAATTGAGGTGGAAACTTTGTGTTCTGTTTCATACTACTGGTTACTGCGCCCTTTTGTCACTTGTTACCAGAAAGATTCTTATTACTTGCAAGAACAAAAACTTTTGAAAGAAGAGAAGTGCCTTATGTCGCTTCACCAAGATTTCTACTATCTAGGAAGGGATCTGGCTCTTGGCTGAATGTTACTTCTGAAAGAAGAGAAGTACCTTCACCAATCACCCAGGATTTCTCATCTATCCATGAGCATCATCTCTGAAAGAAGAGAGATGGATGATGTATTCCGCCCCTATGTCTTACTTTCTGCTTATTTATATAGTATATAGTTCCTACGTATCTATAAGAAACCTCCCCTTGATGAGAGGAGAGATTTATCTCTGATTGATGTAGTAAAGTTGCACACCTGGTCGACCAATCTTCCTGTTGTGGTTATTTAGACCTATTTTGTTGATCAGTATGCTGATTGACAAAATATTCACCCAACAGTTTTTAGTGAATCCACTATGGAAGAGCGCGCAGTTTGAAGTCTCAAACTTTGAGCTGAAGTAGATCTTGCTCTTTTCCATTTTTTGTTCTAAAATTTGGCAACTCCACATTATACCAAAGGCCAAAAATTCCAAGGTGTTGTTGACCATACTTTTGAGTTGGTGCAGCAGAGTAATTTTGAGTTGTTTTCCAGACAACCTCACCTTAGACGAACTAGGAGTCTATCTCCTAGCCCTACTAGGCCACCAACACAAGGCAGAGCTTCTTTTTCTACTGTTGGCCGAGCTTTACCTATCCATGCTCCACCTGGATTAGTGATCCCACTTTTGCATAATCAAATCATGGCTCAAGGCCCATGGGGTAATTATTTTGGTCCCCTGAACTTGACTCCACCTTTGCATGAGCTTCCACACAATTCAAGGAAGAATTTCCCCAAATTCTTTGGCAATGGGAAGGTTCATCTTGATGAACACATTGCAACTTTCAGCATAGCCTGCGATATAATAGGGGTGGAATTTGAAGACATAACAGTCAGGCTATTCATGGAGACACTCTAAAGCACTATTGCAGACTGGTTCTACCACCTACAGGCTGGATTAGTGACTGACTGGGACACTCTAAAAGACAAATTTGAACCCAAGTTCAAGCATGCAGAAGATGCACATGCCTTGTTAGCCTAGCTCACTCAGATGAAGAAAGAGCCTCATGAGCCTATGAGAGATTTTATTTCCAGATTTGACAAGCTGAGGCACATGATTCCCATGGTCGCCCAGTCGATGCCTCAGAACCTCAAATGCTTCTTTATCAATTCACAACTACCTGAAGTGGGTTTCTTGCTGAGATGGGCCAAACACATAGACCTTACTACTGCTCAGGACTTGGCTACTGAGATAGAAGATGACCTTATCTTGGTAAAAAAGATAAGGAGAGACCCTAATAAAGGTAAATCCTCTCAATATTCTGAGTACTCACCTGCAATTACCACTGACCTAATGGTACAAAAGCTAGCAAATGAAATGCTAGCTCTCAAAAAGCAAATGGCGCAAGGGATGTCATCTACTCCTGCATACAAAGATATGCCCAGGAGGACATTTCAAAATTTAAGCGTACCAAGGCAATGCTGCCAGGAATCAGGGATAGCAAAATCACCTTCATCCTCCACAGAGGAACCTCACCCTTGAAGTGCCTCCAAACAACTCAGTAGTTGGATATCTTGAAGCTGAAGTGGATTTATCACTCCAGCCTGAATTGAATCCTAAAGATGATGCTAATCTCTTCACTGAGAAAGAAGAAGAATTAGCTGGCGACTCCCATATTGGTTTCTTGAACTATCAGGATGAACCCAAAAGTGAAGGCCATGCAACTGAGGGGTTGTATGCTATATTCACCCGGTCTAAGAATCAATCAGCTCAACAAGCTGATAAGGAGAAAGCAGAGGAGCGACCTCAACCAGTAGTTTAAATTGCTAAGCGGGGATCTACTATTCCATTTCAACCAAAGGACTCAGTGGTTTCAAAAAAAGTAAGTACCCCAAATGCCCCTACGCCTTTTACTTCAATTCCACAGTCCAGTCCTCCCCCATTCAAAAATCAAAAGGATGAACTTTCATCCTCTGCTCCTATCTCGTTCCAGACATTTGATATCATTGACCATATAAAGAGAACCAAAATTTAAATGTATGAATTTAAATTTTTGCAGTCCCGTCTTGAGCAATTAGATAGACTAGTTCAATGTGTTAAAAACCAAAACATCCCTGTTGAACGAGCAATTCCCAAAGTGACACATGATGCTGCTAGAAATGCACCCACCAAGAACAACCTTGTCACCGCTCCCCCTGTTGCTCCTGGTAGGACTGAACCTTTTTATGTCTCATTGTTGATAAATGGACATTAGTTGAATAATTACATCATTGATTCTAGAGCTTCAGACAATGTCATGCATGCTAAAGTGGTTGAATTCCTTGATCTCACATTGACCAAAACTTTTGGTAGATGCTTTTCCATGGAGAACAAGCAAGTGCCTTTGCTGGGACAAATTAAAGATGCCCAATTTGCATTTGTTGCATTTTCAGACAAAAGAATCAAGATGACTATCTTGGTAGCAGATGTCCCAACATCATATGGCATCCTTCTTCGACAAAATTTATGTAGGGATGTTGGTGGTAAATTAAGCATGAATTTATCAGAGGCAAAGATTCCAGTCAAAGGTGTGATGAAGAGGCTGTTCCCTAAGAAGGAAGCGAAATATGTGGTTACCTAGACCTCAGCACCTGAAGCTCAAATTATGTTCGAGTCTTCAGGCATGGGTAACTACTTTTTGTACATGGATGGAGTTCATGAGACATCTGATGAAGCTCCTGCAGATGACAGCCTGTAAATGCATTCAGCTGGAACAACAGAGGAATTGGTTGCGTATAAGGCAAGCGTGGAAGTATCTCCACCCCCGGATGAAGAAGAATCCAAAACAAAATCAGTATCAAATGAGGTATGGATTCTTGAATTTGATGGCAGCTGCTCTTCCACTGGTTCAGGAGCTGAGGTTGTGTTAATATCTCTTCAATGAGATATTTTTCTCTCATCTTATAAATTGCAATTCAACAACACGAATAACACAGTTGAATATGAGTCTCTGCTGCTTAGATTGAGAGCTGCTTGAGACAAAGGCATCAAGCTCCTTCATGCTAAAGGAGATGCCAAACTAGTGGTTTATCAGGTAAGGAACCTATACCAAACCAAGAATAAAAAATTGCATCATTACCGCAATCTAGTCTAGGACCAGCTTGAAGACTTTGATGCTTTCAGCATCTCTACAGTTTCCAAAGAATTCAATGATTGGGTGGATGCATTGGCTGTTTCAACTACTCTCTTGGTCCCCCACCCAGATTTCAAAGGAGATAAGTACACGATTGAGCTGGTCTTTCAGCCAAGTGTACCTGACAACGCTAGTCATTGGCATGTATTTAACAATGATAGCCAAATCATTGCCTTCTTGGAGCAAAAAGATAGCTTTGAATGACTGCATTTTGAAGGCAGTGAACCTCAAAAATGTGAAACAGCTCCTGAATCAAATGCAGACACAGGTGAGGAGTTCTTGCAACTCAAAGGGAACAAGATTTCCAAAGGCCTGGTTTCCCTTGAGAAGTTGTTTGATAAGCATGATAGATTCATCAGACAACAGCCAATGGATTCAAGCTCATCTCAAGAGTTTGATCAAGTAAATATGGGAACCAAAGAAGACCCCAAGATGGTGAACATTGAGAAATGTTGTACTCCTAAAGAGCATTTCAAGTTCACCTTTTTGCTCAACGAATACATGGATGTCTTAGCATACTCCTATGCTGACCTGAAATCACTTCGACCTGACAAAATTTGACATAACATCCCTCTTAAGGCTGATTCAACACTTTACATGCAAAAGACTAGGCATTATAATCCAAAAATATCAGGTACTATTTTATTTGAGATACAAAAAAAAGCTAAATGCCAAGATAATCTTTCCAATCCATCATTCCACATGGATTGCCAATATAATACCTGTAAGAAAGAAGAATGGTCAAATTTGCCTTTGTGTGGATTTTAAGAATTTGAATCAGGCATCCTTGAAGGATAATTATCCTTTGCTAATCATGGATCAAGTGTTGTAGATAATGACATGCTTGGAGATGTTATCAATGCCAGATGGCTTCTCAGGATATAATCAGGTTAAAGTTGGTGAAGCAGACCAGCATAAGACCACTTTCACCACACCTTGGGGCACATTTGTGTATAAAAAGATGCCTTTTGGCTTGATAAATGCTGGCGCCATATTTCAAAGAGAAATGGACCTTGCCTTCAAGGATGAGATGGGTAAGTTCATCATAGTTTATCTTGATGACTTGATTGTCTTCTCTAAGCATCGCCCAGATCATGTGAGCCATTTACAGTAAGTGCTGGAACACTGTCGCCAAAATGGCATTTCCTTAAATATCAAGAAGTCAGTTTTCAGAGTAACAAAGGGGAAACTTCTCAGACACGTGTCCAGAGGAGGCATAATGATTGACTCAGACAGAGTCAAGTCTATCCAAGAACTTTCTTTTCCCACAAGCAAGACTATTATTCACTCTTTCTTTGGAAAGGTGAATTTCTTACGAAGATTCATCTCCAAATTTACCGAGAATACCAGGTACATTGTAAACATGATGAAGGGAAAGTCCACCTTCAGCTGGAATAAATAAGTCAGTTTAGATTTTGAGGATATCAAGACTGCCATTGCCCATGCTCCAATTCTGGCTTGTCCAAACTATAGCAAAGAGTTCACCATTTACAGCTATGCTTCAGAACATATGCTTTCGACAATTTTGGTTGAACACAATAAACAAGGTATGGAATCTCCCATTTTCTTCATGAGCTATCCTCTCAAAGCTCATGAACTGAAGTACTCAAATATAGAGAAGCATGCTTACGCAATGGTGAAGGCTATGAAACATTTTCATTTCTACATCCTCAATTCTTGAGTTACTGCCTTGGTCCCTGACACCACAGTGAAATTTATACTGACTCGGCAAGAGTTTGAGATGAAAGAGGCAATTGGGTTGCAAAGATCTAGGAGTTTGATTTGATCATCAAGCCAACAAAGCTAGTATGCAAAAAGGGGCTATGCCAACTAATTGTTGATAACAAGCCAAGAGGAACAGAGCATGAAGAACCAGAAGTGGGTGACACACCAACAATCCTCTTTGTCTCCACCACAGATGAGTGGTATTCAGGTATTGCTCATTTTTTTACTTATGGTGAGTGTCCTGCTCACCTATCTTATAAAGAAAGGAGAACCATCAAGCTGAAAGCTATTAATTTTGTCCTCTGGGTCAACGGCCTATACAAGAGGAGCCTTGATGGAACGTTCCTTCGTTGTGTGGACAAGGAGCAGTAAAGCCAACTTCTGAAGTCCTTCCACAATTCAGCCTGTGGAAGACATTTTTTTGCCCCTATGACTGCCCATAAGATCCTACGAGCCAGGTATTATTGGCCAGCTCTCTTTCGAGATGCATACAAGTGGGTCAGGAGATGTGAACTATGTCAGCAGTTTGTTGGAAGGCCCAAGCTAGCTACTCTACCTCTCAAACCAGTGATCATAGAGGAGCCATTCCAGTAACGGGGAATTGATTTTGTTGGAGCTGTAAACCCATCATCAAGTTTTGGACATGACTATGTCCTCACGACAATAGAATACTTCACCAAATGGGTGGAAGCAGTTCCAACCAAACATGCTACTTTAGAAGTAGTATGCAATTTCTTCAAAGAGAACATCATGTCCAGGTTTGGGGTCCCATTCAAAATTGTCACTGACAATGCACCATATTTCACTTCTCAGAAGATTACTCAATTTTGCTTCTACTATGGAATTACCCTCTCCCCCTCCTCTGATTACTTTCCACAAGGGAATGGACAGGCTAAGTCAAGTAATAAAAATTTGGTGACTATCATCAAGAAGCTGGTGGATGACAACCAAAAGACTTGGCATAGGGCATTGGTTGATGCTCTATGGGTAGACAGAATTACACGAAAGAGAGCAATTGGTATGTCTCCCTTCCAACTTTTGTATGGTGTCAATGCAAAGATATCAATCACCTTGGAATTACCAGCATTGAAATTGGTGAAGGTGATTGAAGATCAAACATATGAGAGCTCACTTGAGAAGAGGATCATGTGCCTTGCTGAGGTGAATGAGTAGAGAACTACATTGGTGGACCGATTTGCCACCCATCAAAGCATGGTGAAGAAGCTCTTCGACCAGAAAGCAAAGAATCGCAATTTCTAGGTTGGAGATCAAGTCCTGCTGTGGGACAAGAGAAGAGAACCAAAGGGGATGCATAGAAAGTTTGATTCCCTGTGGAGGGGCCCTTTTACTATTCATCAGCTTAATGGTAAAAATAGTTTTTTGTTGAAGTATCAAGATGGCACTCTCTTTTCTCTACCTCACAATGGGCAACATTTGAAGCACTTCAACTCTTCAAGTATCAGATGAGTTCCATTGTACAAATGTATATTTGTATAGTCTTTTATTCTATTTTGTTTGTTTAGTTTTCATTTTTTGGAGCTTTTCTTCTTGGGTAGTGTGACTCTATATCCCAATGGGACACTTCAAGGCACTGGAGATTCTGGTTTCTACTCCCCTCAGCGGTATTCCAAGTTTTCAACTGAAGGAAGTTCCCCAACTGGAGCCAGCTGTTGTCTCCAAAAATGAGTGACACTTTTGGGACAACCTATGAACTATTTTGGTTCATCAGACCAGAATCATCTCTCCCCTTTCAAAAAATTGTTCTAAGCATTCGGGTTCTTCATTTTTCAAGGCTTTTCTAGAAATATATGAACTTTGTAGGCTCGAATCTATGAACTCTACAGGTTTGAATCTACAGACTCTATAGGCTTGAATCTACAAACTCTACAGGCTTGAAACTATGAACTTCAAAGATGGTTTCTACAGACTCTGCAGGCTTGAATCTACGGACTCTACAGGCTTGGAACTACGAACTTCACAGATGATTTCTACGGACTTTGCAAACAGATGTCTACAGACTCTTTCAAGTTTAGAGAAAACTATGAACTTGGCTTCTATGAACTCTGCAAGTAGGCTCAAATCTACGGACTCTCAAGGTTGGTTTCTATGGACTTTGCAAGAAGGAAATGGGTTCAACACTTAGCCAAATAACGAAGAATGAATCAATTGAACCGTTGAACCAAAGTTGGTTCAATTGGTTGGTCCAATCGGCAGGTTCAAGGGCCTGCCCCAAAGCGAAAAAGGCAAGTGCCCGTGTGGAGGGCAGGCAACATTGGTTCGAAGGTCAAAGAAAAGACAGAGCTCCTTCATATTTGTTCAAATGCCCAAAAGGAACAATACTTTCAAACTTTTTGTCTGATGGAAATGGCTAAGTCCAAGAGGCCGAAAGAATTCTCTCGAGAAGATTTTCTTGGAAAAATGTAAAGCAAAAATTCCTTCAGACTTTTTGTCTGAAGGAATTCTTTCAGGCTTTTTGCCCGACGAAAAAAGCCCGCCGAAGAAGTAAGAGCCTGTCGGGGAATTTCAAGCCCAAAGGACAAGTACCCTTGCGAGAGGCACTTGGTGATAAAGAAATGACCATTTTAAAAGCCCAAACAAAGACTCAGAAAGGAAATTTCATGAACTTAGACAAAAAGGGGCTTCACCGGATGAACCAAATAAATTGAATAAACCATTGAATCATTGAACCAAAAGGTTCAACGGGTTCAAGGTTCAAAGGTTCAACCAGATCTTAGAAAGATAAAGGAAGTAGTGTTTGAGCGAAATGCAAAATAAACCAATGAACCGATTGAACTTTGAACTGAAATAGTTCAAAGTTCAATGGTTCAACATGGTTCAAAAGCTCAAAGGCGGCCTCAGTTAAAGAAAAAGTGGCACACAAGTGGTTTAACGGGTTCAAGGTTCAACTGTAATCAAGTGATCGACTGAAAAGAGAGCCTGAAGACTCAAAGAGAGAAGATCAATTTAAAGGACCAAAAATGTCTTTGAAAGAGTTATTTCTAGTAGGTGGAATAGTGGATCGAGTAAACTTTTGAGCGCACCAAACCAAAGACACAGCCTATTTTATTTTGTGAAGTAAAGACAAATATGCAAAGGACTAGATGATCCATATTAAGGAGGAGACATATCAGATGAGGGGACATGCCATAGTTATGGTAGTGCACTATTCTCAGCATGGTCTCTCCAGATAAAACTAGAGACGCTGACTACAGCATGGGCCGTCCCATGGAAAAAGGCGCCAATCCTTGGGTAGTTGTTATAAGTTTGTATTTTCTCTCATTTGTAAAGGAGATCTTCCCCTTACCAGAAGTGAAACTCTGCCTGAATTGAAAGGCATTACAGAGACTTTGAGCTCAGATTGTAATTCATATTTTTTTGATTGAATGAGAAAGCAAGTTACTTGCAGACTTTGTGCTGTGATAGCTTGTGCTACTTTAGGAGATTATTCTTATGTTTGTCTTCTAAAAGCATTCTTGTTTATTTGATTTAACAAGCAGAACTAGTGGAGGTGATAAAGAAGGTGTCATGAAGCTAGCTACTTTCAGACTTTACGCTGTCATAGTTGTCTTCAGTGTGTATTTATTTTTTGTTTCTGTGTAAAAGACCTTGGGATGACTTTGTGCCCCCTTTGTTCTTCATATCTCACTCTTGGGTAGTTGAGGTGGAAACTTTGTGTTCTATTTCATACTGCTGGTTACTGTGCCTTTTTGTCACCTGTTACCAGAAAGATTCCTGTTGCCTGCAAGAACAAGCACTTTTGAAAGAAGAGAAGTGCCTTCTGTCACTTCACCAAGATTTATACTATCCAGGAAGGGATATGGCTCTTGGTTGAATGTTACTTCTGAAAGAAGAGAACTACCTTCACTAATCACTCAAGATTTCTCCTTTGTCTGTGAGCATCATGTCTGAAAGAAGAGAGATGGATGATGGATTCTACCACTGTGTCTTAATTTTTGCTTATTTATATATTATATAGCTCCTACGTATCTATAGGGAACCTCCCCTTGATGAGAGGAGAGATTTGTCTCCGATTGATGTAGTAAATATGCACACTTAGCTGACCAATCTTCTTGCTCTGGTTGATCAAACCTATTTTGTTGATTAGTACGTTGATTGACAAAATATTCACCCAACAATTTTTGGTGACTCTGCTAGGGAAGAGCACACAGTTTGAAGTCTCAAACTTTGAGCTGAATCAGATCTTGCTCTTTTCCATTTTTATTCTGTAATCTGACAACTCCACATTATATCAGAGGCCAAAAATCCCAAGGTGTTGTTGACCCTACTTTTGAGTTCGTGTAGCAAAGTAATTTTGAGTTGTTTCCCCCACAACCTCACCTTAGATGAACTAGGATTCTTCCTCCTAGCCCTACTAGGCCACCAACACAAGGCAGGGCTTCTTTTTCTGCTGCTGGCTAAGCTTTACCTATCCACACTCCACCTAGATTAGTGATCCCACTTTTGCATAATCAAATCATAGCTCAAGGCCCCTGGGGTAATTCTTTTGGTCCCCTGAACTTGACTCCACCTCTGCATGAGCTTCCACGCAGTTCAAGGAAGAATTTCTCTGAATTCTTTGGTGATTGGAAGGTTCATCTCGATGAACACATTACAACTTTTAGCATAGCCTGCAGTGTAATAGGGGTGGAATTTGAAGACATAGCGGTCAGGCTATTCATGGAGACACTACAAGGCGCTGCTGCAAACTGGTTCTACAACCTGTAGGCTGGATCAGTGACTGATTGTGACACTCTGAAAGACAAATTTGAAGCCAGGTTCAAGCCTGTAGAGGATGCACATGCCTTGCTAGCCCAACTCACTCAAATGAAGAAAGAGCCTCATGAGCCTATGAGGGATTTTATTGCCAGATTCGATAAGCTGAGGCACAAGATTCCCATGGTCGCCCAACTGACGCCTGAGAACCTCAAATGCTTCTTCATCAGTTCACAACTGCTTGAAGTGGGTTTCTTGCTGAGACGGGCCAGACACATAAACCTTACTACTGCTTAGGACTTGGCTACTGAGGTAGAAGATGACCTTATCTTGGCAGGAAAGATAAGGAGAGACCCTAATAAAGGTAAATCTTCTCCATAATCTGAGTATTCACCTGCAGTCACCACTGACCCAATGGTACAAAATCTAATAAATGAATTGCTATCTCTCAAAAAGCAAATGGCACAAGGGATGTCATTTGCTCCTGCATACAGAGATATGCCCAGGAGGACATTTCAAAATTAGGTGTACTAAGGCAATGCTGCCAAGAATCAGAGACAGTAAAATTGCCTTCCTCCTCCATAGAGGAACCTCACCCTTGAAGTGCCTCCAAACAACTCGACAGTTGGATATCTTGAAACTAAAGCAGACTTCTCACTCCAGCCTGAATTGAATCCTGAAGATGATGCTAATCTCTTCACTAAGGAAGAAGAAGAATTAGTTGGCAACTCCCATATTGATTTCTTGAACTATCACGATGAACCCAGAAGTGAAGGCCATGCAACTTAGGGGTTGTATGTTGTATTCACCCGATCTAAGAATCAATCAACTCAAAAAGCTGATAAGGAGAAAGCAGAAGAGCAACCTCAACTAGTAGTTTCAATTCCTAAGCGAGGATCCACTCTTCCTTTCCAGCCAAAGGACCCAGTGGTTTCAAGAAAGGTAAGTACCCCAAATGCCCCTATGCCTTCTACTTCAATTTCGAAGTCCAGTCGTCCTCCATTCAAAAATCAAAAGGATGAACTTCCATCCTCTGCTCCTAGCTCGTTCCAGACATTTGATATCATTGACCATATAAAGAGAACCAAAATTCAAATGTCTAAATTTGAATTTTTGCAGTCCCATCATGAGCAATTAGATAGACTGGTTCAATGTGTTAAAAACTAGAACATCCCTATTGAACGAGCAATTCTAAAAGTGACACATGGTGCTGCCAGAAATGCACCCACCAGGAACAACCTTGTCACCGCTCCCCCTGCTGCTCCTGGCAAGACTGAACCTTTTTATGTCTCATTATTGATAAATAGACATCAGCTAAATAATTGCATCATTGATTCTAGAGCTTCAGACAATGTCATGCCTACTAAAGTGGCTGAATCCCTTGATCTCACATTGGCCAAAACTTTTGGTAGATGCTTCTCCACGGAGAACAAGCAAGTGCCTTTGCTGGGACAAATTAAAGATGTCCAATTTGTGTTTGTTGCATTTCCAGACAAAAGAATCAAGATGATTGTCTTGGTAGCAGACGTCCCAACATCATATGGCATCTTTCTCGAGCAAAATTTTTGCAGGGATGTTGGTGGTGAATTAAGCTTGGATTTACCAAAGGCGAGGATTTCAGTCAAAGGTGTGATGAAGATGCTGCTCCCTGAGAAGGAAGTGAAATATGTGGTTACCCAGACCTCAACACCTAAAGCTCAAATTATTTTTGAGTCTTCAGGCATGGGTAACTACTTTTTGTACACGGATGGAGTTCATGAGACATCTAGTGAAGCTCTTGCAGATGACAACCTAGAAGTGCATTTAGCTGGAACAACAGAGGAATTGGCTGAGTACAAGGCAAGTGTGGAAGTATCTCCACCCCTGGATGAAGAAGAATCCAAAAGGAAATCAGTATCAAATGAAGTATGGATTCTTGAATTTGATGGCAGCTACTCTTCCACTAGTTCAAGAGCCGAGGTTGTGTTAATATCTCTTCAAGGAGATATTTTTTCCTCATCTTATAAATTGCAATTCAGCAACATGAATGACACAACTGAATATGAGTCTCTGCTGCTTGGATTGAGAGCCGCTCAAAACAAAGGCATCAAGCTCCTTCATGCTAAAGGAGATGTCAAACTAGTGGTTTGTCAGGTAAGGAACCTGTACCAAACCAAGAATGAAAGATTTCATCATTACCACAATCTAGTCTGGGACTAGCTTGAAGACTTTGATGCTTTCAGCATCTCTATAGTTTCCAGAGAATTCAATGATTGGGTGGATGCATTGGCCATTTTAGCTACTCTCTTGGTCCCCCACCCAAATTTCAAAGGAGACAAGTACATGATTGAGTTGGTATTTTAGCCAAGTGTACCTGATAATGCCAGTCATTAGCAGGTATTTAATAATAATGGCCAAATCATTGCCTTCTTAGAGCAAAAAGATAGCTTTGAATGGCTGCATTTTGAAGGCAGCGAACCTCAAAAATGTGAAATAGCTCCTGAATCAAATGCAGACACAGGTGAGGAGTTCTTGCAACTCAAAGAGAATAATATTTCCAAAGGCCTGGTTTCCCTTGAGAAGCTATTTGATAAGCATGATAGATTCATCAAACAGTAGGCAATGAATTTAAGCTCATCTCAAGAGTTTGATCAAGTAAATCTGGGAACCAAGGAAGACCCTAAGATACTAAACATTGGAAAATGTTGTACTCCTGAAGAGCATTTCAAGTTCACCTCTTTGCTCAATGAATACATGGATGTCCTAGCATACTCCTATGCTTACCTAAAATCACTCTGCCTGACGAAATTCGACATAACATCCCTCTTAAGGCTGATTCAACACCTTACAGGCAAAAGACCAGGCATTATAATCCAAAAATATCAAGTATTATTTTATCTAAGATACAAAAAATGCTAAATGCCAGGATAATCTTCCCAATCCATCATTCCACATGGATTGCCAATATAGTGCATGTAAGAAAGAAGAATGGTCAAATTTGCCTTTGTATGGATTATAGGAATTTGAATCAGGCATCCTTGAAGGATAATTATCCTTTGCCAATCATGGATCAAGTGATGTATACAGTGACAGGCTCAGAGATGTTATCAATGCTAGATGGCTTCTCAAGATATAATCAGGTCAAAGTTGGTGAAACAGGCCAGCATAAGACCACTTTCACAACACCTTGGGGCACATTTGCATATAAAAGGATACCTTTTGGCTTGATAAATGCTGGCGCCACCTTCCAAAGAGCAATGGACCTTACCTTCAAAGATGAAATGGGTAAGTTCATCATAGTTTATTTTCATGACTTGACTGTCTTCTCTAAGCATCACCCATATCATGTGAGCCATTTGCAACAAGTGTTGGAACGCTGCCACCAAAATGGCATTTCCTTAAATCCTAAGAAGTCAATTTTTAGAGTAACAAAGGGGAAACTTCTCGGACATGTTGTGTTTAGAGGAGGCGTAAAGATTGACTCAGACAGAGTCAAGTCTATTCAAGAACTTTTTTTTCCCACAAGCAAGACTGTTGTTCACTCTTTCTTTAGAAAGGTGAATTTTTTATGGAGATTCATCCCCCAAATTTGTCGAAAAGACCAGGCACATTGTAAACATGATGAAGGGAAAGGCCACATTCAGCTGGACTGAAGAAGGCGAGTCAGCTTTTGAGGATATCAAGACTGCCATTACCCATGCTCCAATTTTGGGTTGTCTAAACTATAGCAAAGAGTTCACCATTTACATCTATGCTTCAGAACATATGCTTTCAACAATTCTGGTTCAACAGAATAAAGAAGGTATGGAATCTCCCATTTTCTTTATGAGTTGTCCTCGCAAAGCTCATGAGCTGAAGTACTCAAATATAGAGAAGCACGCTTACGTAGTGGTGAAGGCTGTGAAACATTTTTGTTTCTACATCCTCAATTCTCGAGTTACTGCCTTGGTCCCTGACACCACAGTGAAATCTATATAGACTCAACAAGAGTTTGGGATGAAAAGAGGTAATTGGGTTGCAAAGATCTAGGAGTTTGATTTGATCATCAAGCCAACAAAGCTGATACGCAGAAAGGGGCTATGCTAACTAATTGTTGATAACAAGCCAAGAGGAACAGAGCATGAAGAATCAGAAGTGGGTGACACACCAACAGTCCTCTTTGTCTCCACTACAGATGAGTGGTATTTAGGTATTGCTCATTTCCTTACTTATGGTGAATGTCCTGCTCACCTATGTTATAAAGAAAGGAGAACCATCAAGCTGAAAGCTGCTAGTTTTGTCCTCTGGGACAATGGCTTGCACAAGAGGAGCCTTGATGGAACGTTTCTTCGCTATGTGGACAAGGAGCAGCAAAGCCAACTTCTAAAATCCTTCCACAATTCAGCCTGTGGAGGACATTTTTCTACCCCTGTGACTGCCCATAAGATCTTACGAGCCAGGTATTATTGGCCAGCTCTCTTTCGAGATGCATACAAGTGGGTCACGAGATGTGAACTGTGCCAGCAGTTTGTTGGAAGGCCCAAGCTAGCTGCTCTGCCTCTCAAACCAGTGATCATAAAGGAGCCATTCCAGTAATGGGGAATAGATTTTATTAGAGCTGTAAGCCCATCATCAAGTGCTGGACATGACTATGTCCTCACGGCAACAGACTACTTCACTAAATGGGTGGAAGCAGTTCCAACCAAACACGCTACTTCATAAGTAGTATGTAATTTCTTCAAAGATAACATCATGTCCAAGTTTGGGGTCCCAATCAAAATTGTCATTGACAATGCAGCCTGTTTCACTTTTCAAGAGATTACTCAATTCTGCTTCTACTATGGAATTACCCTCTCCCACTCCTCTGATTACTTTTCACAAGGGAACGAACAGGCTGAGTCAAGTAATAAAAATTTGGTGACTATCATCAAGAAGCTATGGATGACAACCAAAGGACTTGGCATAAGGCATTGGTTGATGCTCCAGAATTACACCAAAGAGAGCAATTGGTATGTCTCCCTTCTAACTTCTATATGGTGTCAATGTTGAGATACCAATCACCTTAGAATTGCCAGCATTGAAATTGGCTAAGGCGATTGAAGATCAAATGTATGAGAGCTCACTTAAGAAGAGGATCACGTGCCTTACTGAGTTGAATGAGCAGAGAACGATAGTGGTGGACTGAATTGCCACCCATCAAAGCCTGGTGAAGAAGCTCTTCGACCAGAAAGCAAAGAATCACGATTTCTAGGTTGGAGATCAAGTCCTGCTGTGGGACAAGAGAAGAGAACCAAAGGGGATGCATAGAAAGTTTGATTCCCTGTGGAGGGGTCCTTTTACTATTCATCAGCTCACTGGTAAAAATAGTTTCTTGTTGAAGTATCAAGATGGCACTCTCTTTTCTCTGCCTCACAATGGGCAACATCTGAAGCACTTCAACTCTTGAAGTATCGGATGAGTTCCCCTGTACACTTTGTTATATTTTATTCATTTTGTTTTCATTTTTTAGAGATTTTCTTCTTGGGTAGTGTGACTCTATATCCATATGGCACACTTCAAGAAACTGGAGATTCTAGTTTCTACTCCCCTCAGCTGTATTCCAAGTTTTCAACTGAAGGAAGTTCCCCAACTGGAGCTAGCTGTTGTCTCCTAAAATGAGTGACACTTTTGAGATAACCTATGAACTATTTTGGTTCATCAGACCAAAATCATCTCTCCCATTTTCAAAAAATTGTTCTGAGCATTCGAGTTTTTCATTTTTCAAAGCTTTTCCAGAAATCTACGAACTCTACCAACTCAAATCTATGAACTTTGGAGGCTTAAATCTACGGACTCTTCAAGCTTGAATCTACGGACTCTGCAGGCTTGGAACTACGAAATTCATAGATGGTTTCTACGGACTCTGCAAACAGATGTCTATGGACTCTTTCAAGGTTAGAGAAAACTATGAACTTGGCTTTTACGGACTCTACAGGTAGGCTCAAATCTATGGACTCTCAAGGTTGGTTTCTACGGACTCTGCAAGAAGGAAACAGGTTCAACACTTAGCCAAATAACAAAGAATGAATCGATTGAACCATTGAACTATTGAACCAAAGTTGGTTCAATCGGTTGGTCTAATCGGCAGGTTCAAGGGGTTGTCCCAAATTGAAAAAGGCAAGTGCCCGTGCGGAGGGCATGCAACATTGGTTCGAAGGTCAAAGAAAAGACATAATTCCTTCAAATTTTTTCAAAGGCCCAAAAGGAACAATACTTTCAGACTTTTTGTCTGATGGAAATGGCTAAATCCAAGAGGTCGAAAGAATTCTCTCGAGAAGATTTTCTCAGAAAAATGTTAAGGCAAAATTCCTTCAAAATTTATGTCTGAAGGAATTTTTTTGGGCTTTTTGCCCGATGAAAAAAGCCCGCCAAAGATGTAAGAGCCTGCCGGGGAAGTTGAATCCCAAAGGACAAGTACCCTTGTGGGGGGCACTTGGCGACAGAGAAAGGACTGTTTTAAAATCCTGAATAAAGACGCAGAAAGGAACTTTCACAGACTTAGACAAAAAGGGGCTTCACCGGATGAACCAAATAAACTGAATAAACCATTGAATCCTTGAACCAAAAGGTTCAACGGGTTCAAGGTTCAAAGGTTCAACTAGAGCTTAGAAAGATAAAGGAAGCAGTGTTTGAGTGAAATGCAGAATAAACCAATAAACTGATTAGAGTTTAAACCAAAAGAGTTCAAAGTTCAATGGTTCAACATGGTTCAAAAGCTCAAAGGCAGCCTCAATCAAAGAAAAAGTGGCACACAAGTGGTTCAACGGGTTCAAAGTTCAACTTGAATCAAGCGATCGACTAAAAAGAGAGCCCAAAGACTCAAAGAGAGAAGATCAATTTAAAGGACCAAAAATGTCTTTGAAAGAGTTATTTCTTATAGGTGGAACAATGGATCGAGTAGACTTTTGAGCACACCAAACCAAGGATGCGACCTATTTTCTTCCGTGAAGTAAATACAAATATGCAAAGGACCAGACGATCCATATTAAGGAGGAGACATCAGATGAGGGGACATGCCATAGTTATGGTAGCACACTATTCTCAGCATGGTCTCTCCAGACAAAACTAGAGATGCATTGAAGACACTGACTACAACATGGGTCGTCCCATGGAAAAAGGCACCAATCCTTGGGTAGTTGCTATAAGTTTGTATTTTCTCTCATTTGTAAAAGAAATCTTCTCTTTGCCAGAAGTGAAACTCTGCCCGAATTGAAAGGCATTACTGAGACTTTGAGCTCAAATTGTAATTCATATTTTTTTGATTGAATGAGAAAACAAGTTACTTGCAGACTTTGTGTTGTGATAGCTTGTGCTACTTTAGGAGATTGTTCTTATGTCTGTCTTCTAAAAGCATTCTTGTTTATTTGATTTAACAAGTAAAACTAGTGGAGGTGATAAGGATGGTGTCCTGAAGCCAACTACTTTTAGACTTTGCGTTGTCATAGTTGTCTTCAGTGTGTGTTTATTTTTTGTTTCTTTGTAAAGGACCCTGGGACGACTTTGTGCCCCCTTTTTTCTTTGTATCTCACTCTTAGCCAGTTGAGGTGGAAACTTTGTGTTCTATTTCATACTGTTGGTTACTGCGCCCTTTTATCACCTGTTACCAGAAAGATTTTTATTGCCTACAAGAACAAGCACTTCTGAAAGAAGAGAAGTGCCTTCTGTCACTTCACCAGGATTTCTACTATCCAAGAAGGGATCTGGCTCTTGGCTGAATGTTACTTCTAAAAAAAGAGAAGTACCTTCACCAATCACCTAGAATTTCTGTCAGGATCTTGCTCTACCAATTAGAGCACATATGATTACTTCTTGTATTAGAAACTAAACACAGAATTTAACCAGAAATATAAAGTAACTAGAAATATGAAACAACACAGGAATTGAGAGACAATACACTATCTTGTATTAATATCATACAGAAGAATATACAATAAAGAAGATGCCACTTCTTCTTCCACCTCAAAGGTTCGCCACACCTCAAGACCTTCTTCCCTCTCTCTCTTGGTCACAACAATCAACTCCAATACAGAATTGATGTTCACCTCTCCAACTAGTCAGTATCCTTCACTGCCAGTTCTCCAGTGCTCTACGCACTCCAAGTAGATCCCCTGCTCTCTGCTGCTACCTGCAAATAACTAGACCATACTCACCATGTAGATGTCTTTCTACACACCTGAAGAACCCTTGTCCTTGCCTCACCAAGTCCTTATGATTCTTCAACCAGTACCCCGGTGGATCTTCTCCAAAAACTTGCACAACCTGCAACTCTCTCTGATCATACACTCTCAGTACCCCTATTGATAACTAGGAGGAACTACTCTAGCTCTCTCTACAAGCCCAATGGCTTTCTTGCTACAAGTTTTACAATACAGCCCATGAGTCCATATATAGATCTCATGCTTACAATAATTATACTAACCTAATTACAATAATTAGACACGCAACTCAAGACTAAGACTAGCCTTCAACATGCAAACTAACAGTCCAAAAATAGACTCTTTGGGATCAACATGCGAACTGCCTGTTCACGCACAAGAAGCCGACGTCGGCTCCTCCATGATCGATGTCGGTCGACAGGTAACCGATGCCGGTTGCTTCTTCTTTGCTATATGACCGACGTCGGTTGATTAGACTGATGTCAGTTTCCCTGCAACTGATTCTGCAACTCCCTGTAACTCTGCATCCTCCGTAACTTCTCTTGTTTGCATCCTGGTGAAGCTTTTAGCTCCACAACCTAACAAGGTGGAAGAAGAAGTGGCATCTTCTTTATTGTATATTTTTCTGTATGATATTAATACAAGATAGTGTATTGTCTCTCAATTCCTGTGTTGTTTCATATTTATAGTTACTTTATATTTCTGATTAAATTTCATGTTTAGTTGCTAATACAAGAAGTAATCATATGTGCTCTAATTGGTAGAGCAAGATCCTGACAAGTGGTATCAGAGCTTTTGGTTGGGTTGACTAACAGGTGGTTTCAGATCTGGTAGTGTTTTTTGATTACAGGTCACTCACAGGGGTTTCAGATTGAGTGGGAGTATAGCAATGGCAGAAGAAAGTAACCTACAAATAGAGAAACTGAATAGCACGAATGGTCTGATTGATGGAAAGAAAGAGCAGGCAAAAAGAGATTGTTGGTTGGTAGCAGATCAACTTGTGGAAGCATATGTTGCAGGTAATATTGCACAGGATGTTCTGGATAAAGTGGAATCTTTGTTTACAGATTCTTTTGCCTCTTTCCATGCAGCCCGAAATAGAACATCTTTTCATGGGTATGTCTTTGGAGACTTTAGAGAGATTTATTTAGGGGTTGGAGAGCCTTGTCAGATGATTGACGAAGGGGAAGTGAAGCTAAAATTGCAGACAGATAACACACAGGTGGTGAAGAAAGTCATGCAAGTACCAGTCTTGGAGATTAGTCTAATTTTTTCAAGAAATTTGGGTGATGAGAGATGCACTGTAACTCTCACAGTGGATACACTTGAATTAGATGGTGGTAAGAAAGTAGGTATCCTTTATCTATCTACTTATATTGCTGATTCACCTTCTATTGCAGAGATGTGGCTTCATAGGTTTAGTCACATATGTAGGAGGAGAATGCAAGTTCTGAAGCGAAAGTCAGAGGTCTTTGACAAGCTAAAGAACTGGAAAGCCTTGGTGTTCATGGAGGAGATGACAGACAGAGATCAGGTGAAAAAACTAAATTATTCTGAGCAGAGTAGGGTTGATTTGATTAGGATTTTGATCCATGGAGAGCTCGTGGGTAAAAAGTTATCATTCACAGACGAACACAGGTACCGACATCAGTCAGACAGTAATCGATGTCGGCAACAGGAAGATCGACGTCGGTCATGAGAAAATCGACGTCAGCAGGAGGGACACCAGCGTCGGCCAGGGAAACGACGTCGGCAGTCAGGTTCAATACAGGGAGCCAACATCAGTCGAAAACATACTGGGAGTTGGCTGAGATCGGTCACTAGTACGGATAGTGGGCAGACAACAAGTCTCAAACGCTCATGTTGAGGTCAGTAAGGGTAAGTGAACCTCATATTCATTGTTCACCTTCTTTATATTGCTTATTGATGGTCAAGAACCAGGAGGATGGAAGAAGCAATGCAGATAGAATCCAGATACAGTGGGAGCTTGGCATGGATGAGGAGTATGAGTCCTTGGAGAAGAACCAAACACGTATTTGTTGGTAGATTTGTCAGCTGGAAGTAAGCACTGAGAGACGAAATGGATTCCCATTTTAAAGAAGAGAGTGAATGGATACAAGAGACGGAAGGCCAAGGCATATGGTCTTGAAGAAGCTGCAAGACAGTGGTACAAATTTTGACAGGAGGATGACTAAGCATGGCTTCAGTCAATGTCAGTGTAACTATTGTGGTTTTATCTTACCAGGTAGATGATGGTCGCAACATTATCTTGTTACTGTATGTGGGTGATTTACTAGTAGGTTTGTACATACAGGTATCTGCTGAGTTAAAGGTAAGGTTAGTTCAGAGGGGTGTCATGAAGAATTTGGAGCAGTAAAATTCTTTGGCATAAGAGACATGGAGATTTCATCTCCAGTGGGAGCTGATGTGAAGACGGTGTTGGCGGGGTTTATGATGCATGATGCAGAATCAGAAAGCACACCAAGGGTTAGACAGTTCAAGCTTAGCTTGAAACAGGGTTCGAAATCACATGAGGTCTAGTGTAGACCTAAGTTGTTTTCCCACGCAGTGGGGGTTTTCAGAAAGCATGGAGCCAATTCAGGGAAGGAGTACTGGAGGGCAGTTCAGTGGGACTAGCAGCAGGGATTCTTGTTATGCAGGGTCAAGTTCTTCACTACATGGATGTGTAGATTCGGATATGGCAGATTACTCGGATGACAGGGCTAGCATCACAGGATGTGTGGTGGTTAGTCTTCAGGGTTGATCTTGAAGAGGAATACAAGCCAAAGAATAATTTAGACAGTGTATGGATACAGGTACAGGTGCAGCTATTTATCTCCAAGTGAGAGATTGTTAGGTTGTGGAGCTAAAAGCTTCACCAGGATGCAAACATGAGAAGTTACGGAGGATGCAGAGTTGCGGGGAGTTGTAGAATCAATTGCAGGGAAACCGGCATCGGTCTAATCAACCAACATCAATCATATAGCAAAGAAGAAGCAATCGGCATCAGTTACTTGTCGGCCGACATCGGTCATGGAGGAGCTGACGTCAACAGCTTGTGCGTGAACAGGCAGTTCGCATGTTGATCCCAAAGAGTCTATTTTTGGACTGTTAGTTTGCATGTTAAAGACTAGTCTTAGTCTTGAGTTGCGTGTCTAATTATTGTAATTAGGTTAGTCTAATTATTGTAAGCATGAGATCTATATATGGACTCATGGGCTATATTGTAAAACTTGTAGCTAAAAAGCCATTGGGCTTGTAGAGAGAGCTAGAGTAGTTCCTCCTAGTTATCAATAGGGGTACTGAGAGTGTATGATCAGAGAGAGTTGCAGGTTGTGCAAGTTCTTGGAGAAGATCCACTGGGGTACTGGTTGAAGAATCATAAGGACTTGGTGAGGCAAGGACAAGGGTTCTTCAGGTGTGTAGAAAGACATTTACATGGTGAGTATGGTCTAGTTATTTGCAGGTAGCAGCAGAGAGCAGGGGATCTACTTGGAGTGCGTAGAGCACTGAAGAATTGGCAGTGAAGGATACTAACTAGTTGGAGAGGTGAACATCAATTCTATATTGGAGTTGATTGTTGTGAGCAAGAGAGAGAGGGAAGAAGGTCTTGAGGTGTGGCGAACCTTTGAGGTGGAAGAAGAAGTGGCATCTTCTTTATTGTATATTCTTCTATATGATATTAATACAAGATAGTGTATTGTCTCTCAATTCCTGTGTTGTTTCATATTTCTAGTTACTTTATATTTCTGGTTAAATTTCGTGTTTAGTTGCTAATACAAGAAGTAATCATATGTGCTCTAATTGGTAGAGCAAGATCCTGACAATTTCTCCTCTGTCTGTGAGCATCATCTCTGAAAGAAGAGAGATGGATGATGTATTTTACCCCTGTGTCTTACTTTCTAATTATTTATATAGTATATATCTCCTACGTATCTATAGGGAACCTCCCCTTGATGAGAGAAGAGATTTGTCTCTGGTTGATGTAATAAAGCTGCACACCTAGCCGACCAATCTTTCTGCTATGGTTGATCAGACCTATTTTGTTGATCAATACGCTGATTGACAAAATATTCACCCAATAATGTCTAGATCGAATTCTTGGATCTTTGCAATCTAATTGCCTCTTTTCGTGCCAAACTCCTGCTGAGTTAATATAGACTTGACTGTAGTGTCAGAAACTAAGACAGCAGTGTGTGAATTCAGAATATAGAACCGAAAATGTTTGACTGCTTTCACCAACGCATAAGCATGATTCTCTACGTTTGAATACTTCATCTCATGGGTTTTGAGAGGGCAACTCGTGAAAGAAATAAGAGATTCCATACCTTCCTTGTCTTGCTGAACAAGAATTATTGAAAGCGTGTGTTCAGACGCATAGCTGTATATGATGAAATCTTTGTTGTAATCTAGACAAACCAAGGTAGGGGCATGAGCAAAGGCAGTCTTGATATCTTGAAATGTTGACTTGCCTTCTTTAGTCCAGCTGAAGGTGGTCTTCCCTTTCATCATGTTCACAATGTGTCTAGTCTTCTCGACAAATTTGGGGATGAACCTCTATAAGAAATTCACCTTTCCAAGAAAAGAGTGAACAACATTCTTACTTGTAGGCAAATTAAGCTCTTGAATAGACTTGACTCTGTCTGAGTCAATCTTTATGCCTTCTTTAAACAAAATGTGTCCAAAGAGTTTCTATTATGTTACTCTAAAAATAGACTTCTTAGGGTTCAAAGAAATACCATTTTGGCGGCAACACTCTAGCACTTATTATAAGTGGTATACATGATCAGATCGATGCTTTGAAAAGATAGTCAAGTCATCAAAGTATACCACTATGAGTTTACCTATCTCATCTTTAAAATCTAGGTCCATTACTCTATGAAAGGTGACACCAGCATTTATCAAGCCAAAAGGCATTCTTCTATATACAAATATACCCCAAGGTGTGGTGAATGTAGTCTTGTGTTGGTCTGCTTCACCAACTTCAACTTGATTATATCCTGAGAAGCCATCCATCATTGATAACATCTTTGAACCTGTCACTGTTTGAAGCACTTGATCCATGATTGGCAAAGGGTAATTATCTTTCAACGATGACTGATTCAGATTTTTGAAATCTACACAAATGCGAATTTTGCCACTCTTCTTCCTTACAGGCACTATGTTTGCAATCTATGTGGAATGATGGATTGGGAAGATGATTCTAGCATTTAACATCTCAAACAGAATAGTACTTGATATTTTTGAATTATACTGTCTAGATTTTTGCTTATAGGGCATTGAGTCAGCCTTGAGAGGAATGTCATGGTGGATTTCATCAGGTCTGAGAGACTTCAAGTCTTCATAAGAATATGCTAAGACATCCATGTATTGATGGAGTAAAGTAGTGAACTTGAATCTTTCTTCAGGGGTGCAACACTTACCAATGTTAACCATCTTGGGATTTTCTTTAGTTGTCAGATTTACTTGATCGAATCCCTAAGAGAAACTTGAATCTGTTTGTTGTTGTTTGATGAATCTATCATGCTTGTCAAACAGTTTTTCAAGAGAAACCAGGCCTTTGAAAATTTTATTTTCTTTCAACTGTAAGAATTTTTTATTTATATCTGAACTAGATTAAGATGCTGATTCATACTTCTGAGGTTCACTGCCTTCAAAACGTAGTTGTTCAAAATTATCTTTTCATTTCAGGAAGGAAATGATTTGATGATCATCATTGAATACTTACCAATGATCAGTGTTGTCAGGAACACTTGGTCTATAGAACAGCTCAATAGTATACCTATCTTCCTTGAAATTTGTGTGAGAAATTAAAAGAGTTCCTGAAACAGCAAGTGCATCAGCTCTATCATTAGATTCCCTGGGTATGGCAGAAATGTTGAAAGCATCAAAGCTTTCAATTTTGTTCCAAACCAGGTTGTGACAGTGGTGTAATATTTAATTCTTGGTTTGGTATAAGTTTCTCACTTGACAAACTACTAATTCATCATCCCCTTTGGCATGGAGAAACTTGATGTCTTTGTCTTGAGCAACCTTCAATCTAAGCAACAGAGATTTATATTCAGTTTTATTGTTAGTGTTGCTAAATTATAATTTGTAAGATGAAGGAAACATATCTCTTTGAGGAGATATCAAAATAATCCTAGCTCTCGAACCAGTAGAGGAGCAGCTGCCATCAAATTCCAGAGTCCACATCTCATCAGATACTAATTTTTCTTTAGACTTTCCTTCATCAGAGAGGGAGGGTCCTTCTTCATTTGTATTGCAACCTACTAGTTCTTCTCCTATTCTAGTTGAACTAATTTCTGAATTGACACTTTCAATAATTTTATCAGATGCTTCATGCACTTCGTCTGTAGATAGAAAGTAGTTACCCATACCTGAGGATTCAAAAATAATTTGAGCTTTAGGGGCTGATGTTTGGGTGGCCACATATTTTGCCTCTTTTTTAGGGAGTAATCTTTTCATTGTGCCTTGAACAGGGATCCTTGCCTCAGACATGTCCATGCTTAGTTCTCCTCCCACGTCCTTACAAAAATTTCATCCAAGCAAAATGCCATAGGATGTTGGGACGTCAGCCACTAAGATAGTAATCTTGATTCTCTTGTCTGAAAATGCTGTAAATGCAAATTGAGCATCTTTGATTTGCCTCAGCAATGGTACTTGCTTATTTTCTATGGAGAAACATCTCTCAAATGTTTTGGTTAGTGTGAGGCCAAGAGATTCAGCTACTTTAGCAGGCATGACATTGTCAGATGCACCTGAGTCTATAATACAATTACTTAGCTTGTGACCATTTATTAACAAGAAAACATAGAAAGGTTTTATTTTCTCAGAGGTAGCTGGAGGAGTAATGACAAGATTATTTGGAATGGGCGTATTCTTTGGAGAATAATGAGTTACCTTTTTAGCTTTTTGTCCTGCAAAGATGGTTTGGTTCTTGACATATTAGACCAACTTATTTAATTAATCAGAATTAGACTGCAAATATTCAAATTCAGACATTTGTATTTTTGTCTTTTTGACATGATCGATTATGTCAAATGGATGAATTGAGCTAGGTACAAAGGAAGGTATTTCAACCTTTTGAGTTTTAGTAGGGATGGGAGGAGGGCTAGTTTGCAAAATTAAAGTAAAAGGTGAAGGTGAAATTGATGTATTTGCCTTTTGGGTGATCACCGGATCTTTTGAAGGAAAAGGCAGAGTAGTTCCACGCTTAGAAATCATAACTACTGGTTGAGGTTGCTCTTATGTCTTCCCTTTATCAGCTTGCTGGATTGATTGGTTCTTGGACCTAGTAAAACACTGCATATGATCCATCAAAAGCTTCTCCTTTGCTTTCGGGTTCATCCTGGTAGTCCAGGAAACCAATGTGGGAGTCGCCAGTTGATTCTTCTTGATTTTCTTCAAGGAGATTAGCGTCATTTTTTTGATTCAATTCAAGTTGGAAAGAGAACTCTGATTCTACTTCAAGATATCCCATTGCTGAATTGGTTAGAGGAGCTTCCAAGGCAAGTTTTCCTTGTGGGGGAGGAAGGTGATTCTGTTGCCCTTGATTCTTGGCAGCATTGCTCTGATATGACTGATTTGGAAATGTCCTTCTTGGCATATCTCTGTATGAAGGACCAGAAGACATTCCTTGCACCATTTACTTTTTGAGAGCAAGCAACTCATTTGCCAACTTCTGCACCATTGGATCTGTGGTGCTTGTAGATGAATATTCAGAAGATGATGAAGGTCTATTTTTATTTGGATCTCTTCTTATCTTCCCTGCTAAGATGAGATCATCTTCTACCTCAGTGGCCAAATGTTAAGCTGCAGCAAGATCTATTTGACTAGCACGTCTCAAAAGAAAACTTACTTCAGGTAACTGAGAATTAATGAAGAAGCATTTGAGATTCTCAGTTGTAGGTCAAGCAATTATAGAAATTATGTTCCTCAATTTGTCAAATTTGGCTATGAAGTCCCTCATTGGTTCATGAGGTTCTTTCTTCATCTGTGTAAGTTGAACCAAAAGTGCATGTGCATCTTCTGCAAGTTTGAATCTGGCTTCAAACTTATCTTTGAGGGTATTCCAATCAATTACTGATCAAGCCTGTAGATGATAAAACCAATCTACAGCAACACCTTGTAATGTTTCCATAAATAGCTTGACTATTACATCTTCAAATTTTACTCCAATTACGCCATAGGCTATGCTGAAGGCTGCAATGTGTTCATCACGATGAACTTTTTCATCACCATAGAATTTGAGAAAATTCTTCTTTGAACTGCGTGGAAGTTCATGTAGAGGTGGAGTAAGATTGAGCAAACCAAAAGCATTACCCCAGGGGCCTTGAATTGCCATTATAGGATTATGAAAAGGAGGAATACAAAATATTAGAGGGGTAATTATTGGCAAAGCTTTATCAACAACAGAAGTAGATACTTTGTTTGGCAATGGAGATCTGACTTTAGTAGGAGGAAAGCTCTTGGTTCGTTGGAGACGAGATGGTGAAGGAAACATATCAAAATCACTTTGATGTACCAACTTGAATACAGGGTCAACAATACCTTTAGCCCTTTGGCTTCATGTATACCTTGAATCTGCCAGATTGTGAAACAAAAATGGAAAATAATTGACCTTGTTTCAGTTTGAAGCTTGAGGCTTTAAACTACGCATTCTTTTCCAGTTAATGTGGAGGTGAATGGTAAGGTTATAAATGGATAATGGGTTATATCCCCAACGGAGTCACCAAAAATTGTTGGTTGATTATTTTGTCGATCAGCATATTGATAAACAAAATAGGTCTGATCAGCCAAAGTAGGAAGATTGGTCGTCCAAATGTGTAGGATTACCATATCAAAAGGGGACTAATCTCTCCTCTCATCAAGGGGAGGTTCCTTATATATATATATATATATAATAATAATACTCAAGGGTAGGATAAACCATCCATCTCTCTCTCTTCAGAGATGATGCATGCAAATCAAAAGAAAAACTCAAGGGAAATGACAGAAAGCACTCATCTTCTTTCAGAAGTACTATTCATTAAGCCACAAGAATACTCCTGGTAGTAAAAGCAAAATGTAACCAAGGACGTAGTAACCAACAAATTGAGATGTAGCACAAAATCTCCACCTGAATTGCCCAAGAGTGAGATACGAAGGACAATGAGGGCACAAAGTCATCCCAAGGCCATTTACACAGAAAAAAAAGAAAACACACTAAAAGCAATTATGGGGGCACAAAGTCTCTCCACAGTTGACTTCAGGACACCTTCCTGACTATTTTCACTAATCCTACTTGTTGAATTAAAGAAACATAAAATATATTAAGGAAAAAGACATAAGAACAGTTTCCCCAACAACAAAGATATCACAACACAAAGTCTGAAAAATCACTTGCTTTCTTATTCCAATAACAAAATATGATTAACAATCTAAGCTCAAAGTCTCAGTAATGCCTTTCAATTTGGGCAGAGTTTCATTTCTGATTATCAGAGAGAGATCCCTTTGACACTAACAAGAGAGTCCCTTATATAGCCTCTTCAAGACGGACTTGGGAATAGTAACACATCATGTTGCATCATTGAACTTTGTTAAGAAGACATGCTGGAATTTAGGGGCATCTACCCATTTGCTTTTCTCAATGCAGAGAAACAAGTCATGCTATTGAAAGTTTGCATCTTTCAATATCCACCTAGCGGTCTACTTCTAGAACCATATCTGATGTGTAAATGTTTATGGTCCTTCCACGTCGTTCCTCCTTTTCTGGTTAATTGAATCGGGTCCTTGATGCAATTTGATGATCTTTTCCTTAGTCGCTTCCTGCTGATCTTGGCCTTAAAACCTTTGAATGCATTCGGGTTCATAGATTTAAACTTACAAGGATCAACGGCTATTTCATCATCTCGACTTTGACGTCCACTGGCATGTCACTTTTCTCGGCAATTCCTTTAGCTTTGTCATTTGAGCTTTCTCGGAGGGGACCTACCCTTCAGGCCTTGAGAAATGATCCGCTTTGGGTCGGGAAGACCCCCCGCAAGGGTATCTGCCCTTCGGGCGGTCTTCAAATGGCCTTCGGGCTTCTTTCTTTTGGTGGGTTGCTAAGCTCTTTGGCTTTTCTTTAAGGCTTTTCAAAATCAATGGCTATTTTATAAACCTTAAAATTGACATTCACGCACCCGTCATTACGTTTGAATTTCCAACGGCTAGTTCATCGTTCTTGACTTTGACGTCTTTGGGCACGTCACCCCTTGGGTCTTCTTCGGCTTTCTCTTGATTTGGCCTTTTCTGCTACTTGCTTCCTTCGGATTTCTTGTTTTGCATCCTCCCAAAGGGAAGGTGACCCTTCAGCTTTGGGGAAGTGTCTTTTAATTTGGTAGTCGAGAGTCCCCCGCAAGGGCACTTGCCCTTTGGGGTCCTTTGGCGGCCTTTTGTCTTTGGCATCCTTCGGAGCTTTCTCATGGACTTTTTTCGTATACCCTTTTCCCGTGGACTTTTCTGCAGACATTTTCCCGCAGACAAAAAGTCCACAAGAATTATTGCTTTGTCTTTGGCCTTCAGAAATTCCTTCGAGCTTTCCTCCCACAGCCTTTCCAAATTCCTTCAGACTTTTTGTCTGAAGAAATTCTTTCGGACAAAAGTCTGAAAGAATTATGCCTTTGTTCTTTCGACTGCATTAAACAAAATTCTGAAAGAATTTACCTTTGCGGCTTCCTTGAAAATGACCCTTCTGAACGGTGCTTTTGTCGACCAAGTGCCCTCCGCAAGGGCACTTATCCTTCGGGATGCTCTCTTGAACTTTTGCATTGAACCGCTTCTTTGAACCAACTGTTGAACCAAGCTTTGTACCAACTGTTGAACCAAGTTTTGGTTCAACGGTTCATTCTCTTTGATTTGGCTAAGTCCTTTTGATCCTCATTGAACTAAATGCGTTGAACCTGTTGAACCTTTAAACCAAAGTGGTTCAATGGATCAAGCCTCAAAAACTTGTTGAACCTTGATTGAACCTGCTTGTAGAAGCCTTTGAACCAGGAAGCGGTTGAACTCTTGTTGCTGATGTTGAACCTTTGAACCTGTTGAGCCCGTTGAACCAAAATGGTTCAAGGTTCAATCGGTTCAATCCTTGCTTAGAAGCTTGTCGATGAACTTTTTTTGTTGAACCTTGTCATTGAACCGACTTTGAAATCGCCTAAGTGTTGAGAGCTTGCTTTCTTCCTGTAGAATCCGTATAAATCAACCTATGAAGCCCATTGAACTTGACCCGTAGAGTCTGTAGATTTCCTTCCTATAGAGTCCGTAGATTTAAGCCTGTTGAGTCTGTAGATTTCCTTCCTGCAGAGTCCGTAGATTCTAGCCTACAAAGTCCGTAGATTCAAGCCTGCAGAGTCCGTAGATTCAAGCCTGCAGAGTCCGTAGATTTCTGAGAAGCTTGAAAAATGAGGAATTTGAATGCCCAGGACAAATTTTGAAAAGGGAAGAGACAATTTTGGTCTGTAGGACCAAAATAGTTCAAATGTTGTCCCAAAAATGAGTGATATTTTTGGGGGACAACACTCACTACAAAGAATGATTTCACTAATATGTTTTATTGATTTTAAGATTTATGTGACCCTAATATGCATAAAACTATTATAAATCAAATTAATTAAGATGTACAATTACTTAACAAATCTAATTGCAACTAGTTAAATATAGTAACTTCCTATTTTTGGAAACACTAGAAGAATGATATACTTAGCTTGTTTTAGGGTTATACAAGTCTATGAAGGAGTATAATTATCTAAAATGTACTATAATGGGCTTGCGAGCACTTGAATCCAAAAAATAGAGAGTTTGTGCACATCTAGACAAGTTCACACTCCTTTGGCACCTACGTAGTCATAACATTATCCGATGTTCTATGAAACTATGTAATTTTTCTAATCTATGACTGTGTCACCCATTGAAATTATATCTATTGATGTATATTCAAATTTATTAAACTTTACGTGAATGTGTTTGTTTATCTTCTCTTTGCTTTGAACCTTAAACGCATATTATAAGATAACTATAAACTAGGACAATGGGTGAAAGGGAAGGGTTGAGCTAACCTTAGTCACCCCATTGTGACTAAATGTTGCTTGCATATCCAACGCTCCAAGGAGGGAATTAAATTGCATGTAGTTTTCCCACCTAAGTGTGTGCAGTCTTGTGTAATATTAATATATTGTGCAATCATGTGTATGGCTTTCAAAAGTTGACAATTTGTGTCTTTAATTTTAAAATGATATTCAAACTTAGCTCAAGGATTTTTTTCTTTTAAGGGTGATTTCCAGTGATAGCTTGATATGTGCTATGAGGTGTCAGATTGCTAGATATGACCTAAATAAATGCTGGATATAAAAATACTTAGGCTTGATTTGATTATATAGCTGAGTCTTTGGGTTTTTTCCTTTGAATCAACATACGAAACATGTAGGCTTGACCAATATGATCATTTTGAATATCAAAACTAATTGATAAAGGGTGTATGGACAAGTTCACCCTGAGTGGACAAGTCCACAAATGCCAACCTATCGCAAAGGTGCAAACCTATCTAGAAAACATGAATAATGACGTGAAGCTAGGAGACAAACTAAGTATGATATCAAGTTGATTAGGCAAAGAATAGGGATATCCTTTATAATAATAACAACAATTTGGAAGGGAGGGCTCATATATGAGAAAATGGTTATGAGGAATGACAAAAAATAGTCATGTGTGTAAGCATGAGTCAAGTAGGTTAAGGTTTGGTCAAATTACACATTGTCAAGTGTTTAATACTAAATATGAGTGTCTACCCAATTTTTAGCACTTTAGTTACTTGCATTTAATCTCAAACCTACACAGAATTGAAACATGCTAAGTATCTTATTCCTTTAGATAATTTATATTCATCACAAGTACAATTGTTTAATCAAATTTTGCATTTTACATTCATATTTGTATATTATTATTATACTTCATATAAGTAGTTCAAATTTTGTATACTTGTTTAGGTTCACATAATCAAAATATGGTAAATCAAATTTCCATCCTCATAGTATTGGATATGTAGGTAACATTGAATGTTTCATTAGGGAGTCGTTGCATTCAATTCAACCCACTTATTTTCCTCATTTTTATAGTGTAACATAGTTTTGAAAGTGGAACTAAAGATTTGAAGTTAAGGAGACATGTTTTCTAGATTTGTGTATACAACGAGCATTTGATATCGCATAGGAAGATGGTTTGCAAGCATGCATAATGACCTATACCACAATAGTTAAGCATAGCTTAACAAGACAAATATGACAGCCGCAGACAAAGGTGTCCAGAGGTTGATGAACTTTTCCAAAAGATCCAGGTACTTAGGGTCTTGATCCAAGCAACTTGTAGTCTATTTCTATTCATTTTAGTCACATGTATTCAATCTTAGACATGAACAAACCTAAAATAAGGATACAATGAGTCTCTAATATCACATAGGAAGATTGTTTACAAGCAAGTGCAACAACCTATACCAAAAATAGTGAAGTATAGCTTATCAAAGTGTTCATCAAGATCACTGGATCAATCAAAAGCACATAGTTTGAGCAAGAGTCAAGCAATCACATCCAATAGCTGTGAGTAAATCAAAAGGGAGAATAATGTAAAACTGGAATCAATCCATCCAATACACTACATAAATGACTCACAAATGAAGATGTACAAATAGGAGAGTGAATGTGTAACTTCTCCATGAAAAGTGGTCAAAGACCCAAGAATGGAATGTAACTCCCCATGCCCAGAATAGTCGATCAAAGAGTAACTCCCACTAGCTAATAATAACATTCAAGTGTAACTTTTATGTGAAATTCTTTCAGAGCCATCATTCTTTTCCAATTATGGAAGGCCAAAAATATTGTTATTTTCAACAATGATGCTTACTCTTGTGAATTTATACTTAATGATAAGGTCTTTGTTATATCTTCGACCTATATGTAGATTCAAGTCCAAACAGATAAGGTTACAATGGAAATCTTCCACCTCTAGGAGCTTCTGAACCATAGGGGGAGTGACCCTTGCACTATCAGTCATGTGCCACTAGATGGGCCACCTCAAGGACCATCACCACCGTATCTCAAAAGGCACAAAATTCATTCACACAGTCGCGATCACTTCTACTCTCGTTTTCATAAAGGAGGGTAGGGGTCATCACCACCGCTTGGCAAATTTGACACAAAGCCCTCTCGCATAGCCTCTCCTATGGGCATTGGTACTTAGATGTAGCTTGTTGATGGATGGGCTATTGATATGAACATGGATCCCTTAGATGGTTAGGTGGTCCCAAATCTTCCTTCTGTAGACTACTTGGGCAACTCTGCCTCCCAAAGATGATCCTCTGCCCCTTCGTCAGATGCCGCTACTTGTGCTTAATATTGGTGTGTGTTGTTGAGTGTCGTGTTTAGTCTAACTTTATTTTCTATTCCTTCTTGTGTTTGGACCAGATCCTTTTCTTCGACATGGAATATGAGCCGTGAATACCAACCTGCTGCCCTATTATGTAACCTTTATGTATAATTATTTTTTATAATATATGATACCCTGAAGCGTTCCAATAGTAAATATAAACATGCATATTTGTAAAGTTTTTCCTATGCTTAATGTATTGCAATTTAATGTATTGTTATTTTAGTGATTGTTGTTCTTTCATTCTCTATTTCTCTACCCTACTGTGCTTTGCCATACCAACCAAATATATTATTATTATAACCATCAATGTATTTTATTATTATATGATTAGTAATAATGATACATTTCAATAGTAAAATAAATTTACATTCTCTTTGTTTGCAAGTGAGCATTAAAAGAGTCTGCAAAAAAAAAAGAGTATAATCTTTTCCAAACTAAATTTAAAATGATTGTGTATTATGATTTAAATTTACAAACTATAAAATATTATGAAATTTAGAGTTGAGAGAATTTGAGATGGCAGAACATTTAAATTGAAATTAAGATTTCAAAGTTAAAATATTATATGGAATTCAATTATAGTTTTGAATATTTTTTTTAAATTCTTACATTCTACCCAAATCTGATTCGCGTACGGAGCCGGACGGCCTCCATTCCTTCTGGTTAACCAAAAATATATGTGTGAAAATTGTTTTTACAACTCTAAAAACCTCATTCCTTCACACATTTGTGATTTTACCACACAGTAATGGCTGAGTCTTTGTCAAAGACGATGACAGTTTCTTTCTCACTGTGATTCAAGGAAACTGAATAACAATGCTCATCTCAAACGCTTCAATTAAAATTATACAATGCCATCAAACTCTCCTAGCATTATGTAGAGAAGGTCGATTGAAAGAGGCGCTACACATTCTGCTTACCACACACAATCCCCCTGTAGACTCTTCTACATACTTTCTACTATTGCAGACCTGCATTTCCAAGAAAACTCTTTTAGAGGGAAAGTTAATCCATTCCCACTTCAATCACAGTGAATTTCAGTTTGCCACACACAAACTTTTACAAGATACCCTTATTCGAATGTATGAAAAGTGTGGATGTTTACTGGTTGCTCGCCAAGTGTTTGACCAAATGACCCAACGAGACCTATTTTCATGGAATATCGTAATTGTAGCTTATAGGAGACACGGGTATCCTCACGAGGCTTTGACACTGTTCCACCAAATGCAACGAACAGGTGTCCGACCTGATCAATTCACCTTTGCCAGCATACTCTCAGCCTGTGCCAAAATAGGAGCTTTGGAACAGGGTATGGACATCCACCAAAGCATAATAGAAAAGGGACTTTTGTCAGATGTTGTAGTTGCAAGTGCCCTGGTAGATATGTATGCAAAATGTGGAAGCATACACAAGGCACGTGAACTGTTTGATATAATGTCTGAAAAAAATGTGGTTTCATGGAATGCTATGGTTTCAGCATATGTACAGAATGGTGTTCTTGACGAGGCTTTAAGGCTTTTCAAACTAATGCCTCAAAGAAATGTGGTCTCGTGGACTGCAATGATCGCAGGATATGCACAAAATGGGTTTGTTGAAAAGGCCTTGGAAACTTTTAAACAAATGCAATTGGCAGGTGTCAAGCCAAATTCCACAACCTTTGCCAGCATCCTCCCAGCCTGTGCCAAAATGGGAGCTGTAGAACAAGGTATGTACATCCATCGAAGCATAATCGAATTTGGGTTTTTGTCGGATGTCGTAGCTGCAAGTGCCTTGATAGACATGTATACAAAATGTGTAAGCATCCACAAGGGACGTGAGTTGTTTGACAAAATGCTTCAAAGAGATGTGGTCTCATGGACTGCAATGATCGCAGGATATACACAGAATGGGTTTGCTGAAAAGGCCTTTGAAACTTTTAAGCAAATGCAAGTGGCAAGTATAAAGCCAAACTCCACAACCTTTGTCAGCATCCTCCCAGCCTGTGCCAAAATGGGAGCTTTAGAACAGGGCATGGAGATCCATCAAAGCATAATAGAAAGAAGATTTTTGTCAGATGAGGTAGTTGCAGGTGCCCTGGTAGACATGTATGCAAAATGTGGAAGCATAAACAAGGCACGTGAACTGTTTAATAAAATGCCTCAAAGAAATGTGATCTCATGGACTGCAATGATTGCAGGATATACACAAAATGGATTTGTTGAAAAGGCCTTGGAAACTTTTCAGCAAATGCAATCGGCAGGTGTAAATCCAAACTCCACAACCTTTGTCAGCATCCTCCCAGCATGTGCCAAAATGGGAGCTTTGGAACAGGGCATGGCCATCCATCAAAGCATAATGGAAAGCGGATTTTTGGCAGATGTTGTAGTTGCAAGTGCCCTGGTAGACATGTATGCAAAATGTGGAAGCATACACAAGGCGCGTGAACTTTTTGATAAAATGCCTCAAAGAAATGTGATCTCATGGAATGCTATGATTGCAGGATATGCACAGAATGGTTTTTGCGAGGATGCTCTCAAACTCTTTGAACTAATGAAGCATTCTGGAAAATACCCTAACCATGTAAGCTTTGTTTGTGTTTTATTAGCATGCAGCCATGCAGGCTTAGTGCATGAGGGCTGTAAATACTTTAATGACATGAGTGACTCTAATTGCATAAAGGCTACAATTGATCATTATGTGTGCATGATTGACCTTCTTGGCCGTGCTGGATTTCTTGAGGAAGCCTTTAACTATATTATCAAAATGCCAATTAAACCTGTGGTGGTTGTGTGGAGGTGTTTGCTTGGTGCCTGCAAAGCACATAAGAATATAGGGTTGGGAGTATTTACAGCAACTCTTCTTTTGGAGCTGGATCCTCAAAATGCTGAGACTTATGTTCTTCTGTCAAACATCTATGCAGAAGTGGGCAGGTGGGGTGATGTTCAAATGGTAAGGAGATTGATGAAAGATAGAGGAATTAAAAAGCTACCTGGATGTAGTTGGATTGAAGGGCATAATATGGTACATGCTTTTTGTGTAGGAGACAGATCACACCCAGACACGGAAGATCTATGCAAAGTTAAAGAAATTATCTTGTGAGATGAAGACAGCAGGTTATTTTACAGATTGAATACTTGTACTGAATGATATGGACGAGAGGAGAAAAGAATTATTCCTCTGCCACTATAGTGAGAAGTTGGCAATTGCCTTTGGATTGTAAAACACACCCCCTGGGACAACTATCAGAGTTGTCAAGAACCTTAAGAGTATGTGTTGACTTCCACAATGCAACCAAGTTTATCTCCAAGATTGTTGCAAGAAAAATTGTTGTGAAAGATGCAAACTGGTTCCATCATTTCAATAAAAAACAACATTCTTGCTGAGATTATTGGTAATGTTAAGCGAAGCAATCTGTAAACACAGGCTTGTACTGTAACAAAGTGCAGTGTCAGATCTGCTGTGATAAAGAAGGGACCAGGTTTTATTTCCAGTTTCTAAAAACCTTTTTTTCTAAGGCGATCTAGACCATGCTATTGATTTCATAAGATCAGATGTCCAGTATGAAATGTGCATCTATGCCTATATACACTATTGGAGTATTCGTTAATGCCCGATTTGTAAGATACAATAAAGGTGTCATGGCATTGGACTGTTTTCAGGAAACCTGCACATATCTGGAATGATAAGTTGGAAGAGGAGGTGGAGAATAAGAAAAAGAAAAAGAAACTATCGCATGAAGAAAATGGAAAGATGCATGGCCAAAAGAAAATGTGAGAGAAGGGCTTACAATCAATCCAATGCTTGGAGATGATGGGGGAAACCATCTCTTGATAGTTCTTTACACAGCCTTTGTCATTTTGTATCATATTGTTCCTATGTCAGGTCTGCCATTTGGGATTGAATTATATATACTAGATTATATATGCAAATTTATATATGTTCATATAGATTTTGTCACATTTATGCCTAGCGATTTCTAATGTTACTTTACATCCATTTGTTTTCTAGGAGAGCAAATATGTTTGTGAACTCAATTTTTTTTTCTAAATTAATTTAAAATTTAAAATTGTCTGTTTTTAATTTAGATCCAATTTATCAGAATTTATATATGCTTAAGTAAAAATTACAATTTTTATTGTATTGTAATAAGCATACATGCATGGTCCCTGAAAAACTTAGATTTTGAAGTTTATAGATTGATGTTAGAGACGTGTGAATAGACTTTGTATATGTAAAAGTATAATCGCAATTTATATTATATTGTAATTTCACGCATATGGTATTAAACACTTGGCATAATGAAGTACACAAAGTGATAATAGTTAGGGGAGAGTTAAATAGGCTATGGCCCTCTTGCATAAGCTTAATCAGGCTATGGAAAACAAAGGGAAGCACATGATTTGTAGGTAGGATCGATTAAATAGTGAAAGGAAAGTATTTGGACTCACCATAGGATAAAAACAATAGGAATTTATGGTGTGAGAACCACAAGAACTTTTGAGGAACGTGATGGGAGACATCCAAATGAGTGAGAGGAACCCCACAACTATATATCATATTGGATACTTTATTTATAAGTTGCAAACCCAACAAATACTAGTAAAGGTTACATTCCACATGACAAGAATAAATTGAAGACATTTTTAATCAGTTGCATATCTAATAAATGCTAGTGAAGACCAAATTCCACATGGCCCAACTGAAGTTTGTTCACAAACCTCAACCACATTTAGCTTCTTGATTTTTTTTTTAATATATTTAAAAGCAAAAAAAATTATAATAAGGATTCAAGTCATAATGTTCAAAGACGTATGAATCATGTGCATAACATTTTTTGTTTAGCTGATCTCACAAGTGTTTGGATAATATCGTATGTATGTATCAAGAAAAAAAAGTTTTTATAAAAAATCCAAGAGAAGGAAACCTTAACTTTTTAGCTCTTGGAAATGCCCTTGATAACTTTATGTTAGAAGGAAACAGGAAATTCTAAGTTAGTATAATCTTTTATATTAAATGTTGAGTGAATTCAGATTTAACAATATTAAAAGAAAAGTTACTTTAAAGTATCTTTCAATTTTAAAAAAATATAAATCAATTTATAACAAACTATCAATATCACACCTTATTCCCCAAAATAAGTCTGAAAAAATTATAAATGATTTTTTATATATATCTACCCACATTTTAACAGAAACAACTTCATTATCATCAATAATAAAAATAACTACAAAATAACTTCAAACCATCTACATTTAAAAAGCTGCCAATATAAAAGCGTGGTGCCTTAAATCACAAGCCATATTTGTCATGGTAAAGGTTTTCTACTGATAAATTTCAAGTTACAAAATAGGTCAATAACTAAATCATAAAAAATGCCAATATCTGGAGGAAAATAACCCTTAAACGGTATTGATGACGAGGGCAGGGAGAGGAGGCTACCCCAGGGCAAAGGCATGGTTGTCCTCAAACACTATGTTGAACGAATGTAACTTTATCTCCAAAGAAGTAAGTTCAAGCCATGTGGGAGACTTACAGTTGTGCCCCTTTGCTGATGACTTTGAGGAGGAGGGAGATGAGGAGTTGTACTCCACAGAGGTCCTCACATTGGTGCAGAATGACTGCAAGATTTCCCAGCCAATTTGTGGGGTGTCGAGTAAGAGAGGAAGGAAAACAATCAAAGAGCTCATAGATGCTGAAATAGTGGCCGGAAAGTAGAAGGCCGTTACTAAATTCGTTTAATCGTGAAAGCGGGGAGTGGAAAGCCTCACTGAGAAGCAATGAAACTTATATCTTGGAATGTTAGGGGCCTCAATTCCCCTAACAGAAAGCGCTTAGTAAGACGCCAGATGCAGGATATGTGTTTTGAGGTCTTTCTCATACAGGAAACAAAGCTTAGCAAGGTGGATGGTGAGGTTTTGGTGAATCGAAGTTGGAATAGATGAAGGGGATGGGTTCTTGACTTCACAGGGGCCTCCGAGGGACTGGTAGTTATATGGGCCCTATCTAAGGCTCTGATCGATATTATCAGTTCCGGGGCTTGCAAGCAGTTATGTAAGGTAACGATTTTTGCCTCTTAACATTCCTTTCTTTTTGTTTAATGCATATGGGACTAAATTGGTGGCTGAGAAAGCCCAAGTGTGGGTTGGAATTCAGCAGTAGATAGTACATTTATCAGGCAGCAATACGTTATGTGGGGTGATTTCAATGCCATCCTGTCGAATGTGGAGAAACAGGGGGAGTTTAGAAAAGGAGACTCAATTGCAGAAATACTTCTTAAGCTTTGTGGAAACGACGGGTTTGATCGACATAGTTCCAAACAATGGTTGGTTCTCCTGGACAAACAAACGACTAGGATTCGACAACATTACTGAGAGGCTGGATCGCTTTTTGATCTCCCCGAATTGTCTGGATGTGGATTGGGTGATCGAGAGTAACATTCTTCCCATCTCCAATTCTGACCATGCGCCAATCGAACTCAAAATAGTAGAAGACAAAGCTCATCCCAAAACACTGTTTAAGTTTGAAATGATGTGGCTTAGGGATACCCCCCTTCCCATCTTGATTAAGAAATGGTGGGGTGTATCCCCTATGGGAAAGGGCACGAAGTCGTATCTCTTAAGGAGAAAGCTCCACTATATCAAGGGATCCTTAAAATTTGGAACAAATAAATCTTCAAGAACATTTTCGAGGAAATCCTAAGGGTAGAGATGGAACTAGCAGCCCTTAACCAAATGGTTTTGATCAGGTATGGATGTGAGCCTTTATGTGTGTGAAAAAAAGTTGTTGGATGAATTGGTAGAGTTTCACACAAATACATCTTCAAGAATATTTCAAGGAAATCCCAAGGGTAGAGATGGAACTAGCAACCCTTAACCAAGTGGTTTTGATCAGGTTATGGATGCAAGCCTTTATGTGTGTGAAAAAAAAGTTGTTGGATGAATTGGCAGAGTTTCACACAAGGGAAGAAGTCTACTAGTAACAAAAGTCTAGAGAGCTATGGCTCAAAGATGGTGACAGAAATACAAAATTCTTTCACAATTCTACGCGGGTGAGATGGAATGCCAATCACATCTCATCGATCAGAATGAGATATGGAAGAATGTTGGAGTGGTAGTCTAAAATCAGGTAGGAAGCAATAACTTGTCTCAAGGATTTACTTGTCAACATTGAGGCAACAGATTGGCAGGCACAATCTAGAAGCCTCAGACACATCCCTCATGTTGTGATAAAGCATCAAAACAATTTGATTTCAACACCCTTATCTAAGGAGGAGGTACAAAGAGTGGTATTTTTGATGGGAAAAGATAAATCCCCAGGATCGAATGGATTTCCCATTGCCTTTTTACAATCCTGGGGATTTATCTTTTCCCATCAAAAATACGAATGGATTTCCCATTGCCTTTTTACAATCCTTTTAGGACATAGTGGGGGATGACGTTGTGGAAATGGTTGAATAATCTTGAAAGAAGAACAAAATTGGGTCATATATCAATTGTACCTTTGTAACCCTAATTCCTAAGGAGGAGATGCAAGTGAGCTTTAGGGACTATAGACCTATTTTGTTCTGTAACACTCTGTATAAGATCATCTTCAAGGTTATCTCCTTTAGACTGGAAGGTTTGTTAGATGCCCTGATCTCTAATGAGTAGGGAGGCTTTGTTCTTGGCAAAAACATTCGTGATGGTGTCATAATCACTCATGAAATCATTCACTTGTTAATGGTAGGTCGTAATAAGGGTATTATTCTTAAGTTGGACATTAATAAAGCATACAATATGCCCAACTAGTGGTTATTGATGTAAATCTTAAAAAATTGCGGGTTCTCCAAGTATTAGTGCAACTGGATCTTTATCTACATTTCAAGTCCCATATTTCCAGTCTTGGTTGATGGGGGACCAATGGAATTTTTTAAAGCCTCCCAGGGCCTTAGCCAAGGGAACCGCTCTCCCCATTCCTCTTCATTTTAATGGCAGTGGCATTGGGGAGGGTGATTTTTGGTACGACAACAAATGGGGAGATCAAGGGACTCAAGGTCTTGGAGGGGATGGAGAGTATTACACACTAGCAATTCATGGATGATACGGTTTTGTTTGGCCTACCAACTATTGGGGAGGTGCACGCTTTCAAGCACATACTAGTGTACTATGAGAAAGCCTCGGGGTAGTGCATCAACTTGGCCAAATCATAAATTATGTTCATCAATACCTCTGTATAGGCATAACTTGTCATATCAGGGATCCTAAATTTCAAAACGGGCAAGTTGTCCACTAACTATCTAGGAGTCCCCATATTTGCTAGTGCGGGCAGAGCCTCATTGTGACACCTTGATCAAAGCATTTTAGGTAAGACTGCCAGAGTTGAAAGGTAAGTGGATCTCATTCATTGGGAGGATTATCCTCATCAAGTCAATGTTGAGTGCATTACCGATCTATACTTTGTCGGTCCTGCAACCATTGACTAAGGTGTTTTAAGGAGTAGAATCAAATCACAAAGAATTTTCGTGGCAAGGCACATAAGACAAGAATAAAATTTTGCTTATCAAATGGGATAATTTTTGTCTACCTCATGTGGGAGAAGGTGTGGGAATTAAATGACTAGCAATCCAGAACCTAGCTCTGGGCACTAAACTAGTGTGGGGCATGGTAAATCATACTCAAGCAATTTGGAATAGGTTGCTCCAACTTAAATATTTGGGGGATGTATCCCTAATCAACATCCCAAAGGTGTGGAATCTTCCCAAGGGATTCCACCTCTATAATTTCATTCTCAAATGTCGGTATATTATTAAGGATCATGTGTCATGGGCGCTAAATGACGAACAAATGACATATTTCTAGGGAGATTTGTGGAATGGACATAAGCCATTGCAAGAGGTCCAAGAATTAGGCGAGGATAAATAGATTTTGGGAAAATTATGGAGAAATAAGGTGAGACTATCTTGAATTACAACCTTTTGTAAGAATGGATCGTTGGAAGTGGAAAGAGGTTGATACAACACCAATCTCAGATAACTAGAATCAACTATTGGCAAACAAGGGGAAGGTTTTCATCAGCAATAAGGATGATATTATCCATTTGGTAAGAGCCAAGACAAGGGCATATGTGGTTAATCTAGGGTACAAAATGGTAAAGCGATCAGACTCATATTTATTGGACCAAATCTTTATGTTGGAATGTTGGACCCCAAATTTTGGCTAAGTCTTTTGATAACGATGCTGAACAAGCATGGCGTGGAATAAGCATGGTGCTGAAGGAGCATGGCAAAAAATTTATACAGGTGCAAAAGGCCATGACACAAGAGATCATGACACAAGAAGATCTAGTCAGAGGGTAGGCATAATAAATGAATAACCTGAGAGCAGAGGGCTCGAAATATCAGTGAAAGACTTAGGGAGCGCGAAGGAAGTGGGATCTGTTAAGGAGCGATTCTCAGGGATGGAACAAACTTCAATCACGCATGAGTTTAACATCAGCCCGCATAAAGATAGACACTTGGCAATGAAGATCCAACACCGAATGGGAATATAGGGTTGCAAAGGCCCAAGTCCTTAGGAAAACAATGTAGACGATTGTCACAACTCTTAGTCCACTGGGGATCATTGGCTAGTCACTAGAAGTGTCATAACTATTGTAACTACTTGGTCGGGGAGAACCAAGTATAAATAACCATGTTTAAAGCTTTGTAATGTTGTTGATCATTGTTGTATAATGATTGATTATTGTTCAATGTCATTCCATTGATGTAATCATGGATATCATTGTAATCTTGTTATTGTACTCTAGTTTATAGCTAAGTTGTATCACTGAGTTGCATTATACATCCGTTATGTAACTTGTGGATCTAAAATGGATATGATGAATAGAATCTATGTTATTTGAGCATGATCAATGTGGAATCTAGATATAATGGTGATGGTCATTTTAATCATGTTTGTTTACCTAACTAAATTTAGGCCCACAACTGTGTATTTCTTTTTCTGGTTAGTCATTGGATAAAGTATATGTTCGAGCACCAATATATGACAAGTACACTTTCATGCAACAAAACCCACGGGAACCGGTTTCTTATTGCGTGCTTCGGGTGATCACACGAGAACTCTAAGTCTTGCATCAAATGCCAACGCACCAGCTTGTTGGGTATTAATCACTTCAGTGTGTGCCTAGGGAAAGCTTTAGATAGAAAATTAATCCAACATGGTATAAGGGAAATTTACCCAAAGTGGGGGCCTTTGCATGGCTTGTGGTGCAGGGCATATCTTGACTCAAGACTGCCTACAAAGATTGGGAATTGCCGGGCCTTCCCAATGCATCATGTGTCTAGTAGATGAAGATGATGTAAATCATATGCTTTTTAATTGCCCCTTCGTGGTGTCAGCATGGAATTAGCTATGTGGCAAGTCGTTTTGGTGTTGGTCCAGATCAGATACCATGTAGTAGGATTTCATCTCCTAGCCAATAGGCTCAATGGGAGACACCTTTGCATGTTTATGGAAGTTGTGCCCATTAATTATAATTTGGACCCTGTGGAAGGAATGAAACCAACGTTTTTTTGAAAGTCATGCCAGTCCTTTTGAAGTAGTGATTCATAAGGTGGAAATGGCCATTTTTGAGGTAAACTCTACCCACACCAAAATACATAGATGCACAGTTTCAAATTGGGATTCTCAAATCATCTCCTCTTGGCATGGTTGAAAGTCCCCCCCCCATTAATGGGGCAATCATTTTATTGAAAGCAATGAAGCGATCAAGACAAATTGGGTGCCTCTTCTTCCAAGGATGTTCAAGCTAAACTTTGATGACATTGCAAGGGTAAACCTTGGTGCTTCTATGGCAAGTTATGTCATTCAAGATTGTGCTTGTTCACTAATTAGATTGGCATCAAAGAAGTTTATGGACGAAATTAAGAATGAAGCAGAGGCCCAGGGCTTGGTACTAGGGTTCAAACTGGTGGACCAATATGGTATCAAGATATTTATAATCAAGGGTGATTTTCATGATTTGAGGAATGGAAAGGCAGTTTTTGGAATGTGGAGAACATTCTCAGTCGTGCATGGGATGTCCTTGATCCTATCAATGATTGGGAATTCAATCATTGCTTTCGTGAAGAAAACAAGGTGGCAGATGCGTTGGAGAATAAAGGCATATCTCAATCAAAGGAAATCATCATTGATAATGATTGGGAGGCTTAGTCAATAGATAGGTAGAATCCATTACATGATTAGCCCATGCTTGGATGGGACGAGGGGTTGATGGCATTAATGGTTGGCAGTTGCAAAAGCATGGGAAGTGTTATTTCCCATGCTCATTAGGTTGCCCCTACATTTGCATCACGATTGGGGCACTTGTGGGGGTTTTGGTTGTGTCCCAAAGTGGTGTTTTTGGTCCGGTTGTGTTTTATCTTTTGTTGTTGTCTCACCCTTCAGGGTGTATTTCAAGTGTCTTTGGACTTTGGTCGTAATGGACCTTGTAATCATGTTTCTTTCATTTAATAAACGGGTGAGGGACACCCAACCCTCTTAACCTATAAAAAAATGCCAATATATTAAATATCAAAAAAAGTTTATAGAACCCTCACACAAAAAATTATATAAAGTATGAGAAATACAAACATTATAAAATTGAATCATTTTTTTAGAAGCTAAAATGGGGTGTCGTGGTCTAAATCCTTTCCTCCATACCCAATAAGAAGAGAAGCACTATTTGGGGGATAATCTCATTGTTATTTATGATTCAAAACCACTAAACTCATGTCAAGTAACTGACTATGAAACTCTAACAATGGAATGAGCAGTTAGAACCGGTGAATCTCCTTAAGAACCAAACCACTTTTCTTATTAGATTTGAGGGGGATTGCTTCTAGGGAAACCCTTCCTACATCATGATGGCAGTTCCTAGCCATGTTTTGCTTGCCCTTGCTACTAAACTTTTGTGTGGATAAGTAAGCACATTAGATTGTACCTTGGTTATAGTAAATGGGACTTCATCTTAATAGTCCAAAAGGTCTTAGGACCTACAAGAGTTTAAATACTGAGACCATTTTGAATTCTTGAATTTGAATTTGTGAAAAATAATTTAAAATAATATAAACTCTCTCAACTCAAAAAATCATAACATTTGAAATATTAATAAAATGACAATAATTGTGCTCTCATCTAGTAGATATCAATTTTTTATTCTGATATATATACATATATAAATGCACATATGTATTTATATGTGTACATATTTACATATGTACTACATACATATATACATACATGCATATGTAAGGAAATTGGTAAGTGAATATTATGTAGTTAACTTGACCAACTTAATGTGGAAAGTAATTTATTTATCTACAATCTATTTTTCATGCTGAGATGAAAGTAGTTACTTCTTGAAATATTTTACTACTTTTACCATGTTTGCATTATTTACATATATATTTTTCCAATGAATTTTTAAATTATTATGTATACACATAAAGGGCACTGTGAATGAATAATTATTTGCATCCTTTCAAAGAGTAAAAAATAAAATATTTAAATTGACTCTAAAATTTATTCAAAACCCTTTTCATACATGTACATAGATGTCAATATTTATATAATTTAATTATTTATAATAAAACAAAAACAAATAAAACATATGTTATGTACATTTATTTTAATAATTATAATGACATTTTCAATAAAATAAGTATATTTATGTTTTCTTAGGTGCTTTCACCTTAGTTACACTATGCAATATTATGTGTATGTAACTATATTCCATAAATGATTATACACCATTAAAGGAGGTTGCAGAACTCATTCATAAATTATAGATACCCAGATTTTGTGCAAGTTTTGTGTCATAATACTATTAAATAGTTTTACATGTATAGATCTCAAACCACAAATTAAGTACTTAATGGCACATTTATTTTAGTCTTTTGATTGTCTTATTGATGTTATTTGGCTACATGGCGTGACACATTTATCCTTTCATGACTAGGTTCATATGTCTTATTACAAATATTTCTGGCCCTCCTGATCACCCTAGAGTCTTTTTTAGTTATAGACAGTTCCACTATTTACATTCAATATCTATTGTAGGTATTGATCGAAGATAGTAAAATTGACCTATGCCCATTTTTAATTTCTTTTGGGCATGTTTCATTAAATGATCGTTATTTGGTCATGTTTCAACTTCTTTTGTTGGCTTTTGCATACCACTAGGTCCTTAATTTAAAGTTAGAGAATCCTATATATACAAAGCTACTATAAGATATTTGGGGATAAGCACATTGCATTATCAAAGGCTAGACAAGATTACATATTGCATCTACAAAATTGTTAGAGTTAAATCTAAAGTTTATAAGGCTCTATTCATATCTTCATGCTTTTACCACAAGAAAAATAGGAGAAAGAACATCTAGGATTGCATACACAATTACACACATACACATTAATGAAATAACTATTTGAACCATCTTCATAATATTGGCAATGTAGTGGAACGCTTGGTCTATCAACAGTGATTAACCAAGGTTAATCCAACTCAAACCATTCCCCTAACACCCCCCATTTGATATTAAATCACTTGTGTAGAACTAGGGTTTGAATGTACAGGTTCTCTTGTACAATTTTGAAAGATGAAAAAGACATGAACATACATCACAAACATAGTCACCTCACCTCAAAAGAAAGCAATAACTTGTTGTGTGCAGGGTTAGTTCTGAATACTACAATCAATATCTATTGTTGATACTTACTAAATCTATCAGAACTTAATAGAAAAAAATAGGTAGAGATAAATCATACACAAAGTAGTGATACAATCCCAAAATGCATCATTCAACTAATCATAACTCAAATCAACATGGAAAACAAGCTAAGAGTCTTCTTTGCCTTTGTTGTACATCCATTACTATTTTTAACATTTATATTTGTGTATATTGTGCAACTCATAATTAAGGCATTATCCTAGTCATTTCTATCATATTAGGCTTCATAATCCAAATCAGGGTTAAAAATATTGGTGAACCTAAATATTGATCGAACCATCCTTCCATGGTTTCATATTTTTTGTCCTAGAGTTTCAAATTTCATTTTTGATTTCCTTACACACACAAAAAAATCTCAGATTTTTTATCTCAAGGTTTCATTGTTTTGATTTTTGATTTCTATACCAAAAAAATCATTTCCCCTTTAGCCTTAGTCTCCCATGTTTGTTTACTTATTTGGATTAGGTATTTCCCATATTGCAATAGTTTATTTAAGACTAAATAAATAAAAAATGGATAATCAATTAGAAACCCCTTGTGAGTATCATCTTGTGGACTTTTTATTCTCTAGAAACCCCAACCCTTATACATATAATAATGAATTGACTAATAACCAAATGTGTAATTAATAACATAATAGTGAAAGAATAGATCATGATCATGAATATCAAGAGGTTTGGTATTATAGTCAATGTTGGAGCAAGTGTGTAAGTTTGATTTGGGAGTTATTTGTTTTATTTTTGGAGATGATAAATTATTTTGTGCATGTATTTATTGAGTACACTAAAGTATTATATTCTCTTATTTTATAGGTTATTCATACAACAAGAATTTGTTGTACAAACAACCTATCATGTCTATATAGTAGCCACTCCTATCTAGATTGTGGGTGACGAATGATGTGGATTATGTGAATAGATTTTAAGATTATTGTACATATTATTAGTGTATGTATTATGCATGTACAATATTTTTATTTTCCATTCACTGATTATGATAATAGTGTGTAGGAGAGATTCTGCAGTTACATGAATGCATAATGCACCCCAACATGTTATCTGAACAATCTGTGTGCATCCATTATTTCTTTGAATTTATTTTATTTATTCAGCATTGAGCCTCTCTCATTGTAAAATTATAGTTTTTATTATTTCTTGCATTGGTAATTATTTTGCACTTGGGCCGTAAACATCTCTCAATTGTAAGGCATATGTCTTGGGCAGTAAGGTTCAAATATGTGCCTTCATATGTGTTGAGTCACAAGTTTTTTTAACTGTCATCGGTCTGCGACCTATTCATGGTGTCACCACCTTATTTATGGCCTGCAAAGTTGTCACTTGCATGACTTGATTCTTGTTGGTGTTTGGCATTGATAACATTATTGAAACGTTGGAAAGCACATGAATTTCATTATTCAATTCAGTAATATGGCATTAATATAGTTGTTAACCGGCTATCACCAACATCATCTACCTCCAGATGAACTATTTGTCACCGATGGTACCCACCATTGTCAGCCACCATACCTGCAACCTCATAACTTTTATGGTCTTCCACTAACTGTTGACCAAAATCTATTTGTTGGCAACCAACGAGAGTAACTCCACTTCATTGAATAATTATGTGGCATACTCTTTATGAAAGGCATTGTTAATGAGATTTTTTAATCTCCCCTCTCAAATAATCCGCACAAAACACAAGTTGAACATTCACTTTATTCATTGATACTAAAATCTGATTTATTTAGTACTTTAGTCTTGTACACTTGGTAAATATCCATCATCATTGTACCTTTTAGTTATAAATTTGTCCACTATTGAAAGGTTCATGTTTACTATCTATTTATGCCTAAATTTCTTATCTCTTAGTCTAACCATTATTATTTTGATGACTAGGTCTTCTATATTGTTAAAAAAACTCTAAACATGATCATTATCCTTCACTTTTAGTTTTAGACCTCTACTTGTTTTCTAGCTTATTGGACACTTGTGTTCCAGATAGACCCCTACATCAATGCAAGTGTCCATCTTTCCTACAAAGTTTCTAGTGCCCAAAATTCATCCAATTTGAAAATAAAATATATCCTAAAAGTCAGCTTAAGTGATTTAGTGCAAGATATTTTCAAAAAATATTGGTATATATACAAGATCAATCCTCATTCATCCCTCACCTATCAAATAGTGAGAACCCATAAGGCAACTTACCAAAAAGCACTCAATCAAGCATCAAGTGAGAAAACCTACCCTATTCATCCTTATTTCTATATTAGTCATCAGAGCAGTGTCCTCATGAGTCTGAAGCATTCGAAGAGAAATTTATGAACCATATTTACTAAGTTACAAGATAGGTCACTACATGTCATTGCTTATCACACATTACATCCTTGTGAACACACAAGCCAACATGTAGGGGAGAACTACATAAGTTTGAAGCCCCCTTTAGAGTATTGACTATGTAGGTAGCACCCATTGACAAAGGGTCCTTGGGGTAGCTCGACACCTTGAGCCCACTAACCCATTTTTTCCACAATCACTCCAAGGGTGAAGAATCTAGGGTTTGATCATTTGATGAAGAGTAATAACCTATGTGCATGATCTATATACATCAAAATAAAGGTGATAAAAAGCTTGAAAACTCTAATTGGTTGCATCTAGATCCAGTCAGTATTTCATATAGGATGCCTACATCGTATACAAACATCTATGTTGATGAAACTATTCATATCTGATACAAGCGTTCGAGGCCACAAAAAGAATATTCTTAAAATCTGACGATTGTTCTAGGATCATATTACAATCCCCTTCTAGCATGTTCTAGATCAGACGTGCATGAGCACAATATACCAACCAAGTATCATTATTCCCTAGTGATTGTAATATCTCTCAATAGTTGTATTTTACTATTTTTAGAAATCTCAATTATATAACTTCAAAATATTATTTATCTAAATTTATGGTAATTGTCCTGTTCAATAGGTTAGATCAACATCCTTGTGTAAAAGCTAATCTAATACCCCTTAACCTTATATATCCACCCATATCTAAATTTAGTGTTAAAATTTTGGTGAACTTGACCTATGAGTTTCATTGTTACAAAACTATTCTATATTTGATGCTTTGTGCCTTGATTGCCCTAATATTTGTTTTCTTTATTTCCTCCATGATGAATGATATAGATTGTTTTGATAACTACGATTATGAAACTATTGAACTCTCTATCAAGGAAGGTGATCTAAAACTTGGAAGTTCTGGTTGATAAATATTTCAAGAACATAGAAATAACACAGTAACAATGAATTCTCTGAGAAGAGATGTTTTATTACTCAAGATCAAAATACAACTATATGCTTATCTCTGGAAAGAGATGTCTGATTTTCCATTTCAGGTTACATCTTCATTTATACACATTTGAAAGCAGGGGAAGGATGTGGAAGGTCACAAATATCGAAGGAAATTAAGTGGTTTGACTTTCATGATTTAAAACATTACAGAATTCAAGGATTTACTATTTTTAGAAACTTACTATTTTTAGACTGCACTACTAAAATTGAAATTTGGGGCACTTATGTTGGGTTTTTTAGGGTCAAAATTCATCTAAAAAAGATCCATGCCATCTCACAGTGTTCTCCTCATTCTTAGCTTTCCAATGGTTCAAATGGTGAGTCAATTGGAGCTACGGTGCAAAAGTTATGGCTCTCGAAAGTTTTATCATCAATTGGGGTGGAACTGTCACCCAAATTGTCCCCTGAATTGTTGTCTGGATCAAAAGGAGTGAAAAATGGCTATCATTGCCTTTTTCTAAATGCACAAGCATGTCATCTCAAATCTTTGAATGGTTGTATCTACCAACCCTCTAACCAAGTCCATGCCACCACCATCCCAAGAACCGAGTTGACCAACATTAAAGAAAATAGCCAAACTTTTCCTTCATCTCCTATGTCCAAATTTGATTCATATGGGAAAAATCTTCCATTGTATGAGCAGAATTTTTTTGTCAAATGTACAATGATATCATGGTTGAGTTAAAAAATAGTCAAAAAGGGAATGTTTCTTTAAAATACATTGATTCAAACTCCCAGACTTCCAACATTTTCAAACAATGTTCCCCTCATTAATGATGATGATTCTTTTATTCCTTCAGTTGATATTGAATTTTTTTGAAAGGTAAATAAAGGCATCATGGAATATTTACCAAATGGCACCAAGATAGCATGAAGAAGAGTGAATTAAAAACCTAAAGTGGCAGAAGCTCCTAATATTCCCAAAAAGGATTCTTATATTCTAAAAAGATTCATTCATACAAAAAGTTCTTCACATACCAAAAGAATTAACTTTGCTAAAGACACCTAAGTTTCCAATTGCTATATCATATCAAAGGTGGACAAATTGTCAATGGATAGGCCAAGAGTTAAAAATTTCAAAAATCCAATACCATTACCAACATATCCTAAATTCAATGATTTTGAACTTGAACTTATTTTTCATGAGGATGATACTAATAATCGTAAATTCAAAAAAGGTGGTGGATTAGAACCAATGATAATATCTTTGTCAAACACCACCATTACTAATGATGATATCATGTGCATGATGAGTGTTATTAGAAAGCTTGAAACACAAGTATATATACTTCAAATGTAAATGATCCACCATAATGCAAATGCCAATATTACCTCATTCCACAATCAACCGATTACACAATGTATATTTGAATATCCATATTGGCAAGGTTTTAAACTACAAAAATTACCTCTTTTTATCATCATAAAGATCCCTTTGATCACATAATTAAATATGTACTTTATTTTGGTCAGTGGGGTAAAGATGACAAACTATTGCTAAAAGCCTTTCATATGAGTATCACCAATGAAGCTCACATTTAGTTCTATAGCTTACCTAAGGGTTCATTAACCATTTTTTCACAATTAGAGGATGTCTTATTTTTGGCTTTCAACATACAAAATGTGCTTAGACTTACATTATAACATTTATAATTTCAAATAACATGATAGTGAATCCCTTCGAGATTATGTTCTTCGATTTAAGCATACATCATATGCCTTAACATTTAGACCTTCAGAATTGAAATAAAAATTTATCTTTAGTATAAATGTTATTTCCCACTAAGGGAAAGTTATTTACATAAACAATATGAATCATTTACCTATTTATACTCAAATGTTCATAGATATGCTTCATTCATACTCAAGTATCAAATAAAACTTAACATCTCTCCTTCAAAATACAAAAGTTTTATTCCACATATAAATGAGGAAGATGAAATACTAAATGAGAACTATGAGCAACTATGTGGTGTTTCTCACATCCATATGGGAGCTTTACAATCATTATTAAATATGGGACCAATACAAGGTACACATCTACAACAAGCACCTCAAGTTGAAAAACTAAAAAAACATCCACGTCAACAATATCTAACAATCATATTATTCATGGGTGGTGCTTTCTTTTGGCATAACCATGTTAATCCTACACAAGCAAAAACCACTTGCATTGTAAGACATTTTCAAAAACTTAGCTTTGATCTAAAAAACTTACAACATAAAAGAGGTTGGAAAGAATCATTGGGAAACATAGTAATACCAATTGTTTGTGGTCCTAAAGTGATTCAAACAAGAGTTTGGTTTATGCCAAAAAAATATCAATATACATTCACAGTATAAACCCCTTGGTTATACCAAATGGAAGTAAAAATTGACCAAAATCAACAAGGTATCTCCTTTTCTCATGAGGGCAGATTGATCTATATACCACATGATGGTAGTCATTTTTCTACTTCACATATAAAGCATCAGGAAAAACATGTCATGCACTATTTTCACCTATCCAACCATGTTCCAAACAATGCAAATGATCCAACCTAAGTTTGAAAACATAAAATATACCAAAAGTTTCAAAAAAAAATCAAATATTCAAAAAATACCAAAAAATATTCAAATAATTGAAAAATATCAAAAAAATCAACGTGTTCCTAGCTGTACAATTTCTTATACATGTGTTTTTTTTACTCCGTGTTAGTAGATAACATATCATTGTTTTCATGTATACACATGTTTCATGTGTCATTTGATCACGATACAGGGATACCCAGATACATGATATATTCACATACAAATGTTGGGATTTCCCTATACTCAAATCCTAAGTATGTTAGAGGCATATGATTCTTTGATCATGATACCCTCAGGTTATATTACTATATTCTCACTTTCCATTATCATGTTTGAGCTTATATACTTACACATGCCTATATCCATGCTTATATCTTTCACAATGTACTTGATATGCTATGTACTTAACATTGTTTGCAAACACATATGATTAAGAACTAGTATGTTATGTTCATGTTGGTTGCCTATTTTGCTTGCTTGATATTATCTTTCATTGAATTGGCTATTGGATCATTTGAATATGATCCATTGATTGTGGCCCCCGTCTTATGCTCACATATTTTGACATTTGAATATATCATTATTTATTATATGTGGACATTTGAATATGTTATTCTATGCTTTGTAGACATTATACTAAGTCACATATTGTGTGACATTTTATTTTGCTTTTGAGTGCTCTTGTGTGTGTGCTTCATTACTTAATGATCTTTTATTGTTACTCTATAAAAATTTTCATGATCTACATCATGTATCTTATGACTTAATGTGATCACATACTACATACCTTATTGATATATCTACCTAGACATGTTACCCATATATGTTACATGATCCATACACAACTTATATAGTTATCTTATCCTTTTGAGGTAAGGTGACTACCAAATTCTAATTACCCTCACCTCAAAGGGGGGCACATCAATGGGGGCATGTCATAGAGGCATGGCTTCCACACTTTCACAATTTCAGATTTCATTAGGGGCATGTCAAAAAAGCGTGACCTTCACAATTATTTAATACTCAACATCTCCATATTACAGTGGGGGCATGTTATGTAAACATGTTCTCCACATTTACACTAGTTCTCAGATTCTTGAAATTACAGTGAGGGCATGTTATGGAAACATGTTCTCCACACTTGCATTGAATCAAATCAAATTGTCAAAATCCAAGATGGTTGCATCAACTCGTGTGCATACTCCTAACCCTGCTCTTTTTGAATTTAAGCATTTCAAGTTCTTTAAATTTTATATTTCATACACTAATTATATACTACATCATCTTAGTTGTAGGTCAATCACCATAATTTGGGCTTACGTAAAGACAAGGTGTGTTATACACACCCAGGTATGCATTTAATTCCTTTAAACTAGAAATTTCATTACTAGATTAGGAAGGGATGTAGATACTAAAAAATGATTTATGTAGTACTCTAGTCTTGTATACTTGGCAAATATCCATGATGGTTGTACCTTTCAGTTATAGACTTGCTCGTTGTTGAAAGGCTCTCTATCTATTTGTGCTTAAGTTACTTATCTCTTAGTTTGATCACTATTATTTTGATGACCAGCCTTTCTACATTGTGCAAAAAACTCTAAACCTAATCATAATCCTTCACTACTAGTTTTGAACCTATACCTATTTTCTAGCTTCTTAGACACTTGCATCCAAGACAGACACTTGTGTTGATGCAAGTTTCCACCTTTCCTACAAAGTGTTAAGTTCCCAAAAGTAATCCAATTTGAAAATAAAATTTATCCTAAAGGTCAGCCTAAGTGATTTAGTGTTGAGTTCTTTTAGTTAAGTCCACTTCAGCGTTGAAGCTTTCCCCCAACAAGCTAGCACACTGGCCCTATCACGTGAGAGATGAGTCTCGCGTGCTCACCCAAAATGTGCAGTGAAAGATCGGTTCCTGAAGGCTTTATATCACAATGTTGTATATTTGTTTATCTTTCATAACATAGTTTGTAAAAGGTTATTCAACACCCTAAATATGCTACTATTATCTTTAGATTTGACTACCATTATAACTAGGATCATCATTACTCTTTAACAGTAGTAATTAAAAAAAGATACCCATGACTTAGATATAAACCATATCCATCATCCAACACTTGAATAATTTATCACTCATAGCACAATATAGCAAACTCTAATTTCTCATTAATCACTTAATTAAAAGACAAAGATGCTATATCTATTCTCCAAAGGACCACACATGCAAATGATTACAACAGGGGTTTTTATACTTGTTTTGCCCTGATCAAGTGTCGTAAATTTAATTATCATCAACAGATGGCACACAAGCTCCCAAAAAACCAAGAGTCATGGATCTTACAATGAGTTATTGCTATAGACTCGGGCCTTTGCGCCCCTAGATCCTTTCTCTATGCTACATTTTAGTGGCCAAGTGTTCTGTTCCTTGTGGACTAGTACAAAACCTCTGATTGGTGAGATCAAAGTGTTCCATTTGAGTTGTTCTTTTAACTTATCTCACATCCCTCATGTTCCACTTCCCACATGCTCCCCTAGTCTCTACTTTGGTTTTGAGTCCTCTATTATTGGGTCCCCCACAACACATTCTCTCTTGATTGGGTCCTCTCGCATTGGGTCTCCTATGCCATTGTCCTTTCGTGCCCATCACCTTCTATGTCGTGTTGATGCTTTCATCAAAATAGACAATGGTTCCTCTGCATCGCATGCCAAAAATGCAATAATACTTATTCAACTTTTTATGGGTCAACATCACCCCACACTAAACATTTTGTCCATCCTGAACTAAGTCATGTTAGAATCTTCCAAAAATTCTGGCCCCTTCTACTCGAGTTCCTTCTTCAACCCATCCTAATGGGATAATGCATCGAGGACTCTGGTAGTTATTCTTTCAATGGCCTCTTTTAATTATTTTAGCTCCTCAGATTGAGTTAGAGTCTTGGTCCTTTTCATCTATTCATCCAAAGTTACGTTGGCTTCCTTCTGGATGTCTTCTAATTCAAAGACCTTTATCATCTTGTCCTCAAAGTATATCAAAACTTACATTTATTTGTTGATGATGGTTATTGATAGTGTATTCCATCATTTCAACATCCTTGAATGCTTTCATGTACTCGATGCGATCTTTTATTAAAAGGGTAACATCAGTCACTTGCTGCTTTAGGACCTCCTCATCATGGAGTTGGGCCTCCACCATTTTATTTGGGAATGCTAGGTGCAAAAAAATGCTATCCAAAATGGGGATAACCTCCCTAAATCTCTCCAAGGTGCTCTTGCAAATGTCAAGTATCATGGTGAACTATTTCGACATCTCTTTCCCCTCATCTCTTGTCCCAGGGCACTCCTTGTGTTTCTTGAGCAAAAGTTCTGCTAGGGTCTCTAATTTATTGATGGCATCCCCATATATTGGTACGCCATCTGAAAGTGTTGATTCCTCTTTCAAAATTATTTTACAAAGGTTTAAAACCCTTACCTTAATCTCAGTGGCCTCTTGGATTTGTTACTTCAAATATGCCACTTCATCGATGAGCACTTATTTTTCTACAACCACTTTATTGTACATCTTTAAGACCCTAGCATGCTCTTTCTCTACAGTGCACACATGAAAATCTGACAAAATATTTTGGCGTGTTATTTTCATGTTGTGTTTTAAAAATGCAGCAATTACCATTATTGGAGTGAGCCTCTGCAAATCAATTTTCATGAGTTTTGGTAGTCCTAGAGCATCTAGGCCAAAAAAATGCAATCTAAAGGAATATCAAATTGGAGATCCTCACTATAAATCTCTAGAAGGAAGGACACATGCTTCCTTGTCTTTGGGGCCACATCTTTGGGGTGGAAGTGATACCAAAGATAGAGGTCCTTATCTTCTACGCTGAAATAGTAACATTTATGCGCAGTGGACAACTCTCTCTATTCTTGTTCTTCTTTAACTATCCCCTTCCCCCTTTTCGGATCTCATTCAAGATCATCATCTTGATGGCTTCTTGAGGCCATCTCACTTGCTCCCACTCCATCAATATCAAGTTTATCACCAGATGGGACCTCCTGTACTGGGGATGGAGTCTTCTCAGAGTCTGATCTTGAACCATGAATATGTACTTGGGAGGGGTCCCATTGGGGCGCTCACCTTGGTGGTTATTGTGAGGATGACCCTGTGGTAGTCCTTGGAGATGGTGGAGGTGAAGGTGGTTATGGAGGTGGAGAAGGTGGGGGAGTTGGTTAAGGAGATGAAGGGTTCAGGGTAGGTGAGTGGGAAGAAGTGGAATGAGTAGGGGAAGGTGAGGTAGGAAGAGATGAAGTATATGGAGGGGAAGAGGATAGACGAGGTGGTGAAGTGAATGTTGAGGTGGAGAGGGTGAAGGGAAATGTGGAGAAGGTGAAGGGCGAGGTGGGGGTTGATGTGGTGTGGAAGGGCAAGAAGTAGTAGGTCTAGAGGGTTGCACCTCTGTCATCCTCTATCATTTTTGTTTGGCCTACTACCCACTTGAACTGGCACTCAGCTCTGGATGCTTCCTTCATGGTTGTAGTGCTTGGGGTAGCCTCTCCTTGGGGTCTCTATCTTGAGGGTATTGTCAGGGGCGTAACATATAGAACAATTTATGGACCTGTTCCCCAACCAGGATATCCTTAACCTTGATATCAATTAAGTTCATTTCTCCCCTCTCCACAAAGGTCTTCTTGCTCGAATATACATACATTTTTTGGAGGGTGTGGTGCTTTGCATCTATCCACTTTGCCTGGAGATTGATTGGTTATTCATCATTTATCAAATTGATAAAATCGATGAAGTATCACACAGAGAAGGCATATGACAATATAAGCCATGTTGAAAACTCTCCTAAAGGATTCATGTGAATGTGTGTTAGGGAGTAATGTTGATTTACAACAAATTCTACTTGATCTACAACCAAGGGGAGCAAATCTTTGAGAATGCACCATTCATTCCCAAAAGTTGCCTTCATCCAATCGAACCATTACCTCATCTTCATCTTGTAAGATGGGGTAATGTGCTAGGGATAGGTAAATGCTTTGAAGTGGTCGATAGGGGACCTGTGAGTTGGGGGTACACCCACTTCAATGAACTTGAACTATAGTCAAGCACCCTGATCTTATAAAAAACCAAAAATAATAGGATTGCTACCCACGAAAACTTGTACTTGGGCATTTTGTGGGCCTTCTTTGCATCCTCAGTTATCTTCTTGGCAAAATACAATGCCCAATTATACTTTGTTCCCTAGGAGAATTGGTGAGCAATGTGTAGATGGGCCATGTCCACCTTCTTCCATCAATCGGTCCCATCGACCTTGGTAGAAATGATTCGTACTACAATTTTGAGGATGGGATCCTACAAGTTCTTTATGTGCATTGCATGCTCTTGTTTCTAGTATAGAAGCGTCATGGCGATCTACTGAATCTCCTTCATGTCTTCCAAGTCATCCAACACATTCACCCTCGAGCACTGAAGTCTTGTGACTTTGCTTATCCTTTTCGAGGTGATCTTCATGTTGCACCCCAAGAAGTGGATGTAGTCTTCATGGATGCATGAGAGGAGGAACTAAACTGCCTCGGTAGGCTTGACAAAGTATGGCATCTCAAAAAATTTAAATAGGTTGGCCTTATCTAGCTGGTTCTTGGTTATAGTTAAAAATTGTGGTAGTTGACACCTTGGAAACCCAATTCTCCATGCGTAAGATCAAATTTGGGTATTACATTTATTCTATTAACAACGATGGAGGGGGAGATGCTAGGGTATTCTACGCTAAAGAGGTATGTGTCTGCTTCCCTTTCTTCACCATCTTTTCTTTTTATACCATGTGCTCTCTTACTTCTCCTTTCGTGTATTCTCTTAACACTCCTTTTGCCCTCTGTAAATTTTTAGGACTTTGCTCTAGGTTTCTTGATGCCTCTTCCCTAATAGGGAACCAATCTCCTCTGATCACCTCTTCCTCCTCTGGTATGGTTGGAAGCTTTTCAAATATTTTAGCCTTTTTTCTGCGACCACATTACCCTTCATGGCACTCAAAGGTTAATCCGTATCCATCCCACATTTTTGAATGAAAACATGGTGGCAACCCAACTTAATTTGGCTCTCGAGCTTCATGCTTTAATAATGGTAGACCTGTAATCTACAAAATTCAAATTTCCCCACACCTATACACTAATCCGAACTTAGCAATCTCTCTTTTCATTTGGGAAATAACCTTCATGAATTCACCACCTTCACAAGCACCCTAGTTTGCAAGAAATTTGGTTTCGTCAGTCTTTGGTTCTCTAGTTCATCGTTCACACTTAGCACTTAAATATTAAAGCAAGGTAAAGTGTAAAATGTCTTTAGTAGGCTTATTTATAGGCCCTTCGAGGGGTTTTACCTCCATTAATTCCTTCCCTCTCCCAGTCATCTTGAGTCATTATTGCAAATATTTTAACGACCTTCATACTTTGAATCTTGTATTAAGCATTTAGTGCCTTAAAGAATTTATCCCTTCATTCCATTCACACACTTCTCATCATAACTAACCTTGTCACATTAATGGCCCATCCTTTCTTTACGTCTTTCTTGGAAATGAATGAAAATTGTGTCCCACCTTTCTGGTATAGTGGAAAACAATTGTCACTCAAATGGTGAAAACCTTTCAAAGTGCATTAAATAACTCGTGCACTTTTAACCACTTGCACGCCTTAGATGACTTTCATGATTTTGGTACTTGTGTGGTCACATGTTTTATGTCTTATGTGCCCACATGCATGATGCCTTACCCCACACTAAAAGGGTTCATGATCTTCCACAAAAATGATCTATGTACAGAAACTCAAAATTACATTAAAGAGTTGCACATCTCAAGGGAATCACGTTTTTATTGAAAGTAGTAAATTCTATCCTAATGGCCTTAAGCCTTATTGATTACAAAAAGTTTAGTTAAACAGAATCACAATATGACCAAATTTGACTGCCATTATAGTGCCCTAGGAGAAACTTGTTGTCCCCCCAAAAATATCATCTATTTTTGGGACAACATTTGAATTATTTTGGTCTTACAGACCAAAATTATCTCTTCCCTTTCCAAATTTTGTCTTGGGCATTCAAACTCCTCATTTTTCAAGCTTTTGTGAAATCTACAGATTGTAAATAGGCTTATTTCTACAAGTTCAACGGGTTTCACGACTTCTATAGGTGTGTTCAATCAAAAGGAATCAGTTTCTAACAATTGGTCATTTTCAGAATTAGTTCATCGCCTTGGTTTAAAAAAAAATTTCCATCGGCAAGCATCAGCAGTAGGTTCAATGCTTTGTTTCAACATTTGGTTCATTCACTCAGCTTCAGCGCTTTGATTCATTCTTTGGTTCAATCAAGCGGTTCGTCAGTCGGTTCAAAGCTTTGTTTGAACCGTTGAACCAAAATTTGGTTCAACGACCAAGTTCAACGTTTGGTTCAACGACCAAGTTCAACGTTCGGTTCAAAGCTTTGTTTAAACCGTTGAACCAAAACTTGGTTCAACGGTTGGTTCAATGTCTTGGTTCAAACACATGGTTCAAAGGCAAGTTCAATAGTCGGTTCAATGCTTAGTTCATCGGCTCGGTTCATTCAAATTGAACCATCGGCTTGAACCATTTTTGGTTCAACCGATTGGTTCAATGTCTTGGTTCAACAGAATGGTTCATCGCCAAAGTTCAAAGGGTCATTTTCAAAGAAGCCCGAAAGGCCATTTAAAGACTGCCCGAAGGATAGATATCCTTGCGGGAGGCTATTTCGACTCAAAATGGGTCATTTCTCAAGGCCCGAAAAGGCAAGTCCAATCTAGAAAAATACCAAGCAGAAAGCTGAAAGAAGACAAAGTAATGATGTGCCCGAAAATGTTAAATTCAACACAGTGAATTAGCCGTTGATCCTTTAAACATACAGACATACAAATCAGAATACATTCACAGATTTCAAAGCCAGGACCAGCAAAAAGTGGAGAAGGAACAAGAATAGTAAACTAAATCCAAGACCCGATTCAATTAATTGGACAAGGAGGAACGATGAAGATAAGATCATATCACCAGGTGGACATTGAAAGTTGCAAACTTTCAATAATCACGACTTATTTCCTTGCATTGATAAAATCAAATGGGTAAAGCGCCCCTAAGTTCCAACATGTCTTTTTAACAGATTCCAATGCAAAATGATGTATTGATTGTTCCCAAGTCCTTCTTGAAGAGGCTATATAAGGGACTTTCTTCTATTGTAATAAGGATCTCTTTTTTCACAATTAGAAGGAAACTCTGCCCAAATTGTAAGGCATTGCTGAGACTTTGAGCTCAGATTGTTGACCATATTTTGTTATTAGAATAAGAAAACAAGTGGTTTTTCAGACTTTATGCTGTAATACCTTTGTTATTGAGGAAATCGTTCTTATGTCTTTTTCTTCAATATATCTTTTGTTCCTTTAATTCAACAAGCAAAATTAGTGACAGCAGTTAAAAAAGGTGTCCTAAAGAGTCGACTGTGGAGAGACTTTGTGCCCCCATAATCGCCTTTAGTTTGTTTTCTTTTCATTTATGTGTATAGGACCTTGAGGCGACTTTGTGCCCTCATTGTCCTTTGTATTTTACTCTTGAGCAATCCAGGTGAAGACTTTGAGCTACATCTCGATTTGTCGGTTATTGCATCCTTTGCTACATTTTGTTGTTACTGCTAGGAGTATTCTTGTGGTTTACTGAATAGTATTTCTGAAAGAAGAGGAGTACTATCTGTCATTTCCCCAGAGTTTTTCCTTTGATCCGAGTGCATCATCTCTGAAATAAGAGAGATGGATGGTTTGTCCCACCCATGAGTATTATTTTTTGTTTATATATATATTTATATATATATATATATATATATATATATATATATATATATATATATATAACATACCTACAGGGAACCTCCCCTTGATGAGAGGAGAGATCAGTGTCTTTTTGATGTGGTAAAACTACACATTTGGACGACTAATCTTCCTACTTTGGCTGATCAGACCTATTTTGTTTATCAGTTCGTTGATCGACAAAATATTCAACCAACAGTTTTTGGCGACTCTGCTGGGGAAAGAGCACACATTTTTGAAGTCTCAAACTTCAAGCTGAAGTAGATCCTGCTCTTTTCCAATTTTTGTTCTGTAATCTGGCAACTTCACGATATACCAGAGGCCAGAAATCCCAAGGTGTTGTAGACCCTACTTTTGAGTTGGTGCGACAGAGTAATTTTGGGTTGTTTCCTCCACAATCTCAACTTGGATGAACTGTTGGTCGAGCCTTGCCTGCCCACACTCCACCTGGATTAGTGATCCCACTTTTGCATAATCAAATCATGGCTTAAGGACCTTGGGGCAATTCTTTTGGTCCCCTAAATTTGACTCCACCTCTGCATGAGCTTCCACGTAGTTCAAGGAAGAATTTCTCTAAATTTTTTGGTGATGGGAAGGTTCATCTCGATGAACACATTACAGCTTTCAGCATAGCCTACGGGGTAATAGGGGTGGAATTTGAAGATATAGTGGTCAGGCTATTCGTGGAGACACTACAAGGTGCTGCTATTGACTGGTTCTACCACTTGCAAGCTAGGTCAGTGACTGATGGGGACACTTTGAAAGACAAATTCAAAGCAAGATTCAAGCCTGTAGAAGATGCACATGCCTTGCTGGCCCAGCTCACTCAGATGAAGAAGGAGCCTCATGAGCCTATGAGAGAGTTTATTGCCAAGTTCGACAAGCTGAGACACAGGATTTCCTTTCCCACCCAGCCAACAGCTCAGAACCTCAAATGCTTCATCAACTCACAATTACCTGAAGTGAGTTTCTTGCTAAGATGGGCTAGACATGTAGACCTTATTGCTACTCAAGACTTAGCTACTGAAGTAGAAGATGACCTTATCTTGGCAAAAAAGATAAGGAGAGACCCTAATAAAGGTAAATCCACTTCATCTTTTGAATACTCCCTTGCAGTCACTACTGACCCAATGGTACAAAAGCTAGCAAATGAAATGCTAGCTCTGAGAAAGCAAGTGGCGCAAGAGATGTCATCTGCTCCTACATACAGAGATATGCCCAAGAGGACTTTCTAGAATTAGGCATACCAAGGCAATGCTGCAAGGAATCAGGGACAGCAAAATCGCCTTCCTCCTTCACAGAGGAATCTTGCCCTTGAAGCGCCTCCAAATAACTCAACAATTGGATATCTTGAAGCTGAAACAAATTTTTCATTCTAGTCTGAGTTAAATCTTGAAGATGATGCTAATCTCTTCCTTGAGAAAGAAGAAGAATTAGCTGGCGACTCCCATATTGGTTTCTTGAATTATCAGGATGAACTCAGAAGTGAAGGCCATACAGCTGATGGGTCATATGTTGTATTCACCTGGTCTAAAAATCAATCAGCTCAACAAGCTGATAAAGAGAAAGCAAAAGAGCGACCTCAATCAACAGTTTCAATTGCTAAACGGGGATCTACTATTCCTTTTCAGCCAAAGGATCTAGTGGTTTCAAGAAAGGTAAATACCCCTACGCCTTCTAATTTAATTTTGCAGTCCAATCCTCCCCCTTTAAAAAATCGAAAGGATGAACTCCCATCCTCTGCTCCTAGCTCATTTCAGGCATTTGATATCATTGACCATATAAAGAGAACCAAAATTCAAATGTCTAAATTTGAATTTCTGCAGTCCCATCTTGAGTAGTTAGACATATTAGTTCAATGTGTTAAAAATCAAAACATCCATGTTAAACAAATGATCCCCAAGGTGACACATGATGCAGCCAGAAATGCACCCAACAAGAACAACCTTGTCACCACTCCCCCTGCTGCTCCTGGTAGGACTGAACCTTTTTATGTCACATTGCTGATAAATAGATATAAGTTGAATAATTCCATTATTGATTCCAAAGATTCAGACAATGTCATGCCTGCTAAAGTGGCTGAATCCCTTGGTCTCACACTGACCAAGACATTTGGAAGATGTTTCTCCATGGAGAATAAGAAAATGCCATTATTGGGACAAATCAAAGATGCCTAATTTGCATTTGCAGCCTTCCCAGCCAAGAGAATTAAGATGACTGTTTTAGTGGCTGACGTCCCAACATCTTATGGCATTTTACTTGGATGAAATTTTTGCAAGGACGTGGGAGGTGAATTAAGCATGGATCTATCTGAGGTAAGGATCCCTATCCAAGGCATGATGAAGAGATTGCTCTCTGAAAAGAAAGAAAAATTTGTGGTCACTCAGACATCAACTCTTGAAGTTCAAATTCTTTTTGAATTTGCAGGTATGGGTAATTATTTTCTATCTACAGATGAAGTGCATGAAACACCTGAAAGTATCAATTCAAAAATTAGTTCAACAAGATCAGCATAAAAATTTGTAGGTTGCAGTACAGACCAAGAAGGTTTCTCCATTTCTGATGAAGAAAAGTCAGTATCAGATGAAATATGGACTTTAAAATTTGATGGCAGCTGTTCTTCTACCAGTTCAGGAGCTGGGATTGTTTTGATATCTCCTCAAAGAGATATGTTCCCTTCATCTTACAAATTATAGTTCAGCAACACTAACAATACAGCTGAATATGAATCTTTGTTGATGGGCATGAAGGCTGCTTGAGAAAAAGGCATTAAATTGCTTCATGCCAAAGGAGATGCTGAATTAATAGTTTGCCAAGTGAGGAATTTATACCAAACTAAGAATGAAAGATTACGCCACTATCGTAACTTGGTTTGAGACCAAATTAAAAGTTTTGATGCTTTCAACATTTTTGCCATACCTAGAGAGTCTAACGACAGAGCTGATGCACTTGTTGTTTCAAGAACTCTCTTAGTTCCTCATTCAGATTTCAAAGAAGACAAGTATACCATTGAGCTAGTTTATAGGCCAAGTGTTCCTGAAAATGCTGATCATTGGCAAGTGTTCAATGATGATCATCAAATCATTGCCTTCTTAGAATGAAAAGATAATTTTGAACAGCTTTGTTTTGAAGGCAGCGAACCTCAAAAGAATGAATCTGTGTCTAAATTCAGCTCAAATATAAATGAAAAATTATTGCATCTGAAAGGAAACAAAATTCCCAAAGGCCTGGTTTCTCTTGAAAAGCTGTTTGACAAACATGATAGATTCATTAAACAACAACAAATAGACTTGAATTTCTCTCAAATATTCGATCAAGTGAATCTGTCTACTGAAGAAAATCCCAAGATAATCAATATTGGTAAATGTTGCACCCCTGAAGAAAGATTCAAGTTCACTTATTTACTCTATCAATACATGGATGTCTTAGCATATTCTTATGAAGACTTGAAGTCTCTCAGACCAGATGAAATCCACCATAATATTCCTCTCAAGGCCGACTCAATGCCATACAAGCAAAAATTCAGACAGAATAATCTGAAAATGTCAGATACTATTCTGTCTGAGATACAAAAAATGTTAAATGCTAGAATCATCTTTCCAATCCATCATTCTACATGGATTGCAAACATAGTGCCTGTAAGGAAGAAAAATGGCAAAATTCGCATTTGTGTAGATTTTAGAAATCTGAATCAAGCATCTTTGAAAGATAATTATCCTTTACCAATTATGGATCAAGTGCTTCAAATAGTGACAGGTGCAGAGATGTTATCAATGCTGGATGGTTTCTCAGGTTATAATCAGGTTGAAGTTGGTGAAACAGACCAATACAAGATTGCATTCACTACGCCTTGGGGTACATTTGCATATAAGAGAATGCCTTTTGGTCTAATAAATGTCGGTGCTACTTTTCAGAGAGCTTTGAATCTAGCTTTCAAAGATGAGATTGGTAAATTCATAGTGGTATACTTTGACGATTTGACAGTCTTTTCAAAGCGTCGATCTGATCATGTACGCCACCTATAATAAGTGCTGGAGCACTGCCGCCAAAATGGTATTTATTTAAATCCTAAAAAGTCTATTTTTGAAGTAACAGAGGGGAAACTCCTTGGACACATTGTGTCCAAAGAAGGCATAAAGATTGACCCAAACAGAGTCAAGTCTATTCAAGAGCTTAATCTGCCTACAAGTAAGAATGTTATCCATTCCTTCTTCGAAAAGGTGAATTTCTTACGAAGATTCATCCCCAAATTTGCTGAAAAGACTAGACATATTGTGAACATGATGAAATGGAAGACTGTCTTTAGCTGGAATAAAGAAAGTAAATCAATGTTTCAAGATATCAAGACTGCCATTGCTCACGCCCCTACCTTGGTTTGTCCAGATTACCACAAAGATTTCATCATATACAACTATGCATCTGAGCATACTCTTTCAGCAATTCTTGTTCAACAGGACAAAGAAGGTATGGAATCCCCCATCTCTTTCACGAGTTGCCCTCTCAAAACCCATGAAATGAAGTATTCAAATATAGAGAAGCATGCCTATGCCTTGGTAAAAGTAGTCAAACATTTTTTCTTCTATATTCTGAATTCACATACTACTGCCTTAGTTCTAGACACTACAGTCAAGTCTATATTAACTCAGTAGGAGTTTGGCATAAAGAGAGGTAATTGGATTGCAAAAATCCAAGAATTTGATCTAGATATCAAGGCGACAAAGCTGGTCAGAGGTAAAGGCCTTTGCCAATTAATGGCTGACAATAAACCATAAGATACACAGCATGAAAAAGCTAAAGTGGAAAATACTCCAATAGTCATTTTTGTCTCCACTACCAATGAATGGTACTCAGGTATTACCTATTTTCTGACTTATGGTGAATGTCTTGCTCATTTGTCTTACAAAGAAAGGAGGACTATCAGGGTGAAAGCTGCCAATTTTATCCTTTGGGGTAACAGCCTGTACAAGAGAAGCATAGATGGAGTATTCCTTCGTTGTGTAGACAAGGAGCAGCAAACCCAGCTTTTAAAATCTTTCTATAATCTGGCCTATGGAGGATATTTTTTAGTTTCTGTGACTACTCACAAGATTCTGCGAGCCAGGTATTACTGGCCAACTCTTTTCTAAGATGCACATAAGTGGGTGAGAAAATGTGAACTCTGTCAACAATTTGTTGAAAGACCCAAGTTGGCTGCCCTGCCTCTCAAGCCAATAATCATAGAGGAACCTTTCTAGCAATAGGGACATGATTTTATTGGGATAATAAACCCATCTTCAAGTGCTGGACATGATTATGTTCTTACAGCAACTGATTATTTCACCAAGTGGGTAGAAGCAATCTCAACTAAGCATGCTACTTTAGAAGTTGTATGCAACTTCCTCAAAGAAAATATCATTTTTAGGTTTGGAGTTCCACTCAAAATTGTTACTGATAATGCAGCTTGTTTCACCTCTCAAGAGATTACGCAATTCTATTTTTATTATGGAATTACACTCTCTCATTCTTCTGATTATTTTCCACAAGGGAATGGACAAGTTGAGTCCAACAATAAGAATTTGGTAACTATTATCAAAAAGCTAGCAGATGATAATCAAAGGACATGGCATAAAGCATTGGTTGATGCTCTGTGGGCAGACAGGATCACACCAAAGAGGGCAATTGGTATGTCTCCTTTTCAATTTTTTTATGGTATTAATGCTGAGATACCAATCGCATTGGAGTTACCAGCCTTAAAATTGGTGAAGGCTATTGAAGATCATACATTTGAGAGTTCTCTTAACAAAAGAATCATGTGCCTGACTCAGCTGGAAGAACAGAGAACCATGGTGGTGGACAGAATTGTTGCTCATCAAAATCTAGTAAAGAAACTCTTTGATCAGAAGGCCAGAAATCATGATTTCCAGATTAGGTATCAAGTCCTGTTATGGGACAAAAAAAGAGAACCAAAGGGGTTGCATGAAAAGTTTAACTCCCTTTGGAGAGGCCCGTTTATAATTCATCAGCGCATTGGTGAAAACAAATTTCTATTGAAAAACCAAGATGACACACTCTTTTCTCTGCCCCACAATGGGCAGCATCTGAAACACTTCAATTCTTGAAGTATCAGATCATTGCCTATATATATATATATATATATATGTATATTTGTACAGTTTTAATTCTGTTTTGTTTTATTTGTTTCCATTTTTTAAGCCTTTCATTTTTGAGTAGCATGACTCCGTAACCCAATGGTACACATGAAGACACTGGAGATTTTGGATTCTATTCCTTTCAATTCTTTTTGCAATTGACAGAAGTTCCCCAACTGGAGCCAATTGTTGTCCCCCAAAAATATCAGCTATTTTTGGGACAACATTTAAATTATTTTGGTCTTACAGACCAAAATTATCTCTTCCCTTTCCAAATTTTGTCTTGGGCATTCAAAATCCTCATTTTTCAAGCTTTTCAAAAATCTACGAACTATAAACAGGCTTATTTCTACAAGTTCAACGGGTTTCACGACTTCTACAGGTGTGTTCAATCAAAAGGAATCAATTTCTAACAATTGGTCATTTTCAGAATTGGTTCATCGCCTTGGTTCAAACAAAAATTTCCATTGGCAAGCATCAGCAGCAGGTTCAACGCTTTGTTTCAACATTTGGTTCATTCACTCAACTTCAGCGCTTTGATTCATTCTTTGGTTCAATCAAGCGGTTCGTCAGTCGGTTCAAAGCTTTGTTTGAACCGTTGAACCAAATTTGGTTCAACGACCAAGTTCAACGTTTGGTTCAACGACCAAGTTCAACATTTGGTTCAAAGCTTTGTTTGAACTGTTGAACCAAAACTTGGTTCAACGGTTGGTTCAATGTCTTGGTTCAAACACATGGTTCAAAGGCAAGTTCAATAGTCGATTCAATGCTTAGTTCATCGGCTCGATTCATTCAAATTGAACCATCGACTTGAACCATTTTTGGTTCAACCTATTAGTTCAATGTCTTGGTTTAACGGAATGGTTCATTGCCAAAGTTCAAAGGGTCATTTTCAAAAAACCCTGAAAGGCCATTTAAAGACTACCCGAAGGATAGATATCCTTGCGAGAGGCTATTCTGACTCAAAATGGGTCATTTCTCAAGGCCTGAAAAGGCAAGTCCAATCTGGAAAAATACCAAGCAAAAAGTTGAAAGAAGACAAAGTAATGACGCGCCTGAAAATGTCAAATTCAACACAGTGAATTAGCCATTGATCCTTTAAACATACAGACATATAGATTAGAATACATTCACAGATTCAAAGCCAGGACTAGAAGAAAATAGAGAAGGAACAAGAACAATAAACTAAATCCAAGACCCGATTCAATTAACCGGACAAGGAGGAACGATGAAGATAAGATCAAATCGCCAGGTGGACATTGAAAGTTGCAAACTTTTAATAAGCATGACTTATTTTCTTGCATTGATAAAATCAAATGGGTAAAGCGCCCCTAAGTTCCAGTGTGTCTTCTTAACAGATTCCAATGCAAAATGATGTATTGATTGTTCCCAAGTCCTTCTTGAAGAGGCTATATAAGGGACTTTCTTCTATTATAATAAGGATCTCTTTTTTGACAATTAGAAGGAAACTCTACCCAAATTGTAAGGCATTGCTGAGACTTTGACCTCAGATTGTTGACCATATTTTGTTATTGGAATAAGAAAACAAGTGGTTTTTCAGCCTTTGTGCTGTAATATCTTTGTTATTGAGGAAATCGTCCTTATGTCTTTTTCTTCAATATATCTTTTGTTCCTTTAATTCAACAAGCAGAATTAGTGGCAGCAGTTAAAAAAGGTGTCCTAAAGAGTCGACTGTGGAGAGACTTTGTGCCCCCATAATCGCCTTTAGTTTGTTTTCTTTTCATTTCTATGTAAAGGGCCTTGAGGTGACTTTGTGCCCTCATTGTCCTTCGTATCGTACTCTTGAGCAATCCAGGTGAAGACTTTGAGCTGCATCTCGATTTGCCAGTTATTGCATCCTTTGCTACATTTTGTTGTTATTGCCAGGAGTATTCTTGTGGTTTGTTGAATAGTATTTTTGAAAGAAGAGGAGTATTGTCTATCATTTCCCCTGAGTTTTTACTTTGATCCGAGTGCATCATCTCTGAAATAAGAGAGATGGATGGTTTGTCCCACCCATGAGTATTATTTTTTGTTTATATATATATATATATATAGCATACCTACAGGGAACCTCCCCTTGTGAGGGGAGAGATCAGTGTCTTTTTTATGTGGTAAAACTACACATTTGGATGACTAATCTTCCTACTTTGGCTGATCAGACCTATTTTGTTTATCAGTGCGTTGATCGACAAAATATTCAACCAACAAAACTAACCATCCATTCATTTTAACCGACAAGCTTTGGTAGGTTGAATGCTCTGTATTATGAATGGACCATCCCAATGGATCTAGAGCTTCCCAAAGTGATGCGTGAACTTAGATTCATATAACATAACTTTCATGCCTAGAGAAAAGACTTAATTCTTTAAATGGCGGTCACGCCATGCTTTCTATTTACGTTTCTTAACATCCTGACTCCATTGGGTGAGAAATCGAGTCTCATCTAATTTCATCAAATCATCAAGCTGAGCTTTCAAAGAGACCTCATTGTCTAGATTTCCAACACGTGTTATCTGAAGAGATGGAACCAATAACTCCACTAGCATGATCACTTCCTTTCCATACACTAGGTTGAATGGTGTACTTTTGTTGAGGTGCTTGTATGTAGTTCAGTAGGCCCAAAGTATTGTAGGTACTCTATCACCCCAATCAGTACGACCAACATTGAATTTTTTTTTCAAAGTGGTTCTCAGGATCTTATTGAAATCTTCAGTTGTTCCATTGGCCTGTGGGTGGTATGGTGTCATCTTGTGGTGCGTGCTCATAAACTCAACCAATAAGATGTGAATTGGCTCATTCAATAAGTGGGTTCCATGATCACTGGTGAAGCTTAGGGACATCTAAATTGTGTTATAATATTCTCCTAGATGAATCACATATTAGTTGTTTTAGTACATTCTTTTGTTAATGTTGCTTCAGCCCAACACATGAGGTAGTCAGTTGCTGCAATGATGTACCGAGAACTTGTTCATCATCTTGTTAGAGTTATGGGTCCCACAAAATTAATAGCCCACTTTTTGAATAGTTTATGAGAAGGAATGGCTAATAAAGGCATAACATCTCTCTTCTTTGGTTTTCGTATGCACTGACAAACATCACGCTAGCTAACATACGCCTTTGCATCTTTGAATAAAGTTAGCCACCAGAGTCTGATGAGCAGGATCTTGTACATGGTAGCCTCTCCAACATAGTGTCCTTTGACAATACCTTCGTGCACTTTTTTTAATACCTAAAGGCATTCATGTTGCATTACATAGTGGCGAGTTGATAAGGTGCAACATGGACCACAAGTTGCTTTTTCTTCTATGAAGTGAGGGAGTCAGGTGCGCACCCAGTGTTGATAAATGCGATAATATCCCCTAGCTCTTTAGGTACCTGAGTAACTTGAAATATTTGTACATTAGGAAGATCATCTTTGATGGCATGTGGGAGTTATCTATTTTTTATTTGAGATAAATGATCAGGTCCACAGTTGGTCTTCCCAGGGTTTACTACTATGGAAAATTAGAATTCTCGGAAGAGGATAATCCAATGGAAAATTCTCCCATGTAGAACTAGTTTATTGACAAGATACTTCAAGGCCTCATGGTCTATACATAATGTATATGGAGTGGCCAAAAGGTACTACCTAAACTTTTATAGATCATAAACCATAGACAAAGCTTCACACTTTGTGGTGGTATAGTTCCTTTCAGGCGTTGTCAACTTCTTACTATCAAATTAAATCAGGTGATCAAAGTGTCCTTCACCTGGTTGTGCAAGTATCACACCAATTGTTATCACAAATGCATCAAAATGGACATGAAAGGGCTTTGTCCAATCAAGGAATTTCAAAATAGGAGCGGTAACTAACCTTTATATGAGTGTTTCAAAAGTTGTTTTGCAAGAATTAGTCCATATAAACTATTCATTATGATTTGAAAGCTCTTTTAGGGGTGTTATAGTCTTGGCATAACCCCGAATGAACTTTCTATAATATCCCATGTGCCCTAGGAAGGCACACACCTTACATTGAGTCTTGAACACTGGCAATTGGAGAATCATAAAGACCTTGGTTGGGTTTACGAAGAGTGCTTCCTTACAAATGATATGTCTAATAAGTACACCAAAAGGTGTCATAAACAAACACTTCTTTAAATTTAAAGAAATTTGTAGCACCCAATAACGTTTAAGCATGAGTCTCAGATTAGCGCACTGGTCCTTGACCAACCCATATACCATCCAATCATCCAAGTAGACTTGGAGGAATTTATTAATGAAATATTTGAAAGCCTCAACTACTATATGTGAAAAGATTGTTAGGGCATTTTTCAACCCAAAATGCATGATGATATAGGCAAGATATCCCCATTCAGTAGCAAAAGTAGTCTTGGATTAATCTTCCTCAGCTATCTGGACTTGGTGGTACCCCAAAAACCCATCCATAAAAGAGTATACTTCACAACCGACAACACCTAGGATTTCCTCTGTGAAATGTGTTGGGAAGGGATTTGTCACACAGGATGCATTTAAGACATAGTAATCCACACAGATACAGATATGCCCATCCTTTTTTATACTGATTACCATAAAACTAACCCATTTAGATTCAATAATGGGAGTAATTACTCTGGTGCAGAGCATGTTATCGATCTCCTCTTTCACACACACCTGGAGGTTAGGGTTCATCCTATATGGTCATTTCTTCATGTGGTGAACATCATCAATTAGCTTTATGTGTATCTTTCTTAAAGAGGGTTGGACTTCTTTCATTTTTCTATAATTCCTTAATATCCTGATACTCTTTCAACAACTGAAAAATCTTTGAAATTTACGTGTCAGTCTAATAATTTTCAATTGAAGCCATCTTTGGATCTTGCTTCATGCCAATGTTACATTGAATAGTGTGAATGGGCCCGTGATAAGGGTTATCCATTGGAGAGTTTGTGTCCCAAACAACTCATGAACCATTACTTGTAGGAAGATCCAGGTGGTTAGTCAAGGGGTCGAGTGAGGTAGATCCTTCACCTTCGTCTACTTAGAAGATGAGTTTTTGCTTTCCTAGCTGGATCTCTTCATGATGTTCTTCACTAAGAACTATTGATGGTGTAGGAATTTATTGGGTGGGAGGATCAATGAATAAATGCAAGTTCTTCAAGTTCTTGATGAATATGACACTGGTGGTCTTCGACAGGACTTGGGACTCCAATGATTGTTTCATGCATGGCTTGAAGGGTGAGGCGCAAGTCCATCCTTGGTAAAGAGTAAGAAAGTACTGACATCATGTTCTCCTTTAGTAACTTCCAAAACCTAGTACCCATGTGCCTCTCTTTGTGATGTTAGGATCCACTCCTAAGAGCATACTTGATCACCTTTGTATAAGCAACTAAACACGGAATTAAACCAGAAGTAATAAATAACTAGAATTTAGAATCAGCAAAGAATATATGATATGAGAAACAATACAATCTATATTAATACTCTTCCAGAAGGAAATACAATGAAGAAATCTCACTCTTCCCACACCTCATGGATGTCCAGTAATTCTCCTTCAAGAGTTCTCTCTCTCTCTCTCTCTCTCTCTCTCTCTCTCTCTCTCTCTCTCTCTCTCTCTCTCTCTCTCACAATCAATTATAACCAACTCAAACACATAGTTGTTCCCTCCAATGATAATCAACCCAATGGTTGTTTCACACACACACAAGTAGATCTCCCTGATCTTGCACACTTGCAGATCAACTGACCTTACTTACCATGTAGATCTCCCTGATCTTGCACACCTGCAGATCTAATTGATCTTACACTCGGAAGGATCTTATCCTTATCCTTTACAAGTCCTTGACCTTGTCCTTGATTACAATACATCCCCATGGGTCTCTTAAATAGATCCCAAGCAAATAGTAATTAGAAACTCGGACTCAAGACTAAAATTAGTCTTTTACATGCAAACTAATTATCCATCTAAAATTAGACCAGTTCTGGGACGCACAGGTGACTGACGTCAGTTTTTGTCTGATCAATGCCGGCTGACCCCTAACCGATGTCGATTACTGTGTAGACTGAAGATGAACGATGTCGGTTGGCCTGCCGATGTCAGTTACTCTATAACTCAGTAGCCTCCATACTTGCATCAGTGAAGCTTTTAGCTCCACAACTTAACAATCTCCCACTTGGAGATAAATAGCTGCACCTGTACCTGCACAACAACGTCCTCTAATTTATTTCTGGCTTGTATCCCTATCTTCAAGTTCAATCTTGAAGACCAACAAAAGTTGAATGAAGATTCAAATTCTCCTTTATTCCTAGCTTTGTTAACATACTTGCAAGGTTCATATCCTTGCTAGTCACTATGACTGCAACAACCTTTTGCATCTCTGAAATCCAGCAAACTGCCGCTCCAGCAATAGTGAACACATATCTTGTGGTGCTTCTCTTGTCATCCAAGTCACCTGCCATATCCGAATCTACATACCCATGTAGAAAAGTGCTTGACCCTGCATAGCATAAATACCTATTACTGGTCCCTCTCAGATACCTAAGAATCCACTGAACTGCTTTCCAATGCTCCTTTCCTAGATTGGCCTTAAACTTGCTGACAACTCCCACTGCTTGGGCAATATCAGGTCTAGTACATACCATGTAATCAACCTCATCATGTGATTTAGGACACTGTTCATAGCTCAACTTGAACTATCCAACCATAGGTGTGCTAACTGGTTTTGCATCCTGCAAATTGAACCTCTCCACTACCTTATTCACATAATCCTCTGAAGACAAAATCAACCTGTGATTTTCCTTGTCTCTAGAAATACTCATGCCAAGGATTTTCTTTGCTCCTCTTAAATCTTTTCTGGCACATGTCTGAGCTACTTTTACCTTTAGCTCAGCAATTCCTTGCATGTGTGACCCTGCAACAAGCATATACACTACATAAAGTAATAAGATAATGTTGCGACCATTATCCAACCTAGTAAAATAAACACAGTGATTACATTGACATTGACTAAAGCCATGCTTTGTCATAAACCTGTCAAACCTATACCACTGTTCTGGAGCTTGCTCAAGACCATATAACCTGGCCTTCTGTTTCACCTGTCCATTCTCTCCTTTCTTTAACCTGTGAATCCATTCGTCTTTCAGTGCTTTCTTTTTGACTAGAAACTCAACCAAATCTCCCATTTGGTTCTTTTCCAAGGAATCAAATTCCTCATTCATGCCATGCTCCCATTGTTTCCTAGATTTTACCTGCATTGCCTCTTCAAAACTTCTTAGTTTTCCACCATCAGTGAGCAACAAGTAGTATAAAGAAGGGGAATAACAAAATTGAGGCTTACCCTTTCGGACCTCCTCATGGGCGTTTGAGACTCATTGACAACTTGATGTCCACCCAAATTTTGTTTTAACAATGACCGATCCCGGTCATCTCTCAGTCTGCATCCGACCAACGTCAGTTCCATGCAACCGATCTGATCGACGTCGATTCTCACCTGACCGACGTCGGTTCCCACCTGCCCGACATCACCAAATTTGGTCTCCACCGGACCGACGTCGGTTCCTGCCTGATCGATGTCGGTCTCTACCTGACTGATGTCGGTGTCTGTGTTTTCTTGTGAGTGATGATTTTTACCCATGAGCTCATTTTGGATCATAACCTTGTCTAAATCAACCTTGCCCTGCTCAAAATTATTCAGCCCCTTGAGCTGATCTCTATCCATCATCTTCTCCTTAAAAACCAAGGCTTTCCAGTTCTTAAATATGTCAAAAACATCAGATTTTCTCTTTATGAAATAAACCCATACCGTTCTTGTAGCATCATCCATGGAAGAAACATACCACTGTGATCCTCCAATAGAAGCTCCCTAAGCTGGTCCCCACACGTCTGCGTGAACAAGCTCCAACCTGTGCTTCTTCTTTGTTGACCCAGTTGTGAGAAACTTCACTTTCACTTGTTTCCCAAAAATACAGTGCTTACAAAAATCTCAGTCTATCAAATCTGAAAGCATACCTTTTGACTTAAGAACATCCATTCCCTTCTCACTCATGTGACCAAGCCTACAAAGCCACATCTTTGCATCTACATCTGAAGTAGATAAAATAGAAAGAGAATCAGTAATACAAGTAGATAGATAAAGTGTACCTACTTTCTTACCTCTTGCTAATACAAGTGCACCCTTGGAGACTTTCCAAGATTCCACTGTGAGAGTTACTGTGCAACCCTCATCACCCAACTTCCTTAAAAAAATCAAATTTCTCTTCAGAATGGGTACATGCATGACATCTTTCAACACCCATATGTTGCCAGTCTGCAATTTCAGCTGCACTTCCCCTTTGCCAACCATTTGACAAGGCTCACCATCCCCTAAATAAACTTTTCCAAAGTCTCCATGGACATAATCATGAAAAAATTCTCTATTTGGGGTTGCATGGAAAGAAGCACTAGAATCTATAGCCCATGATTCTACCTGACTATCCAAAGAAAATGTAAGAGCATCCTGTGCAACAATACCTGCATCTTTTGCTTCTTCATTACCTTCATGCTGATCTTCTTTCAACCAACAATCTTTCTTTGCATGTCTTTTCTTTCCACAATTCCAGCAGATTATATAGCCATACCTGGATTTGGATCTACTGCCTATCTTTGACCTTGATTTCCCTTGCTTGCGTTTCTCTCTTTGCCATTCCCTGCTTTCAACACTTAAAGCATTACCTGATGTCTCCCCTGTGCTTTTCCTGCAAATTTCTTCATTCAAGATTACACTAACAACATCATCAACTATCAAGATATTTGAAGCAGACGTAGTAATACTTACTACCATTACCAAGCTATCCCAACTTTTAGGTAAAGAGCATAAGATTAAGAGAGCCTTAATTTCATCATCAAAAACTATTTTGACTGAATTTAATTGGTTTACCAAACCATGGAAATCACTAAGATGACTATATATAGATCCACCTTCCAACATTTGCAAATTAAATAATTGCTTCATAAGAAATACCTTATTCGAAGCTGAGGGTTTTTCATATAAATTTGCCAAAGATTCCATTAACTCTACCATTGTCCTTGCCTGAGATAAGTTGGAAAACACAAAAGCTGCCAAGGTCAGCCTTATAGCTCCTAAAGCCTTTCTGTCAAGAACCTTCCTTTCTTCATCTTGCATACATGTGGGCTTACATGAAACCCCACCCAACGGTAAGTACAGATCTTTTTGATACAGATAATCCTCTATCTGCATCCTCCATAATTCATAATTCTTGCCATTGAATTTCTCTATTCTTAGCATACTTTCTTCTGCCATTGCTTTACTCCCACTCAAATAGAAACCCCTGTGAGTGAACCTGTAATCAACAAACACTTAACACACTCTGAAACCAAGGTGTTAGTGAACCAAGCTCTGATACCACTTGTTAGCATCCACTCCTAAGAGCACACTTGATTACCTTTGTATAAGCAACTAAACACGAAATTAAACCAGAAGTAATAAGTAACTAGAATTCAGAATCAGCAAAGAATATATGATACGAGAAACAATACAATCTATATTAATACTCGTCCAGAAAGAAATACAATGAAGAAATCTCACTCTTCTCACACCTCATGGATGTCCAGTAATTCTCCCTCAAGAGTTCTCTCTCTCTCTCTCTCTCTCATACAATCAATTACAACCAACTCAAACACAGAGTTGTTCCCTCCAGTGATAATCAACCCAATGGTTGTTTCACACACACACAAGTAGATCTCCCTGATCTTGCACACCTACAGATCTAACTGATCTTACACTTGGAAGGATCTTATCCTTGTCCTTTACAAGTCCTTGACCTTGTCCTTGATTACAATACAGCCCCATGGGTCTCTTAAATAGATCCCAAGCAAACAATAATTAGAAAAGCGGACTCAAGACTAAAATTAGTCTTTTACATGCAAACTAATTGTTCGTCTAAAATTAGACCAATTTTAGAATGCACAGGTGACCGACGTCGGTTCCTATTTGATCGATGCCAGCTGACCCCTAACTAATTTCGGTTACTGTGTAGACTAAAGATGATCAACGTCGATTGGCCTACCGACATCGGTTACTCTGTAACTCAGTAGCCTCCATACTTGCATCAGTGAAGCTTTTAGCTCCACAACTTAACACGTGAATTTACCAAGCCTGCACCCAGGTGTGTAAAGTCCCATACAACACATGTACCCAGAGGTATTCTAATATGAATGTTTCCTTAACTTGCCATATTGTCTCATAAGCCTAAATGTGAGGTTCTAGTGCTTGCACACTACTGTAACTAAGTGTTCCCCTGACCTTATTATCATGATGAAATCTAAGGTGTAGAGTATCTCGTACTTGATCATAGTATAAAAGGTGCTCTTTATGAGTACGCCACCATCTGACGATAATACCATCAAAAATGTGATCTAATGACCTTATCCAGTCATTCTTGGTATCATAAAATTCTTTGAGATGCTAGACAAAGTCGCGTACCTCTATTTATCCTTGGAACCATGGGGCTTCATCAAGTTTTTCCAGCAGTGATCCCATCAGTGGTCCTCTCATTGCTAAATCCATGAGGCACACAAACTTGTGTCGTTTAGGAAGTTGACACGAGATGCTTTCTCCTCTATTTACGATGCTGCACAATCTTCCAGTGAGATCATAGTTGCTATGGGCCCAATAGTTTCAAGCATTGCTTGTAGTGTCCAAGATAGACTGGTTGTCTATCCACTAGAGAATACCATCTGGCATTTGATCATGTTGTTCATCATTTCAATTAGTAACACTATACAAGTGGTTGATGTCTTCATCAACACTCATGGGCTTGATATAGGGAGGTCCTTGTGCTTGGTCTAAAGGTATTACTACGCATTGATCGGTATTCTCAAAGCTAATGTATCAATTTTTAAATCTTAAGTTTGCATGTTTCTTGTAGCACCAAGGCCTTCACAGTAGGGTTGGATAGTCATCAGCTTCTGCTAACTCCAAGACCTCAAAATTTGATTTGAATGGAACCCTAAGTATGTCAACGGTGGCATTCTTGAGGACTCTAATAAGATGCTCTCGAGTCTTATTTTCCTTAAATAAGACATGAGGAGAGGGTTGTAGGGCTAGACTAGATAGTTTTCACCAAACATCTTTAGTGAGAACATTACCTTTTATGCCAGTATCTCTAATATATCTCAGATTACCCAACCATTGATAATAACATTAACCAATATCTCTCCATCTTTCAGGGAAGAAGAACTAGGTGTTTCCTGATGTTGAGCATGGTTTAAATAATGATATTCACTTTGCCAACTGAAGTAAGGGTGGACTTCATTTGGTAAGTGGGCCTGACCTTTAATCTAGGCACTAATTTGGGGAACAATGTCCTCATCCATCATATGTTTGCAGATTCCTTGAAAATTATCATGTACCGTGGGTTGAGGTTCAACCTCTCTTCGCTCTATGGTATGTTGTGTCATGTCCTTATCCTTAAGGTATTTAATCTCACCTTGAATCTCTCACACAAGTGCCATTGTATCTTGAAGGACATCCTTTTGCTTCTGAGCATCAAGGTACTTCCTAGCTCATGGTTCTTCTCGATGTACCTTCTCGATCAGGCTAGTTGTGGATTGAGTATATCCCCCACTAAGAGTAGTGATATTTACTTGTTACACTATTAGGATGGTTCATCGTGTGTGTCATTGTGGTTTGTCTATTTGAATCATTCCATCACCCTTTTCATTATGTTCCTTAGTGATGGCTGCATATGGATTAGGACATTCTTCTAGTCGATGGTCCTTTTTGCAAAATGCACAGGTCAGGTACTCTGGGTAATCCCTTTGATAGTGGTCTGGTGACCCACATTTTTAGCAAGCCTTCAGTGGAAACTAACCACCGCCTCATCCTCATCCTCTCCCTTAGACATGATAGCCACTATTATCTTCGGTATTGGTGACTTAGGTTTGGCGCATGTCATGCACTCGAGCTTCATGAATATCACTGATCAATCAACAATCATTGGTGTCATGGGTGTAGGCATCATAAATCTTACAATACTCATACACCTTAGTATTTATGGCCCATTGAAAAATTGGACAAGAATAGACATCATGTTCTTCATGATAAATCTCATAGGTTTGTTTTTGTACCACATAGATGTTCTTGCATAGACAGCTGTTCCTTATATGACCTTCAGTTTCATAGTCAATACACTAGACACCACTTTATGTCTCATTCGCATTGTTTATTGTGAACTTTTCAAGTTTTGATGCCATGGACGCTATTCATACCTCCATGAAGGGACTAATCCTAGTATCCATGCTTCCAAATGCTTTAGCATAAAGGGCAGCTTTTAGAGCCTCATGCGCATTGCTGAAAGTTTTTGGTGATAGGGTCTGTCAAAAAGGTAACAATATTCATCCCACAAAGCATTGTGCATGTTGAGTAGGATTTATTTCAAATGAAAAATTATAAATCAAGGTCTGGAATCATGAATCATACTCATGTACACTCTCTGTAAGTGCTTGCTTTATGTCTTTCATCACTGCTATACTCTGCTGCTCGAACTCAAGAATGTAAATTTTTATTGGAAGCCTTTTTGAGCTGATCATAGTCAACCACCGCTTGCTAAGGTTTGAAACTTCAATACCACTTATACACATGCTCTAATAGCATAGTGGCAAACTGATTAGACTTACATTTAAAATATGTGATGCCTCGTGCTCTCAAAATCAGTTCATATTTATAGACATGCTCAACTGCATTCTCTACCCCTTGATATTTAGGTAAATGCAATGTCATTTCATAGTAGACCATAATGGGTTGTGGTGGTTGAGTGGGTGGTTGTTGGGATGATCCAACTCCTATTCCATGAGGGGGTTCGCTTCCACATGCATCTCCCCCTAGTCCTCCTCCAATGCCTCCAGTAGTAGTGCTCGTGGGAAGAGGCATGGTAGAGGGTTGGTTTCCAAAGTTTTGGCATGTACTCTAGCCTTGAAGGCAACATCTACTAGGCATCCCAAGTTGTGCCATAGAATTCCCTTGAAAAGGGAAAGATAATGTAGATTTTGAATGATCACTTAATGTTCTAGTTTCAGTCTCCCGTACTTGTTCAGTTTCTGACTACGTATTATCTGTTTCTAAATTTTGTATATGTATTACGTTTGACTCAAAGGCATGAGCACACACTATGGTGGGGGAGCCTAGTTGATTTATAATTGGTTCCTCGATTCTTGAAGTCCAGCTTAGATCTCCTTCATAGGATGGATGAGGACATCGTTCCCCAAATCAGTGCCTAGATTAAAGGTCAGGCCTCTACACCCATAGATCCTTGCTCTATGTTACATTTTGGTGGCCAAGTGTTTCGTTCCTTGAGTGTTGGTACAAAACCTTTGATCAGTGGGATCAAAGTGTCCCATTTGAGTTGTTCTTCTAACTACTCTCGCGTCTCTCATGCTCTACTTCCCATGCATTCCCTTAGTCTTTCGCTTTAGTTTTGAGTCCTCTATTCTTGGGTTCCTTGTAACACATTCTCTCTTAACTGGGTCCTCTCATGCTAGGTCTCCTATGCCATTGTCCTTCCATGCCCATCGCCTTCTATGTCATGCTGGTACTTGCGTCAAAATGGATAATGGTTCCTCCGTCCCGCACGACAAAAATGGAACAATACTTAATCAAAATTTTAAGGGTCAATATTTAGTGCAAGATACATATCACTATTTTCATGTATACTGTGTTTCATGTGTCATTTGAGTGTGATACAGGGATACCCAGATACATGATATATTTACATATAGATGTTGGGATTTCCCTCTACTCAAATCTTAAGTACGTTGGAGGTATTTGATTCTTTGATCATGATAGACTCATGTTATATTACTATATTCTCACTTTTCATTATCATATTTGAGCTTATATACTTACACATGCCTATATCCATGTTTATACCTTTCACAATGTACTTGAGATGCTAAATACTTAACATTGCTTACAAACATATATGTTTAAGAACTAGTATGTTATGTTCATGTTGGTTGCCTATTTTGCTTGCTTGACATTATCTTGCGTTGTAATGCCTATTGGAGAATTTAAATATGATCCATTGATTGTGGTCCCCGTGTCATGCTTGCATATTTTGACCTTTGAATATGTCATTGTTTATTATATGTGGACATTTGAATATGTTATTCTATGCTTTGTAGACATTTTACTAAGTCATGTCCCTTTGATTGTGCAATATTTTATTTTGATTTTGATTGCTCTTGTGTGTGTGCTTGATTACTTGATGAACTTTTACTGCTACTCTCTAGACATTTTCATGAGCTACATCATGCATCTTAGGACTTAATGTGATCACATACTACGTACCTCATTGATATATCTACCTAGACATGGAACCCCTATAAGTTACATGATCCATACACAACTTATATAGTTATCTTATCCTTTTGAGGTAAGGTGACTATCGAATTCTAATTACCCTCACCTTAAAGTGGGCACATCAGTGGGGGCATGTCACAAAGGCATGGCTTCCACACTTTCACAATTTCAGATTTTATTAAAGGCATGTCAAAAAAGTGTGACATTCACAATTATTCAGTACTCAACATCTCCATATTACTGTGGGGGCATGTTATGTAAACGTGTTCTCCACATTTACACTAGTTCTCAGATTCTTCAAATTATAGTGAGGGCATGTTATGGAAACATGTTCTCCATACTTGTACTAAATCAAATAAATTGTTAAAAGGCAAGATGGTTGCATCAACTCATATGCGTACTCCTAACCTTGTTCTTTCTGCTTTCAAGCATTTCAAATTATTTAAATTTCATATTTCATACACTGATTATATACTGTAACATCATCTTAGTTGTATGTCAATCACCATAATTTGGGCTTACATTGAGACAAGGTGTGTTATACACACCCAGTTATGCATTTATTTCTTTTAAACTATCAATTTCATTACTAGATTAGGGGGGATGTAGATACTAAAAAATGATTTATGTAGTACTCTAGTCTTGTATACTTGGCAAATATATATCATGGTTATACCTTTCAGTTACAGACTTTCATGTTATTGAAAGGATCGTGTTCTCGATCTATTTGTGCCTAAATTACTTATATCTTAGTATGACCACTATTATTTTAAGGACCAGGCCTTCTAAATTGTGAAAAAAACTCCAAACCTAATCATTATCCTTCACTACTAGTTTTGATCTTGTACCTATTTTCTAGCTTCCTAAACACTTGCATCCCATACAAATACCTGTGTTGATGCAAGTGTCCACCTTTCCTACAAAGTGTTAAGTTCCCAAAAGTCATCCAATTTGAAAATGAAATGTATCCTAAAGGTTGGCCTAAGTTTTTTAGTGCAAGATATTTTTAAAAAGGGTTGGTATATATACAAGATCAACCCTCATTCATTCCTCGCCTAACAAATAGTGGGAACTCACAAGGCAGCTTACCAAGAAGCACTCAATCAAGCATTAAAGTGAGTAAACCTACTCTATTCATCCATGTTTCTATATCATCAATCATACAACCAATGTTCCCACAGGTCTAAAGCATTCAAAGAGTAGTTTATGAACCATATTTGCCAAGTCACAAGCTAGGTCATTGCATGCCATTGATTATCACACATTACATCTATGTGCACACACAAGTCAACACGTAGCAGAGAACTACATAAGTCTGAAGGCCACAAAATAATATTCTCAAAATTTAACTATTGTTTTAGGGTCATCTTCCAGTCCCCTTCTAGCCTATTCTAGATCAGACCTTCATGGACCTAGTAAACTAAGTATCGATGTTCCCTATTCATTGCAATATCCATCAATAGTTGTACTTTATTATTTTTAGCAATCTTAGTCGTATAATTCAAAATGTTATTTATCTGAGTTCATATTAACTATCTATCTCATTAGGTTAGTTCACAATCTTTGTGTAAAAGATAATATAATATCCCTTAACCCTAAATATCCATACACATCTAAAATTGGGGTTAAACAATTATTTATTTGTTTTTCAATATTTTACAATGAATAATGGTGAGGTAAAAGTAGAGAGCTGCTAGATTAAACTGTGTTTAAGGTTTTGACCGACGTTTCGGTTCACACTCCATGAACCATCATCAGGGTGAGAGAATGAAAAATGTAAAACAACAGACTATGCATTTCTTTTATAGATAAAAAATTGAAGCTCATTGATGTCAAGGTGAGTGAAAAAAAAGGTGGGGCTCTTAAAGTGGGGGATTTGGATTACAAAATATAAATTAGAAATTTTAATTTTTAATTTTTAATTTTTAATTTTTAATTTTTAATTTTTAATTTTCAATTTTTTTTTTAAATTTTAAATTTTTAATTTTAAAATTATAAATATTGAATTATAAACAAACAATTTGATTATTAACTAAATTTTTTTTGTTACCAATTATAATTTGATTTATAAATACTTCCTAATAAATTCTAAAATTGTAAAAGGTTGTCAATAATAAATTATGAATGATAAATAATAAAATAAAATAAATAACTGATATTTTATCTATAAAAAATAAGTTATGAATTGTTTAAATTCTAAATTCTAAATGTTAATTGTAAAATTACAAAATTAATATTAAAATTATAAATTATAAATCAAATAATATTTTTATTTTTAGTTTGATTTTTTTGAATTAGTTTAAAGAATTAAAATAATATTTTGTTCAAACTTACATGAAGGACATTTTATGGTGTAATGGTGAACAAAATTTCATTAAAGCTTTGTTTCCCAAGGTGAAGGGGTCCAACTCCCTCATCACATTTTTTTCTATTAACATTTTTTTTTGTTAATAGGGTTTTTTTTGGTAAAGCGGGGTGATCCTCTTAAATTAAGAGGGATTTTTTTACAAAGGACACTTTTTCGATCTAGTGTGTCAAAGAGCAGAGGGTGAGGTTTGGTCTAACAGGAGGTCAGATCCCTTTATACGTAAAACAAACTCATCTTGATCTTTCTCTCCAAACTCGCCCTCATTTTTTGAGGCCATTTTTCATTACCATTGTACTTCACTTCTCTTTTGGATGCATTTTTTGGTGTTATCCGATGTTCATATTTTTCCATTATTATCACTTTTTGGGGTGTAACTTGTAATTTTTTGTCTCATTTGTTATTGTTTGGAGGGAAAAGTAGATATTTTTCATTAGGCAAACGTGTGTTGGGTATATTTTTCTTTGTCGTCCTTTGTATCGAACATGATGTTGTTTTGTGGGGGGTCTCGCTTATCCTCCTTGACTTATTATTGTGACAATTTAGACATCCTTATTACAACCCACTAACAGCTCAAACTACGACGCATTGAAGATGAATACGAAGATGCATTTACAAATCAAAGGATGAAGGAGAGTTGTGCTTGTTAACTTTCTAAACTTTACAGATGAGGAAGATATTGTGTGGACTACATCCTTGCAAGATGAGGCACTTTGTTTCATCCACCTCAATGTTTTAGACAGTTTAGCCTCACATTGTGTATGTGATGTCACCTAATAAAGCTTGAGACGTTATTGCAACATTGTTTTGGTAGGTCACTTCACCTCCAACTATTCATTTTCACTCTCCTCCCTCTCTTAGTGAGGATTATTTTGTTGGTGATATTTTTTATGTTCCTCCATCATCTTCTCATATTTTTAAGGATGTGATTCTTGATGGTGATTTGCATAAGTAACCTTTGGAAACTCCTCCTCCTCTTGCTCATATTGATGTACATTTTGATATTGTGATTGTTGTGCCTATTGTGCCTTCTGTGAAGGCCTCATTTTTATCACTACAAAAAGTGAACAAGAAATCAATGAAGTATAATTTCTTTCTATGCTCCCTTATTCATAGCAAGGGATCCCTTATTCACTCCATATAGAAAAAAATTTCTAGCTTTCAACATTAGATTGATATATTGGACATTCATGCCTTTGTTCTCAATCCATCATGTAATCCTGAATTTGGCATGCATCCACTTGATGTACTTTTAAAATATGACTTGTCAGATCCCAAGCAACCCATTGTACCTATTTCTCCTATTGTTGTAGTTGATGCTTTTATGCCTACTATTTTTGAACACTCTACATATCCCACTCTAGTTCCACTTGCATATATGTCTTCATTTTTTGAGAGGCATACCATTGCCTTTGGTTCACACATGCTATGTTTCATAGGTCACACTACTAGACATGTGGGCATTGGTAATCATCTATAGGGTATTGCTACCCCTATCCATCCTGTTCAATAGATTGATTGGCATGGTTTTGGTTATGACACAGATGTTTCAATAGGATCATTTGATAGAGTCCAACTTTTATTCGATCCACTCTTCGTGATGACATTGAACTACATATGGGCTCTATTGCACCTTCACTTAGGTAAGAGAAACTTGAGATTATAGTTGTCAACCTTGATCATCTTGACCCCTTTTTGGATGTTACCTCACATTATTTTGTTGTGGACTTCGCACCCACTCGTATGCAAGCATCTTCATCCACCATTTGTAATCATATGGGGTGGATTTTTTTATCATTATTTGAGGTGTCAAAAAAAATCTTTGAGAGGGATCTATATGAGGGCTTCTCCACCACTCAAATTCATTGATCGTACATTATTCCTCCTGAGTTTTGATGATCCTTAGTTTTTTGAGCTCCTTCTAGGGCATATTTGTTTTTGGAGCTTCCATCTATCATCTAATAGACAACAGTTTCTCTATATTGACTGTGATCTAGATTTTATTGCATCTCTTGGTGATATTTTTGTTGGATGGGACTATTTTTTAGTCACACTGAGAGTCATGGAGATTTTTTCTTCATGTGTGTGTGCTCCATGTTGAGTACTTTATTATTCAATTGCATGATTATCCTATCATCACCAGGGTCATCTTCTTGAGAGATTATGTATGTGTATCATTGATGTTGACATTCCCCTATAAAGTTATGGTGGATTTTGTTCTCCTTCTAAAGAGTAACTAGTCTAGTGAAGCCCAGTGCCAGCATTTTAGTTTTTCAGTTGTGGGATTTGCCAACTCATGCAGATATTTTGAGCTATCGCACCCATTTCAAAATTATGTGGGAGTGTGTGCACATATTGCTTCAGGTTTCATTCTCCTTGTTAGTCCTTGGCACACCACATTTTATATTGGAGATAATTGATTGAGTGTAATTTTTTTCAATGGAATTCACTCCATCGAGTTAATCTACTATAAAATTGTGTATAAATATTATGTCATGTTTATTGGGATGCCTTGCAACATAAATCTTCTTATCCACTTTTGTTGTGGTTTTTACTAGTTTTTGGGTACCTTGCAATGGCACATTTCATCCATAGTAACTATTTTTTCCCTAATTTTTGTGATCAGTGCTTTTTACTGAGTGACGATCGTATAGAGTATCAACTCCTATTTGACTTGGTTGTTATAGTGACTCGACATACATGTATTCTAGTAATGTGAATTATTTACCATAAGAACACTTAGTATTTCACTCTACTTTTTACATGGGTACTTAATTAGGCCTAAATGCCAGGACCCATTCAGTCTCTTTGCATCCTCTTTTCTTACTCCCTATTATGCACTTAAGGGAAGGTGTTGGAGTAAGCATGTAAGCTTGATTTGGGATTTATTTACTTTACTATTGGAGACAATATAATATTTTTTACATGTATTTGTTGAGTATGCAATAATAGTAGATCCTCCTATTTTGTAGGTTACTTATGCAACAATAATTTGTTGCACGAAACAACCTATTATGCCTATTTAATAGGAACTCCCATGCATATTGTATGTGATGGATGATGTGAATACATTTTGAGATCATTATGCCTATTATTCATGTGTGTATTGTGCACATATAATAGTTTAGTTTTTCACTCATTAGCTATGGTAATGGTGTGCAGTAGAGATCATGTAGTTTCATGAGTGCGTAATGCACTTCGATAGTCAAGACTATAATGAGGACGAAAATGATTGCACTATTGATGAAATAGATGAGCCTCCTTATCTGAATTCCTCTTTGCATTATTTCTTAAATCATACATTATAACAAGATGAGAAAAAATAGTTAAAAATATATTCATGCTCCTAACATGTCCTATGAACTATGAAGTGAATATGCTCTCCCTAATACACTTTGTTTATCTTTAAAATTTACCATTGTATTTCATCTCATTAATCGCTATAAAATACAAAGGCATAAGCCTTGCATAGAAATAAAAAATGAATGTCAAGAAAGTGAAATTACTTTTCTCTATAAGTGACAAATGAATTTGAAGAAAGTGAAATTCCCTCTTTCTCTCTAGAAATGACAAATGAATGAGAAGAAAGTGAAATTTCTTCTCTCTCTCTAGATATGGAAAATGAATTTCCTTTTCTCTTTGAAAAAGGAAAAAGAAAGTGAAATCCCATATATCTATATAGAAATACTAAATGATACAAACACATGTAATGATTATTTATCTTCTCTTGAAATACAAAGTCAAAATATCTTTCCAAATGAGCCTTCTATTGAAATAAAATGTGATGACAATGTAATAATATGCAATGATACATCTTCAGAATGTGAATATATGGAAGATTATGTTACACATGAGTATGATGACTTTTCTCAACCCATGTTTAGTATACAAAATTCTTTGCCTAGACCCTCTTCGCCCATTTGTAATAGTGAACCTATGGCAATTTATAATAATAAGATTCAACCATTGAATGAACCTCGTAAGGATCTTAACATGCATTCTCAAGAAGTCATCTCCTTAATGCATGTAATGTGCCTTGCAACCCAAAATGCCTAACCTTAGAAATCAAAGCATATCATGTTTGAGTTGAATCTAATACTATTTATGGAAACCCAATTGTGCACAATATTCTAAATGTATCGTTACCCTAAAACTTCCTCATGCCTACAATTCAAATGTTTAATGGAAGTAGTGATCTTTATCTACATCTCATAGACTTCAGAGCTTTTATGGACATAAAAGATGATAGTCGGATTTTACTGAAAGTGTTTTAAAAAAATTTAACTAGAAAAACTTTGGATAGGTTTCACTCTTTACCTAGTGGGTCTTTACACTCCTATTTGGAGCTAGAAGAAACATTTTTAATGTAATACATTTATAATAAGGGTCAAGAGTTACATATGAACATCTACCTTCTCTTCATCAAAGAAAATTAGAGCTAGATTGTGATTAAATTTTATGACTCAAGCTTTATATGCACCAATTGATATATTAACTAATAAATTTGGAAACACAATACATATTTGGTAAAGGCCTTATTTACCCTCTCAAAGTAGAGTTGTTTTATGACACTTGTGATTCATTTCAAGCTCTTTGTAATAATATCCCCGCATAAGAAAAGAAGTTGACACTTGACCCAAATCCAAAGAAGGCACATGAAGACATTAATCTACAAAAAGACATTCCACACAAGGAAGCTAAGGCAACTATCCCACCTCCTAAGGCAAAGACTCCGATCAAGGAAATTCAAGTCAAGGTCTTAAAGAAAGGGAAATAATTTGTCTACAATGCAATACCCAAAATGAATAAACCTAGTTTCAATAACAAGAAACTACTTAGATTTGACAGTTTCAAAGAATGACCACATGATATTATACATATATTATCGGATTAGAAGTTAATTACTTTGCCACCTAACCATTATCATCCTCCTCAGTGTCTTGATAAATACAAAAGCAAACCATTTTACATCTATCATGGTAATAATATACATCAGGATAATGATTGTTATGCATTACAATAAAATATTACACAACTTGTGGGAGGGATTATTGCATTTGGAAAAGTTGACACTCAGTCAAAAACATCCCCTTCTCCATCTTCTTTTACTACATATTTGACGAAGATCAAGATACCCCAGGGTGTTCTTGAAAAGGAACCAATGGTTCCTCAAACTTATGTAGATGATGTTTTTAGGAGAAGATTTTCTTCTAGTTCACCTTCTACTATAACCGATATGTTTGGACCATAGCCAGAACCTCAACAAGCTTGTGGTCAGCCTCCTTAATGGCTTTGATATGTTAGGATGGGTGTTTTTCCTTAAGCTTTTAAAAAAAATCTTAAGAAACTATCACCTACCTTAAGTAAATGTAGTTTGGATTTTATTTTCACACCATGCACATTGTAAGCAACTAAATATGGAGGTGCTAGCATAATACAGTACTTACAGTCGCAAAGGCTATTGAATGGGTTTTTGCTCTAAGGATGTCATCACATGGCTTAGCTATGATGTGATGGCATCTAAACACCATCTAATCCAATTGGAGCTTTCTATCGATCTGGCACAAGATTCCAAACTCACTAGATACGAGCTAAAGCGGGACCATGATTCAAAGGGAAGTATTAAGAAAAACCCCATGTTTTTTTAATATTGGGATGCTTTAAATGCCAATCAATGCAAAACTTTATTGGTAGGCGATCTAAAAGGATAAAATTTGACATTGTCTCAATTAGAAATGGAAAGCAAAATTTTAATGAGAAGTAGAGTTGCATGGAGATCATGGCCCTATCAAATTGCTTTTACACTTTCAAATAAATGTTGCAAGTTAGACCATGTGTAACAGACAACAAATGTGGGATAGTGAAAATTTGAGGTCATAAAACCCAAATTTATTATGCATGTACATCCACTCCTCTCATTCACTAGCTTTCCACTACATAGGAAGGTCACCAAGCTTGTCAATTGATAGCTTGACCATACTAAACTCACCACACACAACACCCAATATGCATATGGAAAATCATTGACAATCTAAAGCCTAAGATTCTCCCTTTCAATAATGTCATTAGATGCAAAAATATTGATTATACAAAAAGAGAAATTTTCAATGTTTAATAACACGTAAAGGACACAGTTTAAGTATTTGCACCCGTGATGCACTTAATAATGCTGCCATTTTGAAGAAATAAATTTAATAATTCCTCCTAACCTTGGAACAAGATTACTAAGGGATAGAGTATCAACACAAATCATTTTACCAATAGCTATGAGTAAACAACTCGCCACCTTAATTTATTTTGAGAAAAGAATGTCTATTTCTATAAAAAATCGTGCACTATGTACTTTCAAGATGGTTTTGTGAGACCTTACACATTCTTTGAGGAAAAAAGTCATGGACAAGAGTTGAGAGACATATCTCTTGAACCCAATCCTTGAACAACTCCAAATCAATTCTACAAAAAATTGTTGGTGGTTTTTTTTGCATAAAATCATTAAGTTGAAATGGGCACTAAGTGTTTGCAACATATTCTCCTTCCTCCAAAAAACAAGGAGGACTGTGAGAGTGTCGAGGTGACACCTAATATAGAGAGACATGTTGAGGACTTGATTGTGAATATTTAGAATTATCTTGAGTAACAATAGTAGAAGTCGAGAGAATATTGGCAGCTAGGGGTATACTGAAGATTCTATGTTTTCCTTTCTCAAACGTTTCAACTTGACTTTGGTAGTGCTCCCTAGAGGTTTGAGTGACCAACTCTACTAAAATGGACACATCCTACAAATGAAGACATAAACTAGAGTTCGAATTTGTGATTTTTGTATTGGACGTCCCTACAACATGGCTTGTTGTAATGCCCTTGTTATGTCTATTTTTGTGCCCACCATTAATGGTCTAACCTTCTTCGCCATTATACTAATTAGTTATAGTAGATGGCTTTAATATAACTTTGTTTTAAAAGTCAATTAAAGGGCAATCTCTTATTTTGTGCTCAAAAGATTGAATAAATTAATATAGAAAATTCTTTGTAAATAGCAAGAATATCCAAATCAAATGTCCAGAGAATCCTTTAAGGTCATGAGAAAGGTCAACTTCCACATAACCCTCTAGGTGGTTCATGACATATGAGAGTGTCCAATGGTGATTGTTATTTGATCAATAAAACGTCAACATGGGAAATAAAATTCTGGGAGTTCCACCCAAACTGAGACCTCAAGGGAGACAATAAATCCAAAGGACAAAAAGATAAATCCTGCATGTTTTAGAAGAAACACGGTATGAAAGTAGAGATTCACAAAGAAAATCAATGGCAACGTTCAGTAAACCCTAGTGGAATACTTCTGAATATGTTTTTAGATATAACTTTAATTTCCTTGGAAGGATATGCTTTCTAAGTTTCTACTATTGCAGACCTGCATTTCCAACAAAGCCCGTTTAGAGGGTAAGCAAATCCACTCCCACATCAATCACAGTGAATTTCAGTTTATCGCACACAAACTTTTACAAGATACCCTTATACGCATGTATGGTCACTGCGGATGTTTAGTAGATGCTCGCCAAGTGTTTGACCAAATGACTGAACGAGACCTCTTCTCGTGGAATATCATAATTGCAGCTTATAGAAGACAAGGATGTCCTCACGAGGCATTAGCACTGTTTCACCAAATGCAACGAACAGGTGTCCGGCCTGATCAGTTCACCTTTGCCAGCATTCTCCCAGCCTGTGCCAAAATAGGAGCTTTGGAACAGGGTATGGACATCCACCAAAGCATAACGGAAAAGGGACTTTTGTCAAATGTTGTAGTTGCAAGTGCCCTGGTAGATATGTATGCAAAATGTGGAAGCATGAACAAGGCACGTGAAGTGTTTGACAAAATGGCTCAAAGAGATGTGGTCTCATGGACTGCAATGATTGCAGGATATGCACAAAATGGGTTTGTTGAAAAGGCTGTGGAAACTTTTAAGCAAATGCAATTATCAGGTGTAAAGCCAGACTCCACAACATTTGTCAGCGTCATCCCAGCCTGTGCCAAAATGGGAGTTCTAGAACAGGGTATGGACATCCATCAAAGCATAAGGGAATGTGGATTTTTGTCAAATGTTGTAGTTGCAAGTGCCCTAGTAGACATGTATGCAAAATGTGGAAGCATACACAAGGCACATGAACTGTTTGACAAAATAGCTCAAAGAGATGTCGTCTCATGGAATGCCATGATTGTAGGATATGCACAAAATGGGTTTGTGGAAAAGGCTGTGGAAACTTTTAAGCATATGCAATTGTCTGTGGTAAAGCCAGACTCCACAACCTTTGCCAGCGTCCTCACAGCCTGTGCCAAAATGGGGGCTTTAGAACAGGGTATGGACATCCATCAAAGAATAATGGAGAGCGGATTTTTGTCAAATGTTGTAGTTGCAAGTGCCCTAGTAGACATGTATGCAAAATGTGGAAGCATGCACAAGGCATGTCAACTGTTTGACAAAATGCCTCAAAGAGATGTGGTCTCTTGGAATGCTATGATTGCAGGATATGCACAGAATGGTTTTTGCAAAGATGCTTTCAAACTCTTTGAATTAATGAAACATTCTGGAACACACCCTGACCATGTAAGCTTTGCTTGTGTTTTATTAGCATGCAGCCATGCAGGTTTAGTTGATGAGGGCTGTAAATACTTCAATGACATAAGTGATTCTAATTGCATCATGCCTACAATTGATCATTATGTGTGCATGATTGACCTTCTTGGCCGTGCTGGCTTTCTTGAGGAAACTCTAAACTATATCATCAAAATGCCAATTAAACCTGTGGTGGGTGTGTGGATGAGTTTGCTTGGTGCCTGCAGAGCACATAAGAATATGGGGTTAGGAGTATTTACGGCAACTACTCTTTTTGAGCTGGATCCTCAAAATGCTACGACTTATGTTCTTCTGTCAAACATCTATGCAGAAGTGGGCAGGTGGGGTGAGGTTCAAATGGTAAGGAGATTGATGAAAGATAGAGGAATAAAAAAGATACCTGGATGTAGTTGGATTGAAGGGCAACAAATGGTACATGCTTTTTGTGTAGGAGACAGATCACACCCACAAACACAGGAGATCTATACAAATTTGGAGAAATCGTCTTGGGAGTTGAAGCAGCAGGGTATTTTACAGATTGAAAACTTTTACTAAATGATTCAGAGGAGGAGGAAAAATAATTATTCCTCTGCCATTATAGTGAGAAGTTGGCATTGGCATTTGGATGCCCCCTAGGACAACTATTAGAGTCGTCAAAAACCTTAGAATATGTGTTAGACTGCCACACTGCAACCAAGTTTATCTCCAAGTTTATTGGAGAGACAAATTGTTGTAAGAAGATGCAAACCGGTTCCATAATTTCAATCAAGGACAATGTTCTTGCAGAGGTTATTGGTAATGCTAAGTGAAGTAATCTGTAAACATAAGCTTGTACTTTAACAAAGTGCAGTGTCAGACCTGCAGTCAAAAAGAAGGGCCCAGGTTTTAAGATACAATGGATGTGTCATGGCATTGGACTGTTTTCAGGAAACCTGCGCATATCTGGAATGATAAGCTGGAGGAGGAGGCAGAGAATAAGAACAAGATAAGAGAGAGGACCATATGAAGGAAATGGAAAGAAAAGAGAGAGAACCGAATGAAGGAAATGGAAAGATGCATGGCCAAAAGGAAATGTGATAAAAGGGCTTACAATCGATCCAATGCCCAAATGATTGGAGACCATCTATTGGTAGTTTTTTACACCAGCCTTTGTCATTTTATATTAGATTGTGCCTATGTCAGAACTGTCATTTGGGATTGAATTATACATACTAGATTATATATGCAAATATATATGTTCATGTGGACTTTGTCTCATTTATGCTGAACTATTTCTAATATTGCTTCACATCCCTTTTCTTTTTAGGAGAGCTAATATGTTTGCAAATTCAACTTTTTTTTTAATAAATAAATAAATTTTTATTTTTGGCTGAGATAACTAGGGTATGCCCCTAGAGCAAAAAGAAAATGAAATCCAACCCGAGGATTCAACCTTGTAGGCAAACCTAGACACGATTTAGACCCAGAAAGTGGTTAGCAAGGTGTTACCCGCTTGGTGAGGATCGAACATCAAACCATCATTCCTCCACCACAATAGCTGGCCAAAAACCATAACAGTTATTTTATTTACATTAACTTTCAGCTCCTACATCAAGAATTTACAAAATACCCAACAGGGTTACAAAAGCCCAAGACCAAGGCACCAACAGCTTGCCTAAACAACGAGCCCAGGACCAAAATCCATCATGCAATACCAACGTCAATCAAATACAATTACCTTTGCTCCCGGAGGCAGGTTGCCCTCTGCTACTTGCCTAGCCCACACAACCCATTCACCACCTTACCCACCATCTACATCCTTTGCAATGACCTAGTCCCTTTCCTCGTCCTCATCATAGCACACAGGGGGCTTGAAAATGCACTCAGGTGGAAGTTGCATCCCAAACTTGGCTGCCAAGATGGCTAAGCTTTTCTACAATTTCACTATCCTGACCATTATTGCATGGCAATGGTCTACAATGTCTAAAACCCACTAAGTGAATCGACATCTCCAAATCCAAATGCTCTTGATGTAAGGTGAAAGACCCAGGTACATTTGACAAAAAATTCGCTCCATTGATTACCAGAGCAACATCAAAGACATTTATGCGCCCAATGGATTGCTTAGGGTCCATCATGAATGATTTTAACACCTTCACAATGTCCTACTCCTCCAGCGCATCAACCTTAGTTGTTGCCTGCCACATCTTTCGGAGCCGAATTACAAATCTCCTTGTCAATATGTTCGACAAACTGCACTGAGGTTGCCTCCCCTGTCAGCCGTTCAGGATAAGTTGCCCGACATCCTACTCTGGGTTTCGGATGAACCCTCGGCTCCAATTTCACCCCTTTGCCCTTCTCCATTGAGGCTCTTTGCAGCAGTCCAGAGGCTTCTTCACCATCCCACTTCGACTCCTCCAACCAGAATTGAAAGAAATGACATATCCCTGGAGATCACCTTGTCCCAACACCACCCTTTGGAATGATTGCCCGCAATAAATGCTTCTATCCCTTCGATCCCCTGTCATATGTCACTCACCACCTCACTATACTTTTGCTCGTCATACAACTAACATAGAGATATTATCACTAACTCTTTTAGTGTCCACTGAATAGACCCACAAACTTACAATTTTATATTCTAAGGATCGCTAACAGTTCAACCCATCCATGTTCGACTTGACATCCTAGGACAACAGTTTCAACAAATCATTCGGAAGGGGGGGTCCATTCCAAATCACTTCTCTTGTGGTTATCTATTAGATTCAATTCTGCATTAGTTGCCCGATTAGAGACTGAATTCCCCACCCGTTTCGCATGCCAAAACTCCACATGCTTTAGAAACCCCCTCAAATCCTTCACTTCATCCAAAATAATGTGCATCTTCCATGCTTTGGTCCTACCAGCACATAGCACATTGATAACAATATGAGAATCTCCTTCCACAATCAAATTCTCCCAACCGTGCTCCACTGCTACTTGAATTCCTTTCAACACAGCACGAGCCTCCGCCACATTATTCGTCTCCACTCTTAGCTCTGGGAAAATATTTAGCATCCGCTGTCCATCATGGCCCCAAAAAACTCCACCTACTCATGCCATTCCAGGTTTGCTTTTAAATGCTCCATCAAGATTCAATTTTACCTTACCCACATTTGGGGACCTCCAGTGATGGTTGGACATCAAACCTTGCTCCCTACTAGCCCCAAGCCCCTTATCAAGGATAATAAATTAATTTAATTTAAAGTGTTTGTTTTTAGTTTAGATATAAATTATTAGAATTTGCATGTGGAAGTAAAATTGCAATTGGCATACATGCATGGTGCTCGAAAAACTTCCGCAATAAAGTTTATAGATTAATGTTAGAGAGATGAGAATAAACTTTGTAAATGTAAAAGTAAAATTACAATTTATTCTACATTGTAATTGCACGTATATCGGTATTAAACACTCGGCATTATGAGGTTTACAAATTGATACTAGTGAAGAGAGAGAGCTAAATGGACTATGGCTCTCCCGTGTAAGCCTAATTGGGGTATGGAAAACAAAGGGAAGCAAAAGGTTTGTAGTTAGGGTCACTCGAATAGCGAAAGGAAAGTATTTGGAGTCACTAGAGGATTAAGAGGAATCTAAGATGTTGGAACCATACGAGCTTTTGAGGAACATGATGGGAGACATATCATATTGGATACTTTCTTCCTATGCTGCAAACCCAACAAATACTAGTAAATATTACATTCCACATGACAATATAAATTGGAGACATTTTAATTAGATGCATACCTAGTAATGCTAGTGAAGACCAAATTCAACCACAATCACATTAGGCTTGTTGAAAATTTTTTTACGCGTTTTAAGGTAAAACTTTGTAATAAATGATTTAATTTATAATGATCAAATACTTATGAGTCGCATGGCTAATATTTTTTGTTTAACTGATTTCAAAAAGGTTTCGCAGATATCATAATTATGTAGCAAAAAAAAATAGTTTTTTACAAAGAAATAAGAGAAGGAAATATTTTTTTTTTTTCTCTTGTGGAAATTGCCTTAATAACTTTATGTTTAGAAGAAAACATGAAATTCTAAGTTAGTATAATTCTTTAAATTAAATGTTAAGTGAAAGTTTAACAATTTTAAAAAGAAATTTGATATGAGTTATCATCCATTTTTTTGAGCAGGTAAATCATTTTATGACAAACTATTAATATCACACCTTGAGTCTCAAGGTAACCCTAGAAAAATTATAAATATATATATTTTTAAATATGTTTGCCCAATAACAACTTTATTATCATTAATAATTTAAAAAATTACAAAATAATAAGAAGCCATCTACATTCAAAAAGTGGTCAATAGTAGCTTGACCTTATAAAATATAAGCCATATTTGTCATAGTAAAGGTTTTCTACTAATTAGAGAAATAAATAAAATTTAGACTCCAATAAAGGCCAATAATTAGGTTATAAAAATGCTAATATCCCAAATTTATAGAAAAGTCTACCAAACCCTCACATAAAAGATCACCCAGTATGAAAAATATAAACATCATAAAAATTAATTAGTTATTGTAGAAACTCAAAATGGGGTGTTGCAGTCAGGGGCAATATTTGTGAGATGGTCTCATTGCTATCTCTAATTCGAACTCCCCAAACTCATGTTGAGTAACCTACTATGACACTCGTACAATGGAAATCGGTAGCTATAATTGCTTTGTCCTTAACCAAACCAATTTTCTTATTAGCATTGAGTGGGACTGTTTTATGATAGTTGATCTTAACCTTGTTGCGCTTAGAATCAGATCTCCACATAGTTCTTTGGTATGTGCATGGAATAACTCTGGTAAGGGTTTCAACCTTCTCTTCCCTATAATTGAGTAATGTAGTTATTGAATACTAATTATCCTCCTTTGGCACAACAAAAAAAATTGAGAGACCAAGATAGATAAGTGTATTAAGAAGCACAACTTGTATGGAGAAGCTTGGCTCCAAGCTTGATCCTTGGTGAAAGTGTTAATAGATGTTCTCCTTTCTCTATTGATTCCTAGTTGCTTAAATGGCTTGGCAAGGCCTTGTATTTGTAGGATGATCTAGGATGAAGCCTATTTGCTAGCCATATTTTGAAGATGCAAATTGAAAGGGTGAAGGTATAAGTTAAGGGACAATGGGTAGAAGGACCCAAAAAGCTAAGAGGAAAAACATGTAGGGCTAAAAGCCCTTCCAAGGTAGGCTCGTACAACCATGGGCTTGTTCAAGAGAAAAGTAGGGTTTTTTTTTAAAGACAGGACTTGAAAACTAGTGATAAGTAGTTCAAATTTACTAACGGATACCTTCTGGATAAGTATTGAGGTGTTTTTTAGGCTCGGTGGATGAAATAGCGACTCATGGGATTGGGGCCATCCTATAAATGGCTTAAAATGTAAAAGTTGGCCAAATAAGCTAAATTAGGAATAAAACTTGTGAATAAGGGTTTTTTGCCAAATTTGGGTGGCTACGGATATATGGAATCTAAAATGCTAAAGATTAAAAATAGTTTATGGTAATGCCCTAAGAATGAATAAGTTATAAAGTGAATTATTTTTTGGCTAAAATATCTTGGGTAAGGTTTTTGTTTGTCTTTAAGATTTGCAAATATGGAACATGCTTAAACATACCCATTATTGTTACACAACCTCCTCGCCACTTGTCCGCTATACTTGTAGACTCCCTTCTTATGGTGGGAGGATGTGAATCTTTGGCATGTGCTTACAAGTGTCCCCACATTATCATTACATCACACCCCCTCAATAGTTTAATTTATTTTTTGGTTAGACAAAATGTTACTCAATTTAGGGCAAATTTGCACTTATGAGACAAAATATAAAATTTAATTAGACATGTTTGCTTGTAGTCATATTAGGCCATGGTTTAGTGTTAAGTTAGAGCAATTGTCATGATGATACCCAAGGTTTAAGCTTTGTTAAGCATGCTCTCCATGTTACTGTGGCCATTTGAGAAAAAAAGGAGATTGTCCATGTCTGAGCATTGGGATAGTTATTAATTTAAATCCATTGTAAATTTGAACAAATTAAAGCAAATTTTATCCAATTTCAAATTAGTTTTCTCTTTACTCTGAGTATATTCATGGATTTTGTATTTTGTATTTCTCTTGAGGATATTTAACCAATTGTTTTTTAGAATATTGACCAGTGGTAAGTGTCTCATAATCAATTTTATTTTGATATAACCTCAATTTTTAACAACATAATTGGATAATTGTAGGGAAATTATGAAAAAATGAATTTATTAGAACTTGAATTTTGTCCAATTTCACTCTATAACGAAAATTTGAAAACCAATGAGTTGAGAATTTCTTAGTTGTTGAAACCTTGGAGTATGTCCTCTAGGTAAGTTTGGACTATGATCTAGTGGTAAAGAATATCATTGTTGTGAGGATGATGCAGGTTCAAGTGTTGTTGGGCATGCTTCCCATGTTAAAGCAATCATGATTATGCAGGGAAATATAGATAACATTGGATACAAGTCCCACATGAAATTTAACTAAATACATATCCTTCTTAGCTCGAACTCCTCTCCCCTACCCATCCAAATATAAGGTGATGCTAAGGGATGTTGGGTTCCATAATAGGGACCTCGGCTCAAATATACAAGACAAATATAGGAACTTCAAAAATTCAAAACAACTTTACGTTTTAAAAAAAGACATTTTAATTTATTATTTATTATTTTGATTTGTGGAATGTTTGGGTGTCTTCCTTTTTGAGGGAGGGATGTAGTATGTGAAGTCATTTTTTTGTATATTACGTTGTAGAGATGACAATAGTGTTACATTCCAAATTGTCAAGCCCAAAAATTAAAAGATCAAGGAAAAAAATTGGAACATAAATCTTGAACTCTTAAGAAAGAATCACTAGATAAAGAAGGATTACTAAATGTACTAAGAACAAAGAAAATATGCTCAAACCTTTGAACATTCATTAAAAAAAATGGTCCAACACCAACCAAGATGGGTGATGGAATATTTATTAGATGGAGAAGCTTTTTTAGGTTAAATGAGTTATCACAATTTATATTGAATAATAATATGTACTTTATAGTGTCAAAATATCCAACAGTTAAAAAATCACCAAATCTTTGCTAAGGGAAACTCAAATGTCATCATAAATCTTCTTAACAAGAGCACCCAATCTAAAAATATAGTGTGGAAGTTTGAAAACCTTATCAAAAAATATCTACAAATCACCAACTCTTTCCATTTAAACATTTCACACATCCCAAGGACAACATTAAGAAAATCAACATGTTTAAGACATCCCATCAACATGTAGTTGGATAGGACGACCACGGTGGGAAATTTATGGTCTAATCACATATCTAAGGTAGTAATGAAATGAATTGGAAAATGAGTGATAGTAGATCAAGGCAATTATTAAAAGAAGACTACATATTTCTATATCTACAAGCTTTCCAAGAGGGGCACAAGACTTACAACAATTAATTAAAAAAAGAATCCATTCGAGGACAAAATTTGATTGGGATTGTGTTCCCAAAAGTGGCTCAACTAACTAGTGTAAGAATAAGGTACATTCATTCTAACTATTTGAATGAATCCACAACCACCCTAAAACTATTTGGGACGAATCTACATCATCTTACTCTAGTTATTTAAAATGTATTTACATTTTCTTTACTATTGTATGGAATGAATCAACTTAGTCACCACACCAATTATTTGGAATGAATTTACAATATCCCTACACCATTTATTTGAGAAAATTTAGTGAAACTATCCATAAACTGCTTGTCCAAGTTCCCAAGGAATATAAGCATGAATGGATCAAAAGAATAATAAGTCAAGAGTGGTAAAATGTCTCCAACAACTAAAAATCTAAAATTTAAGACTAAATTAATGATTAGATATAAGAAGTAAAGGAACCTAAGAAGAAAAGGCCAATTCGAATGGGAAACCCCTCGACAAATCAATATTTACAAAACCATATAATACAAGATGACCCAATGAAAGGAAAGTTCCATAATAAGAGAGATTTATTGATAGAGCCAAGAAAAGATAGCCAAAAAGAACATACTGCAGAATGCATCCAAGTGAAACGTAGGGGAATCTAATTTTGTATGCAATCCTTCAGATGAGTGATATAGAATGACCAAATCATTGGTGAGAGCAATAAAACAATTTAAGACATGATGTAAGGTATAAGTTTCCTTTACATGTATGTTCTCTCCAAGAAAGACAAAAGCCCTCAAGCTCATTTATGTCACATCCAAAATGGATTCAGCTAGAGAGGGTAGACCAATTTGACTCCTATCCAAATAAAATTCAAGGAAGAAAAAAGATGATGTTAGGCATAAACATCCTCATCATATGTGTAATTTGTAGGAAAAACTTGAGTTTTGAAGCTCATCTAATCTCTAAAACAATAAGTTATTCGGCAATGATTCAAAGGGCTTTCTAAAGTCCACAAAAAAACAATACTTTAGAAGACTATTGACACTTTTCAAGGATAGTTCAATGTGTTAAAATGTGGCTTAGAAGCTTGGCCACCACCTTGCCCTGAAGCTACACATTCCAACCGCTTGAAAATTAGTTCATCAAAAATTATGACAAAGTTTGCCAACTTCTCCTTGGTCATGATAGTCTTACAATTATTTGTGCCATAGTTTTTTGAGTCGAGTGAAATATGTTCAATGTGGGTTGGAAAGTATTAAGGGAAAGAGTAATGAGGACGAGGAGTATTCAAAGAGAGTGAACCCATAAAAATCACAATTGACAATGGGGAATCGATCAAAGATGAAAAATCTAAATGTGAGGAATCATCTCTCTATTGACAGGGACATAATCATCTTACTATTAACAATTTATTCCAACTTATTTTCATCTTTAATTTGTAAGTTAGACTTCTACATGTTTTGAAGACAACTAATTGCCTTGTATATATGCCAAATTTATAAGTCATTCATTCATGGAATTTTGTTTCACTAGCATTTACTAGGTATGCAATTGAATAAAAATATCTGCAATTCATATCTTGTCATGTAGAATTTAATCTTTACTAGTGTTTGTTGAGTTTGCAGCACATAAAAAAGTATTCAAATTGATCATATTATAATATATATTTGCAATGTTCCTTTCACTCCTATGGACATATTCCAACACGTTCCTCAAACATTCTTGTGGTTCTCATCCTCCCGAGATCTAGATCTCCAATGACTACAAATACTTTCCTTTCACTATTCAATCAATCTTAACTACGAATCATTTATGTCCCTTTGTTGTCCATAGCCAAATTAGGCTCATTAGGGAGGGTCATGGCCTATTTAGCTCTCCAGGTCACCATCCGGCCCCCTCTCACTAGTATCAATTGATAAATAATTTATGTCCCTTTGTCGTGCATAGCCAAATTAGGCTCATTAGGGAGGGTCATGGCCTATTTAGCTCTCCAGGGCACCATCCAGCGCCCTCTTACTAGTGTCAATTGATAAACATCATTATGCCAAATGTTTAATATCATATACATGCAATTACAATGTAATGTAGATTTTGATTTTACTTCTACATATATAAATTCTATTCTCTTCTCCCTAACATCAATTTGTAAACTTCATTATGTAATATTTTCAGGCACCATGCATGTATGCCAATTACAAAATAATAAAACCTGTAATTTTATATATACATTTATAAATTTTAATAATTTATTTGTGATTTACAATAATCCGTATTGAAATCAATTTTAAAAGAAAAAAACGAGTTCCCAAACATATTATCTCTCCCAGATGTGAAGCAACATTAGAAATCTCTAACCATAAATGAGGCAAAATCCACATGAACATACATCTGGGATGTGTAATTCAACCAATTTCCTTTTGGCCAAGCATCTTTCCATTTCCTTCGAGTGCACCTATCCTTTTTCTTTTTCCTATTCTCCATCTCCTCCAGCGTTTCATTCCAGACATGCACAAGTTCCATTAGCTCCCCTTGCTTTAAGCTAACCCAGCTCCACTGCATTTATATAACCCATTAGCTCTAAGCTGTACGCAGCCCAGCCTGGTTAGATTGGATTGGTTTATAGCTGAACAAGGACAAGACTACCCTTCCCTCACCACACTGGTTTCAGATACACTAGAGTAGGCTGATATTATCACCAAATACCACATGCCACATCCCAGCTCAGATAGGTTAGGTTGTCTAGCCAGACAATGAACATTACGCTCTGGCACATCCATTCCTCATTTTTGCTCAGGTCTACAATCTTTAGTTTAGTTTAGTTGCAGTGTCCAAACATCACTGGTTTGGTTTCTAACCAAACCAGTTATTCTCCCCCTATATCTATTCTCTAAAGCCTTTCAGATACCCCAAGGTTCTCCTAAAATCCCCGAAAACAGTTCAACGTCGTGACACCTACATGATACCCCAAGGTTCTCCTAAACTCCCCGAAAACAGTTCAACATCGTGACACCTCCATGATACCCCAAGGTTCTCCTAAACTCCGTGAAAACAGTTCAACGTCATGACACCTCCATGATATCATAAAATAGGGCTCTAACAAATACCCAGAGGTGCATGTTGCACACTATCTGATTTTATCAAGTCAGCAGCCTAGTTCTCCAAACACTTAGAAAAATACACTTTCTAGAATCTGGAAAATAAAACCTGGTCCCTTCATTATCATTGCAGGTCTGACATAATGCACCTTGTTATGGTGCCAGCCTATGATTACAGATTGCTTCACATAGCAATACCAATAATCTCCTCAAGAACATTGTCCTTGTTTGAAATGATGGAACTGGTTTGCATCTCTCACAATTATTTTTCTTGCAACAATCCTGAAGATGAACTGGTTGGAGTGTGGCAGTCAACACATACTCAAAGATTCTTGACAACTCTAATAGTTGTCCAAGAGGGCATGTTTAACAATCCAAATGCAATTGCCAACTTCTCACTATGGTAGCAGAGGAATAATTATTTTCACTCCTCCTCCATATCACTTAGATTCTCTCAAGACAATTTCTCCAACTTTGCATAGATCTCCTATGTCTGTGGTTTTGATATGTCTCCTACACAAAAAATATGTACCATTTTATGGCCTTCAATCCAACTACAACCAGGTATCTTTTTAATTCCTCTATCTTTCATCAGTCTCCTTACCATTTGAACCTCACCCCACCTGCCCGCTTCTGAATAGATATTTGACAGAAGAACATAAGTCGCAGCATTTTGAGGATCCAGCTCAAAAAGAAGCATTGCTGTAAATACTCCTAACCCTAAATTCTTATGTGCTCTACACGCACCAAGCAAACACAACCACATAACCACCAAAGGTTTAATTGGCATTTTGATAATAAAGTTTAGAGTTTCCTCAAGATAACCAGCACGGCCAAGAAGGTCAACCATGCACACATAATGATCAATTGTACGGGTAGTGCAATAAGAGTCAATTGTGCCATTGAAGTATTTACAGCCCTCATCCACTAAACCTGCATGGCTGCATGCTAATAAAACACACGCAAAGCTTACATGGTCAGGGTATGTTCCAGAATGTTTCATTAGTTCAAAGAGTTTGAGAGCATCCTTGCAAAAGCCATTTATTGCATATCCTGCAATCATTGCGGTCCATGAGAACACATTTTTCTGAGGCATTTTGTCAAACAGTTCGTGTGCCTTGTGTATGCTTCCACATTTTGCATACATATCTACCAGTGCACCTGCAACTACAACATCTGATGAAAATCCACTTTCAATTATGTTTTGATGGATGTCCATACCCTGTTCTAATGCTCCCATTTTGGCACAGGCTAGGAGGACAGTGGAAAAGGTTGTGGAGTCTAGCTTTACACCTGTCAATTGCATTTGCTTAAAAGCTTCCACTGCCTTCTCAACAAACCCATTTTGTGCATATCCTGCAATCATTGCATTCCATGATACCACATCCCTTTGAGGATTTTTTTTGAAAAGCCTTAAAGCCTCATTGAGAACTCCATTTTGTGTGTATCCTGCAATCATTGCAGTCCATGAGACCGCATTTCTTTCAGGCATTTTATCAAACAGAACACGTGCCTTGTGCATGCTTCCACATTTTGCATACATATCAACCAGGGCATTTGCAACTACTACATCTGACAAAAGTCCCATTTCCATTATGCTTTGATGGATGCCCATACCTTGTTCTAAAGCTTGCATTTTGGCACAGGCTGGGAGGATGCTAGCAAAGGTTGTGGAGTCTGGTTTTACACCTGACAATTGCATTTGCTTAAAAACTTCCACAGCCTTTTCAACAAACCCATTTTGTGCATATGCTACAATCAATGCAGTCCATGAGAACACATTTCTTTCAGGCATTTTGTTGAACAGCTTATGTGCCTTGTGTATGCTTCCACATTTTGCATACATATCCACCAGGGCACTTCCAACTACAACATCTGTTAAAAATCCCCTTTCCAAAATGCTTTGATGGATGGCCATACCTTGTTCTAAAGCTCCCATTTTGGCACAGGCTGGAAGGATGCTGGCAAAGGTTGTAGAGTCTGGCTTTACACCTGACAATTGCATTTGCTTAAAAACTTCCATGGCCTTTTCAGCAAACCCATTTTGTGTATATCCTGCAATCATTGCAGTCCATGAGAACACATTTTTCTGAGGCATTTTGTCAAACAGTTCATGTGCCTTGTGTATGCTTCCACATTTTGCATATGTATCTATCAGGGCACTTACAACCACAACATCTGATAGAAATCCACTTTCAATTATCCTTTGATGGATGTGCATACCCTGTTCTAAATCTCCCATTTTGGCACAGGCTGGGAGGACGCTAGCAAAGGTTGCAGAATCTGGCTTTATACTTGACAATTGCATTTGATTAAAACCTTCCAGCGCCCTATTAACAAATCCATTTTGTGCATATCCTTTAATCATTGCATTCCATGATACCACATCTCTTATAGGCATTTCTTTGAAAATCTTAAAAGCCTCGTCCAGAACACCATTTTGTGCATATCCTGCAATCATTGCAGTCCGTGACACAACATTTCTTTCAGGGATTTTCTCAAACAATTCACATGCCTTGTGAATGCTTCCACATTTTGCATACATATCTAGCAGGACATTTGCAACTACAACATCTGACAAACAACCCCTTTTCATTATGCTTTGATGGATGTTCATGCCTTCCTCTAAAGCTCCCATTTTGGCACAGGCTGGGAGGACGCTGGCAAAGGTTGTGGAGTCTGGCTTTACACCCGACAATTGCATTTGCTTAAACGCTTCTACAGCCTTTTCAAAAAACTCATTTTGTGCATATCCTGCAATCATTGCATTCCATGATACCACATCCCTTTCAGGCATTTCTTTGAAAAGCCGTAAAGCCTGGTCAAGAACACCATTTTGTGTATATCCTGCAATCATTGTAGTCCAGGATACCACATTTCTTTCAGGCATTTTGTCAAATAGTTCGTGTGCCTTGTGCATGATTCCACATTTTGCATACATATCTACCAGGGTATTTGCAACTACAACATCTGACAAAAATCCCTTTTTCATTATGCTTTGATGGATGTCCATACCTTGATATACAACTCCCATTTTGGCACAGGCTGGGAGGATGCTGACAAAGGTTGTAGAATTTGGTTCGACTCCTGCCAATTGCATTTGTTTAAAAGTTTGCAAGGCCTTTTCAACAAACCCGTTTTGTACATATCCTCCTATCATTGAAGTCCATGAGACCACATTTCTTTCAGACATTTTGTCGAACAGATTATGTGCTTTGTGCATGTTTCCACATTTTGCATACATATCTACCAGGGCACTTGCCAGTACAACATCTGACAAATGCCCTTTTTCGATTATGCTTTGATGGATACCCATGCCCTGTTCCAAAGCTCCTGTTTTGGCACAGGCTGGGAGTATGCTAGCAAAAGTAAACCGATCGGGTTGGATACATGTTCGTTGCAATTGGTGAAACAGATTCAATGCTTCCTGAGAATACCCACGTCTTCTGTAAGCTGCAATTATGATATTCCATGAGAAGAGGTCTCGTTCACTCATTTGGTCAAACATTTGGCGGGCATCCACTAAACATCCGCACTCGACATACAATCGTATAAGGGTATTTTGTAAGAGTTTGTGCGGGGAAAACTGAAATTCCCTGTGATTTATGTGGGAGTGAATTTGCTTACCCTGTGAAAAAGCTTTGTTGGAAATGCAGGTGTGCAATAGTAGAAAGTATGTAGAAGAGGGAAGAGGGGAATTGCGTGTAGTAAGCAGAATGCGTAGCGCCTCTTTCAACAGACCTGCTCTACATAATGCTGTGGAAGTGAGATTGGCAGTGGATGGCATTGGCCATTCGGGCCTCTGTGAAGCAATGTTACCACTATTCCGCATATGTTTTCTTACCCAATTTTAATGTAAACTATTGAATTTATATGGAGATGGAAAGAGAGAGGCGCCCCTGGGCGTCCTCACGGGCGCCTCTCTCCCCAACCTGAAATCCTAGATTTGGTTTGTTTGGGTTAGTGTGGCTCAAAGGGCACTCATGCCTAGGGGAGGAGAGGATGGTCTCCAAGACGCTTCTGGGAAATAGTTTGGCATTGATTTTCTGTTAACTCGTGGTTCATATCTCGACGGTAGAGATGACGGCTTTGTTGCTTTGTTTTGCCCTGTGGTTGGGGTAGTGCTTTGTGTCTTTGGGCTTGGTCGATTTGGAGGTCGTCCATGGCAGTGGCGTTTTGCTCATATGGGAGCGAATGCAGTGGTTGGAGCCTTCTTGGCTTTGGAGAGCGGTAGCGGTTCTTGCTTCTTCACTTCTATTGCTCAATGATCTATGCATCGTTGTTGGTAGCGTTTCGACACTGGTTTGTGGTTGTGTTTGGGTTTACACGATGTTCCCTCTCCATTCATTCTTGATTTAGGGTTTATTTTGGTTAGGGTTTTATATTTTAGTGTTGTGCTTGCTTGGTTTCGCCTCATCAATAAGCAGGGTCTGAAGGTTAGGTATTTTCACTTTTTTGGCTCTACCCGACTAACAAGGGTGTTGTGAGGGTTAGTTTTATGGTTGTCTTGCACTTGCTCAACTTTACCCAACCAACAAAAGAGATGTGAGTGTTGGAGTCGTGCATTCCAATCGGTTGCTTTACTGTGTAACCTTATGTTTATTATTTTTTTGAGTGATAAATACACCTTGAAGCATTCCAATAGTAAACTATTGAATTTATGAGGCAAGGTAGTGGAATGTAAACTAACAAATTTTGCAATCCTTTACAAACATTTTGATGAAGATCCTAATAGCATTTAAAGAGTATTTTCTTTCCTCCAAAATTGATCCCAACCCATAACACTAATGATTCTATAACACAAGCTCATAAGGAGGTTGATTTTTACTCTCTCAAGCTTCCCTAAAAAAATTAGAGCTCAAATAATTTTGCGAAGTGTTTGAGTAATTTGAATTCACTACCATATTTAGATCAAATAATAATGTTTTCTTGCAATGGTTCTATGATTTTGACATAAAAGTGGCACTTAGAGTCCAAATGTGCCACTTAAAAGTTACCATTTTCTACAATAATCGTAGTTTATGTATACATGAAGTCCTTGACAAACTTCATCTATAAAATTGTAACAAGTTTTTTTAACTTTTTCTCCCATAAAAAATTAGAGATATACATCAATCGAAAGAAAGGATCCATGCTCTACAATCATCGAATCCATACACACCATCCACACTAGTAACCATCCATACCATAATAATGAAGGTATGTTATGAAAAAGGCATACTTTGTCATAACACAAGATTAATTCAAATTGTAAAAATGGTCAACATATTTTTCTATACCTTGTAAAACCCCTTTAAAATCACAAATGCCATTAAAACCCTCATTACACCTTAATTAAATGACTCTGGTTATGGACAATTGTGTAAATACCTTATGATCCTCATTATACATAGATGAAGCACTTACTTTATATGTACATCTATAAATGCTTTTTAAAACCCTCATTATGCATTGATTAAACAAATGCTTTTAAAACCCTTATAATGCATTGGTTAAGCAATCTTATTTGTAAATTCTATTACATTATGTGTTATCCTTCCAACCCTTGCAATTATAAAAGCATAATAGTATTCCATATTTTTGTTTTGATAAACTTATATGAGCCTACATTGAAAAGTTGAAGGGAAAAGTGATATTTTGGTCAAATTTCATAGTTATAAAAGGTTTGCTAGAAATGTACTTAAAACAAGGATTATGATATATAGTTTGGAATCAGTTTGATGAAATATTTCAAGTAATATTTTTTTTTAACATTGATTAAGAGGTTTCAATTGTTAATATCGCATAAAGTTGTAAAATTTTAATTATATATTAATCAAGTGATTTTAAGTGTAAATAATTTTATAAATATCATTTAAACCCTCATTAATATATATTTATTTTAAGTGTTTTTGGTTGGGGGAAAAATATGCATTTATTTCAAATATTTTAGTTGCAAACTTTTTACTATACATGTACATACACTGGGGAAGCCAAGATTGAAAAGGTGGCCATAAAGCTCATGCATTTACGTGAGTTATTTGACTATTAGGGGAGTGTTCCTTGTGCCATGAGCCATGTCCCCCCAAATTGTCCACCATAGGGATCTCCGATTCCCGAACATCGGTGGAGCCACATGTGTAGTCGTTTGTTTCTCCACCCCTCCCCCTCAATCGAGGAGGGTAGGGTTTGGGGGTGTGGGTTGGAGTCCATCGCCTCCTCATAGGAAATCCATCTTTGGTTGTTCTCGGTGGGGTTCGTATGCTATTGGCATCAGCCCTACCAGTAGTGTGGTTAAACCTTCTCCTAGGTGGGGCACTACTATTTCTTTGGCTCCTTCAGACCCATGGATGGATGGGTGGTTCATGATCCTCCCTCAGTTGAGCCTTGTGTCTAATATCTTGTTGTTTCTTATGTAATTATTTGGTTGTTATTTGGCTTGTCATGTTCGGTCGACATTTCTTTGTTTTGACCTTGATTTGTTCTTTTGGCATGGGCTGTTAGTTGTGAATACCAACTGGTTGATTTACTTTGTAACCTCATGTAATTTTTTTTTCATAATAATAGCCTTAATGCAACGTTCCAATAGTAAAATGGGGAAGCTTATAAATAACTTGGGAAATAATTTGATGAAATGTTTAAATAGAAACCCCTCAATATACATTGATTAAGTTGTTTTAAATGTAAATAACTATGTGCATGTTTGTAAAACTTTCATTATACATTAATTAAGTGATTTTAGTTTTAAATACTCTAAATAATTCCCTTAAAATCCTTGGCCTACATTCATTAAGTCACTTTAGTTGTAGGTATTCTTGAAAATAGCCTCAAACCCCTCTTAATACATTCATTAGTTTCAAATCCCTATTAGGCATGTACCCAAAACCTGGAAGCTTACAAATAGAATTTATAAATAACTTTCCAAATATTTGTAAAATCATTATTATACATAGATTTAAAATTAATTTTAGTTGTAAATAACCTTACAAATATCCTTAAAACCCTTATTGCAAATTTATTAAGTGGTTTTAGTTGTAAACAATCTAATAAATACTCTAAAACTGATGTAGGAGCATCCAAGGGTTTGTGCAATCTTGTATGAATCAAAAACAAAGTGCTCGTGTGTTTGTGTGATTTATTTTAGTTTATTTTATTTTTTGAGCGTGGCTACTCATCCACCAACATTTATTGACATTTACATGATCTTACACACATTTATTTGTATATGTGTTGGTGCAAAGATACCAATATTATTTAAGCTTATGTTTGCATATTTTAACAACTGTTCATGTGGCATGTATGTTATGACATGAATAAAATTCTTAGGAATGTCCAAGTGGAAAGAATTTTATGACCCAAGTCATTTTAGTATGGAGAGGACAATTTCTCAAGTGGGGGAGAAGATAATTTGAAGAGACATTTAGCCAAGAAAGCATATGAGGCAATACAAAGATTTTCAGGGTAAAAAATGGAGAACAGGTGGCAGAAGTTTGGCAGAAGAAATGCTAAAAAAAGGTGAACCGATGAAAGCTGAACACTTAGCTAGATGGAATTCAAAACGAATTTTGGGAAGAAAATGTAAAGGGGGAAAATGAATCCCAAACTTTTAAAGGATGGCAGGAGGATATGATATCTCCATGGAATGTAATAAGCCCATAGATGCGATTTGTATTTTTTTCATTGTAACAAGTTATTGAATACAATAATACATTGTGTGTTTTGAGTCAATTCTAAGTATGTGCAATGTGTGTCCATGGAACTATGAAACCCTCACAACATGGGCATAAAGGTTGTCCTTAACTAGACTTCTTATCTTGTGGGTGCATCAATTGGTATCAAAGCAAGGTTTTTCCCTTGCAGGTTGAGTGTGTGAGGCTCATGTGTGATTTAGTTGCAAGTTTTGAAAGAGAAATTTGTTGAGTGTGTTTCAAGTTGTCAAAGATAAGCTTGCATAAGTTTGTTGCAAGTGTAATAGAATTTCTGCAAGTGTTGGGAATTGAAAGAGGGTCTATTTTGAGTCTATTGCAAGTTGTGAAAGAGAAGTCTGTTGATTGTGGTGAGATATGACATACAAAAGAAGAACATGAGAGGTGGATGACTTGACTGAGATGTTGAAAATATTCCACACAAGATTGGAAATAATGGAGATGACTACACAAAATAGAGATGATGCAACTATGAATGAAGATGATGAAGAGGAGATATTGATGTGGCTGTTGTCCCTACAGTCAAGGTTAAATGCTTTGGAGAGAGGCCAAACAAGCAAAGGAAAATATTCCATCAGAAGAAAGAGATCAACAAAGGTTACGGTGAAGGAAAGAGATAAGTCTCCTTGTGATTTTTTTTTGTTTTATGAAAAAAAAAACTCTAGAATAGCTCATGGAAGTGGAGCTAGAAATATACTTTGAAGATAAAAATATTGAGGACCCTATGAGGGTAAATATTTCAAGTAAAGACTGTGTGGAGTTGTAGTTGAGTATCAAAGAGTTCTACAAGATAGGATAAAAGAGAAAAAAAAAAGACAAATATAAAGAGTTGGGAACATACGGTTTCCAAGTTGATGGGTCATTTTGTGCACCCAAGAAGGCAAGTAGAGTGGATGAAGAAGCTTCATACCTTGAGGCTCGAGAGACAAGAGAAGAAGAATATCATAAAGAAGAGAAATATGAAGGGGAAGTTACCATCTGAGTCGCTGAAGTATACTTTGAGAATTAGCAAGGAGAAGGATATGTATGCGGATAAGAAGGTTGTTTTGGAAGACAACATGAAAGGGAGGTTTCCATGTGTGAATCCCAAATCTAATTTTCAGAACAACAAGGATAAAGAGAGATATGAGTATCATATAGAGGAATAAATCCTCATACGAGAGGATATAGAAGTGATGAATTTTTCATCAGAGGCAGGATACCCATTATTTGCTGATGGGAATGAGTTTGTGGTGTCCCATAAGCGGTAAAATTCAATATCATCCTTGGTAAGTGAAAGCAATAAATTTGACTTTTGTCTTTTGGAGGGTAGAAGGGTTGAGGACAACCAAAGAAAGCTATAGGTTTTTGTAAAGAAGACGATATATGGGAATGAATAATGCAACCAGGAGGATTTTCAGGGTTCCATGAAAGAAACAACAGAGGTGAAAGAAGAGATCAACCATGAGGAGTTGTAGGTTTTCATGAAGGAAATAAAAGAGGCATTTTTATTGCAAGCTAATGCACACAAGGAAGGTATGGTTGCAGATCAACCATGTGAAGGAGGTGAAATAATAATTAAGAATGAGGAGAAGACAAACACGAAGGTTGTTGATATTTGGCCTGTGAGAGTCCATCGTGTGAGTACAAGCCATGAGAAACATGTAAGTAGTGAAGATGAGTTGGACATCATGTATTTGGGACATGATGAAGTAGTTGATGAGGTGTTTATGGGAACTCTTGATTCCATTAATGTTGTTGTTCATTTTGAAAGTCTGTCAATAGATAAAATGATGAAGAAACTGACAAAGTGTGGTGTAGTCCAACATGCTCATTTGTATGAGAACTAGAGTGAAGAAACTAAATCAAAGAATAACATGGTGGTATTGGTTGAAGAGCTGGTTGGTAATGATATACCAGTAATGAAGACAAGGGAGAGTGGGAAAGGATGGGAACAAGATCGTTCTCAAGAAGATACCCATGTGAGAGCTCATTTTTAGTAGATAGAGGTGGAAGTGAAGACTCTCACAAGGCTAAATGAAGAAGATTGTCAAAAGAAGGGAGAGTTGTCACAAAAATAGTGGAATATTATTCTAAGGAGTAGGCAGAATGGAAAAGGCTTTGAGAAGCCCAAACTTGAGAAGTAAGCTTATAGTATGGATATGTAGGATGAGATGAGGAAGCTAAGTTTGATATCAGTCCAATCATATATTGAAAAACATGATGTTTCAAGTGTAGAGTTGAAGGGTAAGGAGGCATTAAAAGAGGCCTTAAAATGTGAAGAGAGTGAGTTTCTTGAGCTCACCAAATGTAGTTTCTTGAGCTCACCAAATGTAAGGAGGAGTTGTTGGTTTGTATGACAATCATAACATGTGGAGAAGATGATGATGTTTCAATAGAGATGGAGAAGTTTCTTGACATAGCAATGTGGATAATAGAAAAGGAGAAAGTAAAAACTATCCTTGAGGTGGTACTTAAAGCTATGGGTTATCATTTGGATGTCCAAATGTATGTTGAGTTTGTTTTAATGCTAGTGGGAATTAAAGAGGATATGGTAGCCATGATAAAATATTTTCAAACAATGAAGAGTGACTTGAGGAAGGATCCAACAATACGCTGGACAATGTGGAAAAAAATGCAAGAAGGCTTTAGGAAGAGGTGGTCGGTCGACGGTGGGTTCAAACCTATAAGGGAGAATGAGTTGCAACAAAAAACATCTTGGTGGAGGTGGTCAGATGTTATCTTGTAGAGCCTATTTCCACATTACAATGTATTTCAAATATTGTACATTAAAATGTACTATACACATTAAAAAAATGCATGATCCCCATTTTTTTGGGAGTATATGTACGTGGCTTATCTATACTTGTATATGTGTGGTGTCATCACCCATGATTGATGGGGAACCATTATCGGTAGACTTAGCTCATGGTTTTGGTACCCATTGTCTTGTAAAACTGCTACATTAGTTACCTATTGACGTAATTATATATAGATGGATATACAGTAGGTAAATATATATAAGAAAAACTGAGCTTGAGAAGGTGAAACAAAGTGTGTGAATTCAAGTGTGAATTCAGAAGAGTTTGTTGAGCAGAGCTCCAAACAATATTTATGCATTGTTTTTGTGAAAAGACTGATCTGAGAGTGGATTGTACTCTTGTTGGCTTGTAATAAGATCTGAGCAAGTGTTTCTTGGTGGATGTAGCCCACATTGGGTGAACCATGTTAAATCATGTCTTCTTGTTGTGCATTTTAATTTCTATTCTTTATGTATCTTTGTTCATATCTCTTGTTATTGTGATTCTATGAAATTATTCTGCATTAATTTCTATTTTATTCCTAACAATCAAATGCAGGTAGGAGTAACTTTAACATTATCTTAGGAGGTTGAGGTAATTTTGAAAACTACCTCCTCTATAAAGCATATTAGAGAAACTAATTTGTAGATTGTGATACTGTATTAATTATTGTCTTTGCCTCATGTTTAGCATCATTAAATGTAAACTTGTAGTTTTGTTTACTTTGAAACTTTTTTGAATTAGTTTTATAATTAGGTGCATAATTGAGTTTGTTCAAAGCTATGAGCTCTCTCTCTCTCTCTCTCTCTCTCTCTCTCTCTCTGTATGGCATAAGTCATCAAAAGACTTGGATTTCTTGAATAATATGGACTCATGAAATGGTGCAAAAAAACTTTGTTTAAATATTTATTATAACTCATAGTCTATCATATGATTGCTCATATTAGTTAGCATGGTCTTATACTGAAGTACATAATCACTTATTGGTTTATTGGATCCTTTCTTGAGTTTGGTAGTTTGTTCATAAGAAAATTTCTCACCAATATTAATGGAGAAATATGATAGAAACTAATCTTCCAAAGGGTTGAATGCTCTGATAGATTGGAGATGTAGATCATATAGATATTTAAAGCATAGTCTTTGAGATTTTTTAAAAATAACTTGGTTAATAATCTATCATTAAATGCATATGCCAAGCATGCTATGTGGAAGGATTGAAGGTGTTGCTTAGGATCACCATTACCATCATATAATGGAAGCTTCAGAGTTTAAAAACCTATGCATAAGCGATAAGATGCAATCTTTGAGGATAACAGATTATGAAGCAAAACATGCGAATCCATTGAATAAATAGCTCTAGAAGAACCTTGCTCTAACTGTAACACCTTAGCCTACAAAGTTGAAATAGTCTACTCATGGGATAGTGTAGTAGGTGAGGTTGATAATATAATATGCATAGTCATTGTAGGATTAACAAAGGTTGACTATGTAGGAATGGGCATGGAAATTTGAAGGAATATATGTGTTTTCCCCACACCTTGGGTAGATATCACACATGTAACTAGAGGTGTAGTCATAGGAATATTAACTATAACTTAGTAGTTGGACACTTGTGGTGGAATTGGTACCTTTGAAATGATGATAAATATCATGGAAGGGATTTTATTTTTCTTCATATGTACAAGATTTATAAAGTTTTTTTGTTCGTCACTTGCTACATACAACATTGCATCATGCATTTTTAGATTGATGTCAAGATATTGTATTAATTCACTTTAGTCGATATCATCAAATCTATCCATGGTAATCATTTCATGTTCATGAGCATTATCAAATTCAATATTCATAATAGGCCCATCAAGAGGATGTTTGACATGTATCATGGAATCCCCAATAACCTTAGGGTGAATAATGAGAGTAGGAAGAATGAAGTGGATCATGCATGCCCTTTAGTGCATAGTGGAAATAGGAATCAACTCGGATTGGATGTCACAATAATATGGACCATAGGGGGCTAAAATTATTCATTATTAATTTCAAGCTTATTAGTGTACACACATTTGATCCATGGCATTACACAGTTGTTACATATTTTACATAGTACATGAAAACAACATGCAATGATTACAACCATAGCTTGTGTAAAAAAATAGAAACTATGTTCATCCATTATAGTCATGTTTAATTTGTAATATTATGACAAAAATAAAAATCAGGTTTGAAATTGAAAACCCCAAGGTATAAATATAAAAACCCTAGAAACAAGGATGAAGCCCTAAGGGAAACCTATAGTTTGGAAATGTTTAAACCATACATGGATTTGCCAATACATTTTACCCTATTTTGGATTAATGTTAACCCCTAATAAGAAATGTGTAACAATTAAGTACATATTTGAATGTAAAGGGTTGCAATTGATTTGGCACTTTAACTTATTAAATATGGAAAGTAAAATACAAGGATAAGCTACTTTAGCATTTAAATACTCTTTATAGGACTGAGACTATAGGTAGGGGGTAGGGTAGGAATAAAATTGGACTACAGGACATTTAGATCAATGTATGGATCTTTATGTGCACTCAGACGATATTGTTAGCCTAAGGTCAGTACCATCAGTCTGTATGTTCTAAGTCTAACAATTTTATATTTTTGAATCTAATTATTTTTTTCAAGTACATGGAAATGTGATTGCTTATTTTATGACTGTGTTTGTGATTCCAAGGTTTGATTGTGCACACAACTCACAAAAATACATTTCCTTCACTTGAAACCTTAAGTCCACTTGCAATGCTATACTTAAGCATACAAAAGTGGGTTAAGATGATCCTAATCACTTCCCATTGAATGGTTGAGCATTGCCTATGTATCTGATTCTCTAAAGAGAGAGGTCAAACCACACGTAGTTCTCCCCATTAGGTGTATGTGTGCAATTAGTGCTCCTTTTATGTATCCAACCTGTGATCTAGCTTTCAACACTTAGAAAATGACAAATTTGGTTTGGATTGGAGTTGTTTCAACCTTAGATAAGACCTACCCCTTGTGATTGATTGATAAATTGGGAAGAATATGGTAGTTGTTTTAAATGTGCAGTAGTGAATATATGTAAGATAGATTAGTGTTAGATGATCAATAAGTCTAAAATTATTTTGTATTTATACGAGACTCTTTAGATAATTTATCACACTAATGACTTTCTAGGTGGATGTGTTGACCCATAAGAATGTTTTGATATTTAAATATTATTGTTGTTGGGTAAAGGATGAAATCGTCAAACTCAAGCAGTATCATCATACGATATGTTCTAAGTCTGATGTTAATATCTATGAGAGAGGAATATTGATCCGATAATTTAAAAATATTTGAGTATGATAGTTTATTGGTTTGACACATATTGGGAGAATTCTTGTAGGTGATTGATGCATTAAAAAGATTGGACCTATAGATAGCATGTGGATGCGATAAAATAACAAATTAGAGTCATATATGTACGCACAAATCATGTGGGATGAAGGTAGGTCAAAACTAGTATTGTCAAGTGTCCAATACCAAATTTTAGGTTCTACACAAAGCTGACAATGAGGAGAATAAACCCTCTCTTAAAAATTATTTCTTGTGTCCAAACTCTGTAAGGAAGAAGTGTGTGCAAAGATTATTACTATAAGAATCTATTGCATCCCCTTCTTCATCGAAAGGCAAGGTGTAAATTTGAGCACTAATAATTTATTCTTTTTCAAATTAATTGAATTATAAATTGTTTAGAATGTTTTAAGTTACAAACTTATAAGGTAAATTAACCAATGAATGAGATGTTGACCATTTTCAATTCCCAAAAGAATTCCTTTAGACAAATTGTCCGAAGGAATTACTTCAAGAAAATTGACTAGTTTGTGTTTTCCCTTTGGCTCTTTTATTTCTCCCTTGCTTGTTTTCTGTGTTTGGTTTCTTGCTTTGTTTCTTGTCTTTTCCCTTTGACCTCTCCTGGTTCGGGTTCTTCTTTCTTGTTCTTTGTTTTTCCCTTTGCCTTCTTTGCCTTAGCCTTTCTTGCTTTGTTTTGCCCCGAAGTGCCCTTCGAAAAAGATTCTGAAGGGCCACTTCCCTTCAAAGTGCCCTTTGGAAAAGTTTTTCGAAGGGCCTTTCTTGCCTTGCCTTCCCTCCAAGTGACCCTTCGAAAAAGTTTCGAAGGGCACTTTTTCTCCCAAGTGTCCCTTTGGAATTTTTCGAAGGGCACTTTGTTGTCCAAGTGACCCTTCGAAAAAGTTCTAAAGGGCACTTTTTCACCCAAGTGTCCCTTTAGAATTTTTCGAAGGGCACTTTGTCTTTGTAAATGCCCTTCAAAAAAATTTGGAAGGACCTTGTGCCTTTCCCAAGTGTCCTTCAGAACTTTTTCGAAGAACACTTTCCCGAGTGTCATTCGGGAAAGTTCCCGAGGAACTAGCCGTTGCCTTTCGAGCAAAATTCTTGAAAGAATTTCTTCGAATAAATTGTCTAAAGTAATTACTTTGGGAAAATTATACAAAACATAAGCTTGACCCAAATGGATCCCCATGACATGCTGCAAGACATCAAATTTGATGTAGCGAACTAACCATTGGGATTCAAAGACATGACATGCTGCAAGACATCAAATTTGATGTGGCCAATTAGCCATTGGGATTCAAAGACATGATGTGTCACATGATGTCAAATTTAGGGTAGCCAACTAGTCGTTGGGGTGTAACTTGGTGACTTGCCGCAAGATGTCAAATTCATGCCTAAAGTTTTCAAATAAGAAGTAAAGTCACTGGGAAAACTCGAATGACTCTGCAGTGCAAATTGGGTTTCCCAACATGCTTGACTTATAAGTTTTATAAGGAAAGCTATTCAAAAAGCTCGAAAGGGTCTTGAGCAAAATCAAAATTTTAAAAGAGCTTTGCTTATGACTTTTATGAGTAGAAGCAATCAAAAAACCTGAAAGAGCAAGGATAGTGCAAATCGGGTTTCCCAACGTGCTTGACTTATAAGTTTTATAAGTAGAGTCATTCAAAGGGCCCGAATGGGTCTGCAATGCAAAACATAGATTCTTTCAAGAAGAATCTAAGGTTTGCAGTAGAGATCCGAGCCATTTCTTATGGAGGGTCATCTCACCATTGGTTTTGCAACGACCATGGTCATTTCAAGAGGGCGAATCAAAGAGGACAACCTCCAATTTAATGAGAGAATAGTTGGAATTAGTTTCACCAGGATGGTGATGGCAAACCATTTTGGAGGCTTCTATTTTGGTGCCCAAGAGCTCTCTCTTCTCTCCCTCTTTTGTTATAAATCGGACCCTTGGGATCTTGTTTTATCATTCACAGATAGCATGACAAAGCCCTACTGGATTGTTTTGCCATTTTCTTGCCTTTGATCAAAGAAGCATAAGTCTATTTTCTTTATAAGTTTTAGACATTTGCCTAGGCATGCAAGAGACACAGAGTGATAAAAAGTGATCTTTTATCCTTCTACTCTCTTTCCTTCATGCTTTTGAGCAAAGAGTTGATCCAAAAGGTCATGTAGAGTGCATTCTAGCTGCATGAGATTTTGCGCATGTGTAACCCTTTTCTAGACTATATAGGTTATCTTTTCTAGTTATTTACCTTGTGTGATCTCATTTATTTTATCTCTACATTGAAATACTTATGTTGAAATATTCTAGAGCTTGAGTCATAGACTATATTATGTTGTATTGTGCATAAGTATGGGGCATACATGTGGATACTAATTCTTGGTATATCACCATTTTAGACTAGGCTTTTCATTTATGCAAACTTCTGACTCTTTTCACTCATACAAACTGGTTTAATAGTTTTATTGCACAAAAAAGCTGATACAGGGAGCTAGCCCTTTCAACTTAGAGGTTCATTTCCACTTATAGGCACACCCACAAGCTTTGAAATGTCTCAATATTGCCCAAATATGGAGGAGGCCTGAACAACACTCTTTTAGGGTGCAAGATTTGGAGACAATAGTTCTGACACATCTGGTGGGATCTGAATTATTGCTAAGTCAAGACAAATATTGATCTTGATAGGCCTAAAGTGGTAAAAATACCCCTAACCCAGCATTTAGTGACCCCAAAAGGGTGTGAATCCTTGGTTCTAGACCAAGCTTTATACATTATCTTACATAGTCCTCACAAGGTCCTTAAGATTTTCTAACCAAGCCCCTTTAGTTGAAACTCTTCCTGAAGAACAACACCCTGAACCACTCCTAGCCCTATTAAATCCTTGGCAAGGAGGTTTTGGGGAAGAAGAGGAAGAAATAGAAGAAGTTAAAGAAGAGGAAGAAGTTGAAGAAGAGGAAGAAATAGAGGATCAAAGGGGAAGAAGAGAAATGGGAGAAATAGACGTCAACCTTTCCCTATTTTTAATATCCATAACCTAATAGAGCTTCCTGCATATGACCCCATCCCTCCAAATGCTACCAAAAATCTTCCTAGTTTCAATGGGGAGGGTCCTATTACCCCATTTGAACATATTAGAGACATCTCTAATTTCTATAATTTTCATAATGTTACTAGGGCCAACACAGTCATTAGTCTGCTTGTTATGTCTTTAAAAGGCAAAGCACTTGATTGGTATAGAACATTGGAAGGGGGATGCATTACAAGTTGGGATGGATTTGGAGACCTATTGGTGACAATATTAAAAAATAAGAGTGATCATGCTTCCCTAATACATTAGTTAAATGTAATAAGAAGAGGTCCAAATGAACCCATAGGAGATTTCAATGAGAGACTTCAAAGAACAGGGTATAGGCTGCCACCAATCATGAGACCTCCTCCTAGCTTTGTGTTCCCAACATACCTCAATGGGATTGGTATTGATGTTGTTATGTTGCAGTCAATGTGAGTATTCACTCTTCTAGGTGCATATGAGCTAGCAATTGAGGCTGAGAATAACTTAATTTAGGTTGGAAGACTTCCTTTAAGAGTTTCCATGCCTTTGTTGTCTCACAATTCGGTTGAAGCTCCAAGCATGTCACAAGTTCCCAATGCCAATGTGAAGCTAAGAGCCTTTCCCAAGAAGGTGGATAACGTTGTGGACAAGGATGAATAAATCAGATCGTTGCGAGCTCAGCTCAAGTAAGCTCAATATCAGGCAAGTGCTCCTCCTAATGCATAACACTGTCCTCAACAAGGATATAGAGCTCCATCTCAATACAATTATTAAGGGAGAAGACAAAATCAACAAGGTTACATCAGGTAGCCCAATGCATATAATCCAAATTCTACTCCTCCCATAAAGGTTATTGTTCCAGTTCGTGCAAATTTAGTGCAAGGAGAAGATCATGTGGACCAATGGGCAGCCTCAAGGTCATTTTACACATGATGATGGAGGAACCAACTATGCTTTGACTACACAAGAGGAAGTTACTCCTTACATGACAGTAGAAATAGCATGTCCCAGCGAATGGGATAATCATGAAGAAGGCAGCAATCCAAGTGTGGGAATGATGAATTTTCAAGTAAAAGATGATTTTGTGTTGATGCAAGGCATGTCAATTACAGCTAATACAAGGTCCAAGAATAAAGCCTTGGGAGAAGGCCAGGAGCGAAAAATAGTTCTTAGTGATGCCTCTGCAAGGCCACAAAGCGCCAATCAAAGTGTTGCACCTTCTATAAACCATGTTCCTCAACAAAATCAGAATGTAAATGCAGCTGCCAAGATTGTAACACAGTAGGATACAACTCCTTTATTACCATCAAAAATACAAGAGAGAGTGAATACTCCATCTATAAATATTGTGGACTCATTAAAGAGCACTAAGACAAGCATATCCCTTTGGGAGGTTCTACATATACCTAGTCTAAAGGAGCTTTTGCAAGAGTAGTTAGCAAGCATGCAGGTGGCTCCTCAATCTTCAAAGCATCATAGTGTGGCTCTTACAAATTCTCCAAATCATCTTTTGGAGTCTTCCAGTAAAGTTGAAAAGCCTCCACCCTTCTACCTCACACTCATTATGGGAGATAAGTTGGTCCACAATTGTATTGTGGATAGTGGAGCAAGCACTACTATTATGCCTAAAGTAATGGTTGATAAGCTAGGTTTGAACTATAGCCACATAGTAAAGGCATGTTGCAAATAGATGGAACTCCAACCAAGATGGTAGGATTGGTCAAAGGTCTGAAAGTGTTTTTACATGGTTGCCTAAGCTTCCCTATTATGCAAGATATTGTGGTCGTGGACCTTCCAACACACTTTGCTATATGCTTGTCTAGGGACTTTACGGTTGTCAGGAATCTAGAACAACAAACATGCTCTGATCCCACTTGTCAGGATGCGAAACCGGAAACATACAATTGATTATCAAAACTTCAAACAACTTAATATGCGGAAATAAACCAGATTCACCAAGTAACTAGAATTCAGAATAACACAGCATATGAGAGACAATACACAACTTGTATTAACACTTTATACAGAAAAGAATACAATAGAGAATATGCCACATCTTCTCCACCACCTTACAGAGGATTCCCACACCTCAAGTGAACAGTAATTCTTCTCCCCAAAGCTCTCCCTCTCACCGGTCCCAACACCCAACTCAAATACAGAGTTGGTGTTCACCTCCCATGCTTCACGCATAACACAAGTGCTCCACGCACTCCACAAGAACTCCACGTGCTCCACAAGTACTCAAGGTACTTCAAGTAGATCTCCCATGAATCTGCAACAACCTGCAATTCAACAGACCATACTTATGGAAGGAACTCCCTTGCCTTCCTCTTGTTCTATCCGAGTACACACCTGTACTCCAAGTAGATCCTGCCTGATACTGCTCCCTGTTGTGTTGCTGTCTGTATGACCTTGCACACCTGCAAATCAAACAATGGTTCTGCTCACCTGTGAACCTCGACCTTGCACACACATACACCTACAGATCAACGATCTTACTTACCATGTAGATCTCCTATATAGGCCATGCAACTGTGACCAAGATCCTACACTCTTGAAGAACCCAGCTGGCTCTCCAATCCAGCACCAACACACCTGGTACTGTGGCACTAGGAGGAACGCACCATTGCTCTACCTCACACACAGAAGGAGCTTATAATTATGCTCTCTTACTCCCTAGCACACTTTTCCAATACAACCATGAGTCTATTATATAGATCTCATCCAAACAATAATTAGACATCTAATTACAATAATTAGATCCGCAGCTCTCAGTCTAAAATTAGATCTCTTCATGCAAACACTTGGTTCGTTAGCTAACTGCCCGTAACAAGCGCAGTCCGAACCACACAGGCGACCGACGCCGGTCCCTGTCCGCCTGGGGGTCGCCGACGCCGGCCGATCTCTGACCGACGTCGGTTGCCTTCCTGCCTTTTCCTGCCGACGTCGGTTGGCCTGACCGACGCCGGTGTCTCTGACACTCAGCAACTCTCCTGCAACCTCCTCTGTATCTGCATCAGTGAAGCTTTTAGCTCCACAATCCTAACAACGGTCAAGCTAAGAGGATACCTTTATGCTGATTGGTCCTTTCTAGCTTTCAAGACAAGGTATGGAACCAAGGTAACCATAAAGACTCATCCCTTATCAAGGTTCCACATTGAGCCATACTTGGAGATAATGACAAATCAAAATTGTCTAATCAGCAAAGATGAAGAAACAGTCTTGAATAGTGAAACATCTTCTTCTCTTGAAGGTATTTTTGAAATCTATCTTGATAAGTACAATATTGAAACACATGGCCTTGATCCTTACACTTTCATTGAGGAAACTAATTTGGGAGTTTACTGCATGCATGAGGAGAACGTTCCTTCACTCACCAATGAAGATCATGAGCTTGATGGCGTGTGGGAAATGTTCTTTGATGGTTCAAGGATCAAAGTAGGTGTAGGAGTTGGTGTCATGTTGGTTTCCCCATCAAAGAATCATTTCTACTCTTCTTATAGGTTTCACTTCAGCTGCACTTACAACGTGGTAGAATATGAAGGCTTAGTTCATGGGGTCTAATGGGCAAAGAAGAGAAGAATCAAGCTTTTAAAATTCTATGGAGATAGTGAGCTGGCCATTCATCAAGTGAGAAGTCAAGCTACAACTAAGAACCCCTTGCTCAAGTCCTACAAGCATAGGGTATGGGATCTACTTAAGGATTTTGATGCCTTCAACATCTAGCCCATACCAAGAGACTTGAACAAACACACTGATAGATTGGTTGTAATAAGAGCACATTTTGACTCAGCTACTGATGTTGAACAAGAGAAGGATCAATATCATATCAAGATCATTGTGATACCTTCCATTCCAAATAATGAAGTGTCATGGCAAGTGTTTGAAAGTGATGAACACATTGCACACTTCTTACAATCTTCAAGAAATCAAAAAAAGTTGTAGGATCATTATGAAGAGCAAATTATACAGTTGAAAATAAATAAAATACCCAAGGGGCTGATTACCTTGGAGAGTGTCTTCAACTAGGATGATCAAAATAAAAACCAAAGAATGAGCATGTCAACAAAAGAAGAGAACTATGAGAGAGTTTTGATTTTCAAGGACAAACTTTCAAAGATTAGCAAGGCTTGTTTTCAACTGGAAAGGCAAGCTTTTATTGCATTATGCAAAGAGTTTCATGACATCTTTGCCTGGGAATACAAGGACTTGAAAGGCTTTGTCCCGAGTTTAGCTCATCACACCATTGAGTTGGAACATGGAGATAAACTGGTAAGACAAAAGCAAAGGCCTATCAACTCCAAGGTAGAAGAACTCATGAAGAAAGAGCTAACCAAATTGATTGAGTCTAGGATTATATTTCCTATCAAACACTCAACTTGGGTAACCAACCTTATGCCGGTTCGAAATAAGAATGGAGAAATCAGACTTTATGTGGATTTTTGTGATCTAAACAAAGTGTCTCTCAAGGATCATTATCCACTCCCTTCCATGGAACAAATTTTGCAAGTTTCAAGTTCTCAACGTTTCTCACTTCTTGATGGTTATTTAGGTTAGAATCAAATATTGGTAAATGAAGGGGATCAATTCAAGACAGCCTTCACCACCAAGTGGGGGACCTTTGCCTACAATAAGATGTCATTTGGTTTATCCAATGCTGGAGCTACATTTCAAAGGGCAATGGACATGGCTTTCAAAGGTTTGATCAATAAGTTTTTGCTTGTTTACCTTGATGATATAACCATTTTTTCAAAAGATGTTGCTGATCATATGGGACACCTAAGGCAAGTGTTTGAGAAGTGTAGATAGTACGACATATCCTTGAATCCAAAGAAGTGCATCTTTGTTGTCCATGAAGGTAAGATTTTAGGCCATGTTGTTTTAAAAGAAGGCATATCTATTGATCTCGAAAGGAGTGAAGCTATTTTAGGCTTGTCTTTGCCTCAACACAAGAAAGGGATGCAAATTTTCTTGGAAAAAATAAACTTTGTAAGGAGGTCTATCCCAAACTTTGAAATTGTGGTAAAGCCTATCACAACCATGCTAAAAAATAATCAAGTTTTTACTTGGACAAAGGAAGGTAAAGGCAACTTTGAGGCAATCAAGCAAGCAATTGCAGCAACTCCCACTCTCTTAAATATGAATTTTGCTAGAAAATTCATTCTTTAACTTTTGCTAACCTTGACACAATCTCAGCGATGCTTATGCAAAAGAATGATGAAGATGTTGTGCAACCGATTTCTTTCTTTAGCCAAGGCTTAGAAAACTATGAAGTGAGATATTCTTTTATTGAGAAACAAGCTTTAACCGTCATTACGGGATTTAAAATTTTCAGCCATATGGTTTCCAACAACAACACCTATGTCATGGTCTCCCATCCCAGCACTAAGGAGTTTTCCTAAGCAGGGATCTTAATGAGAGGAGAGTTGAATGGATCACGAAGGTGATGGAATATGACATTGACATCAAAGTAACCAGCTTGGTAAGGGGAAGAGGTTTATGTGAGCACTTAGCATCTAACTTTCAAGAGCCAAAAGAGTAAGCCTTGGTAAATCAAGTTCAAGACCAACTAACTAATCAAATGCAAAATCAAAGTTGGACACAAGACATCATTAGTTTTCTTCAAAATGGTGAGTGTCACAATGGCTTGAACAAATCTCAAAGAAGGTATTTTAGGCTACAAGCTATTCCTTATTGTCTTGTGGATGGAATTATCTTTAAGAAGGATGTGAGCAATGTGTTTCTTAGATGCATTAACAATGACCAATTTGATAAGCTACTAGAAAAATTCCATAATGGTGCAGATGGTGGTCACATCTCTCCTAGAACAATAGTTTCAAAAATAACTATTGGCCTAGTCTTTTTAAGGACTATTATCATTGGGCTAAAGTTTGTCCTCAATGTGCTTTCTTTGTTGGAAAACAAATGATTTTTGCTCTTCCATTGAATCCCATCCAAGTGGGCCAACCTTTCATGCAATGGGGTCTTGACTTCATTGGCATAATCAACCATCTATCAAGTGCTGGACACAAATGGCTATTGACTGCCACAGACTACTTCACAAGATGGGTAGAGGTTGTTTCTTCGAAGGAAGCAAATTAAAATGCCATCTTGGAGTTCTATGACAACATTATAACAAGGTTTGGATCTCCTCATGTCAGTATCTCAGATAATGCACTTACTTTCATAAGTGTTAAAACTTTTGATTGGGCAATAAAGAGTGGAGTTTATTTGAGTACCTCATCCAACTACTACCCTCAAGGTAATGAATTGGATGAGTGATGATGTGGATTGCACTCTTGAAAAAAGGCTCAGCTTCTCTCTTCCACGTGGCACAATGGAGACTCCCCTCTTGCTGTGGGTTTGGCAAAACTGAGGGGAGAATCTCTAGATAAGGGCTAGCTCCCTTTGATGCATCTTTGAGGTCTTTCACTACTACTGTTACTAATGGGGGGGTGAAAAGGGAGAAGGATATAACCAAAACAAAAACTAATCTAAGCAGTGATGCACCAAATGATTTTGATCTACTCAGCTATATCAACACTTCAGACCAAAAGAGGGAAAACAGACACTTTATTTGACAAAAGGACCAGACTGTAGGGTGCTTTAATAGGGGGCTTAATGAAGACACAAGGAAAAGGAACTTACCACAAGTGCTGCAAAAAACACACTATCAGATAACTACTATCCTATCTTTGTGCTCCAGATAAAACACTTACTATTAACTTGCAAAAATGGCTTTGGCTACACTAGGTATGTTGGTGGCAATCTATGAAAGCATCAAGCTAAAATGACTAAACACAGAGTTGATACACAAACATACTCAAAAGTATAACCAGTCAGATAGAGGTAAAACACATTCTTATCGATTCAAAGGTGAAATTTGGCAGGGCTTCACTTTACAAAATGAGAGATATATTTCTCTACTGAGAGGTTCCAATATATAGCATAAAGAGAGACTTTTGGTGCCTTCTATAACAAGCATCTCATGTTGTGTTGAACACCTAGGAAAGAGGAATTTGCTCATGCTGGTGTCATCCTTCTAAAAATGCCTTGAAATAACCATGCTATAGATGCCACAAGTCTTGACTTTGGTGCTTAAACCGTTTTAAATGCTACTGTGAAAACATGGGTCACTTGAATGTTGTTTGAATGACAAGGCTGCCCCTCTTTATGAAATTCATGCAATTGTCTGCTTATCAATGTTAATCAAAGAAAAATAGGCCGTGCTTTCACTGTTTGCACTCTTTGATGACCATTTGGTAGAGACTATTTCATCCACAGCAATAACTTCTCTACCAACACTTTTTGTGCCACTTGGACTATTTTGTTTGCTCCTACGCTTGGCTTTTATCTTTTCCTGGCTCATCGGCCCTTGGGGTTATCTTCCATCATTTGTTGGCTCTTTAGGCTCCCCTCTCGATGGGTCATTGAGTTTATCCTCAGGTCTCTGAACCCCCTTTGAATTCCTTTGGGCCTGTGCTCATGAGCTCTTTCAGGCAAGATGTCTGAAATAAATCTTTTGGCCACTTGTCTGAAATAATTTCTCCTTTGGCTTTTCCTCAATGGCTAATGCATCTTGTTAAAATTGACGTCTTCGGCCCTATCATCATCATTAGTAATTCCTTCAGCCTTTACAAAATGAACCTTCTCGAAGGGAAGGTGTCCCTTCAAAAAAATGGAAAAGGTCCCTTTTTGGTCATTGAGAGCCCTCTGTAAGGGCACTTGTCATTAGGGATCCTTCATCTTCTCAATTCATTCAAACAAAATGTCTGAAGGAATTCCTTCAAACATTTTTCCTGAAGGAAATATTTCCTTCAAAGTCTCAGTCTTTTCTTTGGCGATTCCTTTGGACAAAAGTCCGAAGGAGTTCCTTCAAGATTTTTGTCCAAAGGAATTTGCCTTGGGTTTCTTCCTTTGAACAAAATGTCTGAAGGAATTCCTTTAGGCACTTTGTCTGAAGGAATTCACTCCTTGGTTCCACATGGACTTTTTTCGAACAAAAGTTTGAATAAATCCCTTGTCCTTTTTGCCTTGGATTTCCTTCAGACAAAAAGTCCAAAGGAATCCCTTATCTTTTGCCTTGTTCTCTTTTCCAAAGGAAAAAACTCCACTTTTGGCCTTATGTCTTGCTCCTTTTCAAAGGTGCTCTCTACCCTCCGCAAGGGCACTTTGGGTCCAAAGTTGCCCTTTAGAACTTGCTTGAACAGTCTTGTTTGCAACCTGACTGCCCTTCGCAAGGGCACTTATCCTTCAAAGCCTGCTGAAATACTTGTATCCTTTGATATCAGCCCATTCCTTTATCGAAAGGTTTGTGCAAAATAACTGCCCAAAGCGAAATAAGCCTTCAGATCAACCCAAAACATCTACAAGGCCTAGGTCACTTGGCTTTTTATAGAATAGGTCTATTACAAAGGAAAAACACAAATGTAGTAAGGTGAATACATCAAAGACTTACTACTCAGGACAATAGGGAAGGAAGGGAGACCAATTTTTGTCCTGTAGGACCAAAAAATGGTCAACAAATTTGGTGATTCCTAGGGGAAACATGCTTGCTATGCTTAAGAAAATTAGTGGCTTACAAGTCCATTGGGCATAGAATCAGAATACAGCCTGACAAGCTGACAACAACCCTGAGAGACTAAAGAATCAACATGAAGCTTTTACCCCCATACGGTAAACAAAACACACACAAGGCTAAAAACTACGAACATACGCAAAAACACTTAAGGAAAACAAAGACCACTGAAAGTAAACTAATATGTACAACTAACTAGATATATTTCCCTCCCTCTTAGATCAAAGGGAAAACTTCTCAAGCTTCCATGGAAAGAAAACTTATGGTGCCAGACAAGTGATTGAATGGAATGGAGACTTGGTGACTTGCCCTTCTTTCCTACCACCTTGATTGGCTTGTATCTGAGTGGATCAGGGACAAGCATGTCTCCAACATCTATGTATTCACTTTGCCCTTTGAAACCTGATTCATGTTGGCCCCTCATACTAGTGTATTTTATCAATAAATCGATGGCTGCTAGCTTATCAACATAAGCCTCATTTAGCTCATAGCCCCCTTGACATGCATCATGGATTGACTTGTTCCCTTCTGCCCCATTGAAGTGCTTGTCAAACTGATCTTCTACTTCATCATGGATTTTTTGAAGAAGGGTGTCTGTTGTGATGTCTGAAATGAGATCACAAACTACTTTCTTATCCCATAGAATGTCACCTTCTTGCTCAAAGATATCTTCTTCAAAGCTTTCGACAAGATGGACAGGCATCTCTCTTTCTTGCTAAAAAACAAGAGTCTCTAGTTGTTTCAAGACATGGTCTTGATTCTCCTCCAACTCGGGTCCTATGGTATGGTCATTCTCCTCATCAAAGCAACAAGGAGGAGAGAGCTCACCATGCTTACATTCCTCATCATCCATTGTTGACAAATAAAGTTTGTCAACCTCTTTTTCATATTGCTAGAACATTCACATGTATGCATGACCTATGTATTCTCCATTGTTGATGATGTCTTCAAAGGGAGCATCCATGATGATCTTATCCTCATTGTCACTCATGATAGCCTCTTGGGTAATTGCAAATTAGATCCCCTCTTCTTCACTTGCCTATTTCAAAACAGGTTCCTCTTTAAGAAAGAATGGAGTGGAGGGTTGATGGACAGGCTCATGTCGAAGAAGAGGCAATCTTTGAGCTAGAATCGAATGATTCTCTTCCTTCCATTTGGTCAGCACTTCATCTACATCAGATGTGGCTTGATAGCTCTCTTGAAGGAGTGTAGATGGGGTGTGTTCAGACATGGAATTTGTTGTTTGGCCTAAACCGTCCATCACATCCTGGCTAAGGAATCTCATTCTAGACTCCAACTCTGCAATTTGCCTGGCTATATTCTCTTGGAAGAGCCTTTCTTGGAGATCACGAGGATCACCATGAGCAGGAGCAGCTTCACCATTTCCAAGGCCCTAAGTTGGTTCATGGTCTTCTCTCCTCCAACTTGGAATCTTGACATCATGTTGAAAGACTTGAAGAGGTTGAGGAAGACTAGGAAGAGACTGTTGATGCACAGGAAGAATTTCTTGAAGAGAGACATGTTATTTTTTAAAAGGCATAGGATGATTCCTTTTAAAGTAGGATTCACAATCTAAGGAATTGAGAAGGTTCATTTCCATGGGAGGCTGCTCTAATGCCCTTTGGTGTCGAAAAGCCAGGTGCAAGGGATTAAGAGTAGGAGTGGTTAATGCATCAGATGAGCTAGAGTGAGCAAGTGTTATTTGGTAGAAAGGATTTGGTGCACAAGAAGAGGCTTTATTTATAATAGGAGGGGGCTGCGTTGGAATGGGAGAAGGCACACAAGGCTAATTGCCTTGAATGAATGGACTCTTATATTTTGCTACCTCCTCCTTCATGGATTGCAAGGCTTGAGCTTGCCTCAACAAGCACTCCTCTTTGTATATAATCTCTTGCTGATATTTGTACTACTCCTCCAATATGCTTATATCCATCACTTACTTCTCAAACTCTAGCATTACTTCTTTTACACTAGGTGAAGGGCAACCAAGAGAGCTACTTGAGGTGATTCCACGAACAACCTGAGCTTGATCAAAGTTATATAAGGGAACACAAGGCCCATGCTGCTGAGCAATGGAATTATACATACCAAAATGTGATTTCATGATGGCACCATCATTGCTTAACCAGCTAATTCAACTCAGAGTCGCCATTGGTGTTGGTTGAAATGCCTACAAAGGTTGATTGGTTGAAGAACACACCCAAAAAATCCTTCCACTCCTCGAACAAATAGTCCCACCGGGTGTGCCAAAAATTGTTGACATTGTGGATTACACCCTTGAAAGAAGGCTAGGCTTCTTTCTTCCACATGACACAATGGAGATTCCCATCTTGTTGTGGGTTTGGCAAAAATGAGGGAAGAATCTCTAGATAAGGGCTAGCTCCCTTTGATGCATCTATGAGGTCTTTCACTACTACTTTTAATAATGGGGGGTGAAAAGGGAGAAGGATAAAACCAACAGAAATTAATCTAAGTGGTGATGCACCAAATAATTTTGATCTACTTAGCTATATCAACACTTCAGACCAAAAGGTGGTAGACAGACACTTTATCTGACAAAAGGACCAAACTATAGGGCACTTTAACAAGGGGCTTAATGAAGACACAAGGAAAATGAACTTACCATAGGTGCTACAGAAAACACACTGTCAAATAACTACTATCATGTCTCTACGCTCCAAATAAAGCACTTCCTGTTAACCTATATAAATGGCTTTGGCTACACTAGGTATGTTGGTGTCAATCTATGAAAGCATCAACCTAAAATGACTAAACACAGAGTTGATACACAGACATACTCAAAAGTATAGCCAGTCAGATAGAGATAAAACTCATTCTTATTAATTCAAAGGTGAAATTTGGCAGGGCTTCACCTTACAAAATGAGAGATATATTTCTTTGCTGAGAGGTTCCAATACATAGCATAAAGAGAAAGACTTTTGGCGTCTTCCAGAACAAGCAACCCACGCTACGTTGAACACCTAGGAAGGAGAAATTTGTTCATGCTAGTGTCATCCTTCTAGAAATGCCCTGAAATAACCATGCTGTAGATGTCAGAAGTCTTGACTTTGGTGCTTAAATTGTTTTAAATGCTACTACGAAAGCATGGGTCACTTGATTATTGTTTGAATGATAAGGCTGCCCCTCTTTATGAAATTCATGCAACTGTCTGCTTATCAATGTTTAATCAAATAAAAAAGGCTGTACTTTCACTATTTGTGCTCTTTGATGATCATTTGGTAGAGATTATTTCATTTGCAACAATAACTTCTCTGCCGATACTTTATGTGCCACTTGGACTATTTTGTCTGCTCTTGCGCTTGGCTTTTGTCTTTTCTTGGCTATTTGGCCATCAGGGCTATCTTCCATCAATTTTTGGCTCTTTGGGCTCCCTTCTCGGTGGGTCGCTGAGTTTATCCTCAGGTCTCCGACCCCCCTTTGAATTCTTTTGGGCCTGTGCTCATGAGCTCTTTTGGGCAAGATGTCCGTAATAAATCTTTTGGCCACTTGTTCGAAAGAATTTCTCCTTTGGCTTTTCCTCAATGACTAATGCATCCCATTAAAATTGACGTCCTCGGGTCTGTCATCATCGTTGGTAATTCCTTTGGCCTTTACAAAATGAACCTTCCCGAAGGGAAGGTGTCCTTTCAAAAAAATGGAAAAGGTCCCTTTTGGTTGTTGAGAGCCCTCTGCAAGGGCACTTGTCTTTCGGGCTCCTTCATCTTCTCAATTCCTTCAGATAAAATGTTTGAAGGAATTCCTTCTGACATTTTGCCCAAAGGAAATCTTTTCTTCAAAGTCTGTCTTTTCTTTGGCGATTCCTTTGGACAAAAGTCCAAAGGAATTTGCCTTAGGTTTCTTCCTTTGTGAATTTCTTCAGACAAAATGTTTGAAGGAATTCCTTCGGGCACTTTGTCCGAAGGAATTCACTCCTTGGTTCCACATGGAATTTCTTCAGACAAAAGTCCAAAGAAATCCCTTGTCCCTTTTGCCTTGGATTTCCTTCAAACAAAAAGTCCGAAGGAATCCCTTATCTTTTGCCTTGTTCTGTTTTTCGAAGGAAAAAACTCCACTTTCGGCCCTATGTCTTGCTCCTTTTCAAAGGCGCTCTCTGCCCTCTGCAAGGGCACTTTGGGTCCAAAGTTGCCCTTCAGATTCTACTTGAACAGTCCTATTTGCAACCTGACTACCCTCTGCAAGGGCACTTGTCCTTCGGAGCCTGCTGAAAGACTTGTATCCTTTGAAACTGGCCCATTCTTTTGCTGAAAGGTTTGTGCAAACTAACTACCCAAAGCGAAATAAGCCTCCGGATCAACCCAAAACATCTACAAGGCCCAAGTCACTTGGATTTTTATAGAAACAAGTCTATTACAAAGGAAAAACACAAATGTAGTAGGGTGAATACATCAAAGACTGACTGCTCAGGACAATAGAAAGGAAGGGAGACCATTTTTTGGCCTGCAGGACCAAAAAATGGTCAACATCTACCAACAAGAACCTCATTAAGATCAATAAGAGGACGTTGGAAACCAATCAAAGAGCATGGCATAGCAAGCTGAAGACATCCTTATGGGTAGACAAAATCACTCCCAAGAAGTAAATTGGTAATTCTTCTTTTGTACTTGTCTATGGGAGAGAAGCTAGGCTATCCATATCACAAGAGCTCCCTGTCTTGGAACTTGCCCAATAGTTGAAATTACTTGAAAACACTCTTATGGAGGTCAGATTGACAAAATTAATTTAGTTGTGGGAGGCAAGAGATGATGCACACAAAGCTTTGGAACACCATCAAGTTCTCATGAAGAAATCCTTTGACAAAAGGGCAAGGGCAAGAGCGTTTAAAGAAAGTGACTTGGTCTTGAAATGGGATGAAGATAGAGCAAAACCAGGGAAATGTACAAAGTTTGATACATTTTGGAGTGGTCCTTACATCATCAGCAAGTGCAAGCAAAGAAACTCCTTTTAACAGTCCAAAATGGATGGAGAAGAGCTACCTATTTCGGTGAATGGAATCCATTTGAAGCCTTGCTTTTGACCCTTGCTGGCCATGTCTTGTATATACCTTATTTTGGTGTGTTTCCTTTGTTGTGTTTATTTTCCCTAAGTGCTTTGGAGCATAGTGTTTCCCTTTCAGGTGTTTTCTTTCCTTTTGTTGGATGTGTGTGTGTCTCTCTCTAGCTTGTGTATTCAGCCATGAATTGTTCTTTCAACTCTTGTTTACCTTGCATGACTCCATGCCCAATGGAAGGATTTAGGCGACTGGTCTTATGACATAGCAGGCATGTCTCTCCTGAAAATCACAAGAATGTTAACCATTTTCAATTCTTGAAAGAATTTTTTCGGATAAATTATCTAAAGGAATTACTTCAGGAAAATTGACCAGTTTGTGTTTTCCCTTTGGCTCTTTTTCGTTTCTCCCTTTCTCATTTTTTGTGTTTAGTTTCTTGCTTTGTTACTTGTCTTTTCCCTTTGGCCTCTCCTGGTTCGCGCTCTTCTCCCTTGTTCTTTGTTTTTCCCTTTGCCTTGTTTGCCTTAGCCTTTCTTGCTTTGTTTTGCCCCGAAGTGCCCTTCAAAAAAGCTTTCGAAGGGCCACTTCCCTTCTAAGTGCCCTTTGGAAAAGTTTTTCAAAGGGCCTTTCTTGCCTTGCCTTCCCTCCAAGTGACCCTTCAAAAAAGTTTCAAAGGGCACTTTTTCACCCAAGTGTCCCTTCGGACTTTTCTGAAGGGCACTTTGTTGTCCAAGTGACCCTTCAAAAAAGTTTTGAAGGGCACTTTTTCGTCCAAGTGTTCCTTCAGACTTTTTTGAAGGGCACTTTGTTGTCCAAGTGACCCTTTGAAAAAAAATTGAAGGGCACTTTTTCACCCAAGAATCCCTTCGGACTTTTTCTAAGGGCACTTTGTCTTTGGAAATGTCCTTCAAAATTTTTCAAAGGTACCTTGTGCCTTTCCCAAGTGTCCTTCAAGGAAAGTTCTCGAAGGAACTAGTCATTTCTTTTCAGACAAAATTCTCGAAAGAATTCCTTCAGACAAATTGTCTGAAGGAGTTACTTTGAGAAAATTGCATGAAACATAAGCCCGACCCAAATGTATCCCCATGACGTGTCGTAAGACGTCAAATTTGATGCAACCAACTAGTTGTTGGGATTCAAAGACATGACGTGCCGCATGACGTCAAATTTGATGTGGCCAATTAGCCATTGGGTTCGAAGGGACAATTTGTTGTCCAAGTGACCCTTCAGAAGAGTTCTAAAGGGCACTTTTTCACCCAAGTGTTCCTTCGGACATTTTTGAAGGGCACTTTGTTGTCCAAGTGACCCTTCAAAAAAATTTGAAGGGCACTTTTTCACCCAAGAATCCCTTCGAACTTTTTCGAAGGGCACTTTATCTTTTGAAATGAGCTTCGGACAATTTTTGAAGGGCCATTTCCTTTGGAAATTCCCTTCGAAATTTTTTGAAGGGACCTTGTGCCTTTCCCAAGTGTCCTTCAAGGAAAGTTCTCGAAGGAACTAGCCATTTCTTTTCGGATAAAGTTCTCAAAAGAATTCCTTCAGACAAATTATATGAAGGAATTACTTTGGGAAAATTGTGCAAAACATAAGCCCAACTCAAATGGATCCCCATGACGTGCCGTAGGACGTCAAATTTAATGCAACCAACTAGTTTTTGGGATTCAAAGACATGACATGCTGCATGACGTCAAATTTGATGTGGCCAATTAGCCGTTGGGATTCAAAGACATGACATGTCGCAGGACGTCAAATTCATGGTAGCCAACTAGTCATTGGGGTGCAACTTGGTGACGTGCCACAGGACGTCAAATTCATGCCTAAAGTCTTCAAATAAGAAGTAAAGTCACTGGAAAAACTCAAACGACTCTGTAGTGCAAATCGGGTTTCCCAACATGCTTGACTTATAGGTTTTATAAGTAAAGTCATTCAAAAAATTTGAAAGGGTCTTAAGCAAAATCGGGTTTTCAAAAGAGTTTTGCTTATGACTTTTATAAGTAGAAGCAATCAAAAAACCCGAAAGAGCAAGGATAGCGTAAATCGGGTTTCCCAACATGCTTGACTTATAGGTTTTATAAGTAAAGTCATTCAGAAGGCCCGAATGCGTCTACAATGCAAAACACGAAAGCTTTCAAGAAGAATATAAGGTTCGCAACAACGATCTGAGCTATTTTTTATGGAGGGTCATCTCACCATTGGTTTTGCAGCGATCCTGGTCATTTCAAGAGGGTGAATCAAAGAGAAGGACAAACTCCAACTGAATGAGAGAACTGCTAAAATCAATTTCACCACGATGGCGACGGCAAACTGTTTTGGAGGCTTCTATTTTGGAGCCCAAGAGCTCTCTTCTCTCCCTCTTTTGCTATAAATAGGACCCTTGGGCTCTTGTTTTATCATCCACAGATAGCATGACGAAGCCCTGCTAGAATGTTTTGCCATTTTCTTGCCTTTGAAGAGAAGCATAAGTCTATTTTCTTTCTAAGTTCTAGACATTTGCCTAGGCAGGCAAGAGACATAGAGTGACAACAAGTGATGTTTTATCCTTTTGCTCTCTGTCCTTCATGCTTTTGAGCAAAGAGTTGATCCAAAAGGTCATGTAGAGTGCATTTTAGCTTTATGAGATTTTACACATGTGTAACCCTTTTTTGGACTATACAGGGTGTCTTTCCCAGTTATTTACCTTGTGTGATCTCATTTATTTTGTCTCTACATTGAAATACTTATGTTGGAATCTTCTAGAGCTTGAGTTATAGACTATATTCTGTTGTATTGTGCATAAGTATAGGGCATACATGTGGATACTAATTCTTGGTGTATCACCATTTTAGACTAGGCTTTTCATTTATGCAAACTTCTAACTCTTTTCACTCATACAAACATTTTCAGCAGTTTTATTGCACAAAAAAGCTAATACAAGGAGCTAGCCCTTTCAACTTAGAGGTTCATTTTTACTTATAGGCACACCTATAGGCCTAGAAATGTCCCAACATTGCCCAAATCTGGAGGACCTTGAACACCGCTCTTCTAGGATGCAAGATTTGGAGCCAACATGAGAATGATAACATATTTAGCTTAATTTTACTAAATTTAATAATCAAATTTAATTCAACTCATATATTCTAAAAGACAATCTCAAGATGTAATCTTTATTATGGGAGCTATTAAAATCAACATCCTTGTTAGTTCGTAATGTACTCTTAATGTTGGAAAAATGAGAGCCTTAATTGTTAGTGTGATGGGTTGGGATCAAATTTTGGAGGATAGAACATACTATTTTGATGTAGGTAGAATCTTCATAAAATAATGTTTGTGAAACATTGCATCATATTTGATGTTAATGTTGATGTAGATATTGGCATCTTTACTTATATTTTAGATTACATATTTTTATTTTGGAAAAATATTTTTGATTAAAATTATGTATAATTTTATTATTATTGATGTTTTGGAGTACATCAAATAATCTATCATGCTTCACAAGAGACTTATTTTTTTCCTCATAAAAAAATATAAATTAAAGAATTAAGACTTTTATAATCTATAATATTAAAAAAGACTTTCGAATAAAATTATGTATAAGTTTATTATCATCAATGTTTTGAAGTAAATAAGGAAATCCATTATTAAGATGTAGAAACTCAATTTCACAAAAAGCTTTGTTTTATTAGCAATCTTCCTTCCATAAAAAGTATAAATCAAATAATTGAGGATTTAGAGTCCGTAATATTAGAAAAGTTGACAAAATAATCACAATTTTGACAAAATAAATTGTACGATCTTTTCAAAGCAACACAAAAATGATTTTATATTAATTGATATATATTTTTAATTAAAAAATTTATTTTTATTAATAAAAATAATTTAGTTTAATGTTGATTGTATAAAAGTGGAAGAAAGCACACTCTAAAATGTATATCATATCGAGCTAAAAAAAGCTTCGAGAGAATAAAATTACATCACAAAATCAAAATTAATGTTGTATAATAATTATCATACATATCTTAGATAAATTTATATAAAAGACGTCAGAGATATCATTCTCTAAGTGCCCCATTTTATTTTTCACAAATTCAAAATCATACATTACATCAAAAATAATATTTCTAGACATATTTTACATAGATTTATCTAAGATGTGCATATGCTAATATACAAAAATTATATTACTATTTCAATATATATTATAATATTTATTTTCTTAAACGTTATTAATATTTTGTATACAATATTAGTTATCAATTGTAAATATATATTACAAATAATATATATAATATTTGGTATAACATATTGTAATATTAAATTAACGGATATTTGCACTTTATTTTCCCACAATGTTCATGTACACAAATAAATCGAGTTAATCAAATGCGATCTCGAGGTAGATGTGATGAAATATACATTTAAATTCATCTCTACCATATTTGTTGTTTTTGCTTCGTTGAAAAAATCATTTAAAAATGCACATGAAACAATCAATCATAGTTCGGACTACCACTAAGACCACATTATGAAATGTTATCCCTTGAAATCAATAACACCTCCTTCAACCCATCTATCACACATTTAAAACATCTAGCATATCTACTAATAAACGCAGAAACTTTGCAACACAACATTTGTTATTGAGTTGAGATGGTCACCCCTGATTCCCCAATCAAAATTTGAAATCAAATGTAACACATTGATTTGGATACAACGATAAACATGCAAGATTACACAAATACCACATATTCGTCGACTTAATCTATGGTAAAACATTGAAAACAATAGACAACTTTGAATTCAATCTATAATCACATTCTTAAGGTTGTTATTCGAGGCGACGGATTATAGGTGAGTTATTGCTTGGGATCTTGTGTTGCAGTTATGCACAAAGATTGATGATGCCTCTATAGTATGTGTAAGAGAAGAACTGGGTCACTGTTTTAAGTAGAGTCATCTGGTGCTATTAAAAATCTACAAGATATTTAAACTTGGAGCTAAAGATATGTAGCAACACTAAGCGGACCAAGTGGCATTATCAAAGGTACAAAATAGGGTTTATAAGAGAAATGAACACCATTTTTGTGATCGTAGGTTGGACGCCTTGCATTCACCATTTTGTGTGACTTACCCAAAATGGCACATCGTTAATGCCTCTCAAAATGGAACAACTCACACCTGTAATATTTATTAACCTTATTGTAATTGTAGTTTACAATAGTTGGAAGGAGTTTACAATGGGCCATTAGAGGTCAATGGCAAAACTAAATACATGGGACATACTTCAATGTCTTTTTGGCATCAAAGTATGGCTTACCCATCATGGAGACCCTTCGTCCATAAATATGTCTACAGAGCCAAGTTGGGGATTTATGCCTAGCACTCAAGATTATTCCAATATCATTATTCAAATCAAACAAATTATGCTTTAATAATTAAATCATTTTTTTTTAAAAGAAAGTAATATGGTATGATAATGTTTGTTGATATTTTGTAATGGGATTTTTTAGAGTGATAGTTAAATGGATGTCAAATTTAAAGTTGAAATTAAAAGTGAACACACTCACTCCATTACACTGCACCATCGTTCCTGAATAATATTATAAAACGCTTATCGACATAATTAAAACCATAAAATCATAATAAAAATGTAATTCAATAAAATTGGAAACGGCAAAATCGAAGACAGTAAAACATTTATTGTGAATTACGAATTTCAAAATTAAAATATTAATTGAAACTCGATTATAATTACCCGCATGAATTTAAAATATAAATTCATGTGTATCGATAAATTCTGATGGCATTGCCTGGGATTTTGACTGGCTGTATAATCATACAATGCCAATGTTGTCTTCCACTGCACAACGCAATCTCGATCTCAATTTCCCATCATTATGTTAAAAAAGACGCTACACATTCTGCTTACTACACAAAATCCCCCTTTTCACTCTTCTACATACCTTCATCTGTTACAGACCTGCATTTCCAACAAAACCCTTTCACAGGGGAAGCAAATCCACTCCCACATCAATCACACAGAGTTTCAGTTTGCCACACACAGACTGTTACAAAATGCCCTTATACGCATGTATGACAAGTGCGGATGTTTAGTACATGCTCGTCTCGTGTTTGATCATATGACTGAACGAGACCTCTCCTCATGGAATATCATAATTGCAGCTTACAAAAGACATGGGTGTCCTCACGAGGCATTGGCACTGTTTCACCAAATGCAACGAACATGTATCCAACCCGATCAGTTCACCTTTGCCAGCATACTCCCAGCCTGTGCCAAAATAGGAGCTTTGGAAGTGGGTATGGACATCCACCAAAGCATAATGGAAATGGGACTTTTGTCAGATGTTGTAGTTGCAAGTGCCTTGATAGATATGTATGCAAAATGTGGACGAATGCACAAGGCATGTGAACTGTTTGACGAAATGTCACATAGAGATGTGGTCTCATGGACTGCAATGATTGCAGGGTATGCACAAAATGGATTTTTTGAAAAGGCTGTGGAAACTTTTAAACAAATGCAATTGGCTGGTGTAAAGCCAAACTCAACAACCTTTGCCAGCATCCTACCAGCCTGTGCCAAAATGGGAGCTTTAGAACTAGGTATGGACATCCATCAAAGCATAATGGAAAGCAATGTTTTCTCAGATGTAGTTGCAAATGCCCTGGTAGATATGTATGCAAAATGTGGAAGCATACACAAGGCACGCTTAGTGTTTGACAAAATACTTCAAAGAGATGTGGTCTCATGGACTACAATGATTACAGGATATGCACAAAATGGGTTTGTTGAAAAGGCGATGGAAACTTATAAGCAAATGCAATTGGCAGGCGTAAAGCCGAATTCCACAACCTTAGCCAGCATCCTCTCAGCCAGTGCCAAAATAGAAGCTTTAGAACAGGGTATTGGCATCCATCAAAACATAATGGAAAGGGGATTATTGTCAGATGTTGTAGTTGCAAATGCTCTGGTAGATATGTATGCAAAATGTGGAAGCATACATAAGGCACGTGAACTTTTTGACATAATGCCTGAAAAAAATGTGGTCTCATGGAACTCCATGATTTCAGGGTATTTACAAAATGGTATTCTTGACAAGGCTTTACGTCTCTTTGAAGAAATGCCTCAAAGAAATGTCGTCTCATGGAATGTGATGATTGCAGGATATGTGCAAAATGGGTTTGATGAAAAGGCCCTAGAAAATTTTAAGCAAATGCAATTGGCAGGTGTAAAGCCAGTCTCCACAACCTTTGTCAGCATCCTTCCAGCCTGTGCCAACATGGGAGCTTTAGAACAGGGTATGAACATCCATCAAAGCATAATCAAATGTGCAGTTTTCTCAGATGTTTTGGTTGCAAATGTCCTAGTGGATATGTATGCAAAATGTGCAAGCATACACAAGGCGTGTGAACTCTTTGAAAATATACCTCAAAAAAATATGGTGTCATGGACTGTAATGATTGCAGGATATACACAAAATGGATTTGTTGACAAGGCTTTGGAATCTTTTAAGCAAATGCAATTGGCAGGCATAAAGCCAGACTCCAAAACCTTTGCCAGCATCCTCCCAGCCTGTGCACAAATGGGAGCTTTAGAACAGGGCAAGGAAATCCATCAAAGCATAATTGAAAGAGGATTTTGGTCATCTGTTGTAGTTGCAAGTGCCCTGGTAGACATGTATGCAAAATGTGGAAGCATACATAAGGCACATGAACTGTTTGACAAAATGCCTAAAAGAGATGTAGTCTCATGGACTGCAATGATTGCAGGATATGCACAAAATGGGTTTGTTGAAAACGCCTTGGAAACTTTTAAGGAAATGCAATTGGCAGATGTATAGCCAAATTGCACAACCTTTTCCAGCATCCTCTCAGCGTATGCAAGAATGGGATCTTTAGAACAGGGTATGGACATCCATCAACATATAATGGAAAGGGGATTTTTGTCGAGTGTAGTTGCAAATTCCCTGGTAGATATGTATGCAAAATGTGGAAGCATACACAAGGCATGTGAACTGTTTGATAAAATACCTGAAAGAAATGTGGTCTCATGGAATGTGATGATTGCAGGATATGCACAGAATGGGTTTTTTGAAAAAGCTTTCGATACTTATAAGCAAATGCAATTAGCAGGTGTAAAGCCAGTCACCACAACCTTTGCCAGCATCCTCCCAGCTTGTGCCAAAATGGGAGCTTTAGAGCAGGGTATGGACATCCATCAAAGTATAATGGAAATGGGATTTTTGTCAGATGTTGTAGTTGCGAACTCCTTGCTAGATATGTATGCAAAATGTGGAACCATACACAGGGCACGAAAACTCTTTGACAAAATACCTCAAAAAAATGTGGTCTCATGGACTACAATGATTGCAGGATATGGACAAAATGGTGTTCTCGATGAGGCTTTAAGGCTTTTTGAAGAAATGCCTCAAAGAAATGTGGTCACATGGACTGCAATTATTGCAGGATATGTGCAAAATGGGTGTATTGAAAAGGCCTTGGAGACTTTTAAACAAATGCAATTAGAAGGTGTAAAGCCTGATGCCACAACATTTGTCAGCATCCTCCCAGCCTGTGCCAAAATGGGAGATTTAGAACAGGGTAAGGTCATCCATCAAAGCATAATTGAATGTGGATCTGTTTCAGATGTCATAGTTGTGAATGCCCTGGTAGACATGTATGCAAAATGTGGAGACATACACAAGGCATGTGAATTGTTTGACAAAATGGCTCAAAGAGATGTTGTCTCATGGAATGTAATGATTGCAGGATATGCACAAAATGGATATTTTGAAAATGCCCTAGAAGCTTTTAAGCAAATGCAATTATCAGGTGTAAAGCCAGACTCCACAACCTTTGCCAGCATCCTCCCAGCCTATGCCAAAATGGGAGCTTTAGAACAGGGTATGGACATCCATCGAAGCATAATCGAAAGTGGCTTTTTGTCAGATGTTGTAGTTGCAAGTGCCCTTGTGGATATGTATGCAAAATGTGGAAGCATACGCAAGGCACATGAACTGTTTGTCAAAATGCCTCGAAAAGATGTGGTTTCATGGACTGCAATGATTGCTGGATATGCTCAAAATGGGTTTGTTGAAAAGGCCATGGAAACTTATAAGCAATTGCTATTGGCAGGTGTAAAAGCCAAACTCCACAACCTTTGCCAGCATCCTCCCAGCCTGTGGCAAAATGGGCGCTTTGATACTCGGCATGGACATCCATCAAAACATAATTGAAAGTGGATTTATATCAGATGTTGTGGTTTTAAGTGCCCTGGTAGACATGTATGCAAAATGTGGAAGCATATGCAAGGCATGTGAAGTGTTTGACAAAATGTCTCAAAGAAACGTGATCTCATGGAATGCTATGATTGCAGGATATGCACAAAATGGATTTTGCAAGGATGCTCTCAAACTCTTTGAACTAATGAAACAGTCTGGGACATACCCTGACGATGTAAGCTTCACTTGTGTTTTATTAGCATGCAGCCATACAGGTTTAGTAGATGAGGGCTGTAAATACTTCAATGCTATGAGTGCCTCTTATGGTATTACACCTACAATTGATCATTATGTGTGCATGGTTGACCTTCTTGGCCGTGCTGGCTGTCTTGAGGAAACTCTAAATTTAATCATCAAAATTCCAATAAAACCTGTGGTGGTTGTGTGGATGTGTTTGCTTAGTTCTTGTAGAGCACATAAGAATACAGGGTTAGGAGTATTTACAGCAACTCTTCTATTTGAGCTGGATCCTCAAAATGCTGCAACTTATGTTCTTCTGTCAAACATCTACGCTGAAGTGGGAAGGTGGGGTGAGGTTCAAACGGTAAGGAGATTGATGAAAGATAGAGGAATTAAAAAGATGCCTGGATGTAGTTGGATTGAAGGGCATAATATGGTGCATACTTTTTGTGTAGGAGACAGATCACACCCATAGACACAGGAGATCTATGCAAGGTTGGAGGAATTGTCTTGGGAAATGAAAGCAGCAGGGTATTTTCCAGATTCAAAACTTGTACTAAAATATGTGGAGGTGGAGGAAAAAGAATTATTCCTCTACCACCATAGCGAGAAGTTGGCAATTGCGTTTGGATTGTTAAACATGCCCACTGGGACAACCATTAGAGTCATCAAGAACATTAGAGCATGTGTTGACTGCCACACTGCAACCAAGTTTATCTCCAAGATTTTTGCAAGACAAATTGTTGTGAAAGATGCAAACTGGTTCCATCATTTCAAACAAGGACAATGTTCTTACGGAGATTATTGGTAATGCTAAGTGAAGCAATCTGTAAACATAGGCTTGCACTATAACAAAGTGCACCGTGTTAGACCTGCAGTGATAAAGAAGGGAGCAGGTTTTATTTCCAATTTCTAAGAAGAACTTTTCTCTTAAGTGTCTGGAGATCTAGACCATGCTGTTGATTTCATAAATTCAGATGTATAGTATGCAATGCGCATCACTGCCTATATATACTGATGGAGTATTTGTTAACACCTTGTCTCAAAATACCATGGAGGTGTCATGATATTGAGCTGTTTTCAGGAAGCCTGTGCATATCTGGAATTTTAAGTGGGAGGAAGAGGTGGAAAATTTTAAAAAAAAAGATGAGGAGAGGAGAGGAACGCTTGAATGAAATGGAATGATGCTTGGTCAAAAGGAAATGTGAGAGAAGGGCTTACAATCAATCTAATGCTTGGTCTTTTTTGTTTGGTGTAATTGCATTATATTGTGCCTATGCCAGGTCTGCCACTATCTGCCATTTGGGATGGAATTACATATACCAGGTTATGCATGCAAATTTATATATGTTCATATGTATTTTGTCTCATTAACGGTTAGAGATTTCTAATGTTGATTCACATCCCTTTCTCAGAGAGCTAATATTTATGTTTGTGAACTGTCTATTTTTTTTAAAATTTATTTTGATTTCGATCTGTTTGTTTTTAGTTTAGAAATAAATTATTAGAATTTATATATGCAGGTCCTCGCTCTGATGGAGGTGGCCTCCCGTCCAGGAGCTCCTCAGCGAGAGCTTATGGTTGCAAGAAACTAATTTCCTTATCTAGCGCCAACAAAATGAGCGTAGATAGGTTTGTATGTACTCCAGGTTGCTTTCAGTTCTGCGACTGAAGGAAGAGTTGCAGGTCAAAAAACAGATTTGACAAGAAATTGAAAAGTGTGGAAAGCAGGGGAAATGGATGCTAACTTAGATAGCAAATCAGCTTGAATTGAATAGACTGAGCATTGAAGTCAAAGAAGGTTGCTTATCCCACTCCAACCTAACACATTCCAAACAAGATCCTCTGCCATGCCATCTACTTTGAAACAAAGACAGAACGGGCTTCTGTGACAAGGCCTTCCAATGCTTCATCAACAAACGAGCCTGCACCGGGAGCCATGTGGGAATTGGGTACAAGCAGGAGAAAGAAAACGAAAAGAATATAAGCTGGTGGTCTGAAAAAGGAGAGGAAAGGGTGATAATATAGGCAGAGAAGAAGGGGACATGACATGACTGAATAGCTCGCAACGTGGGAATTGATACTAAGTGAGTCTAAGTGGAAAATCAAGAGGGATTTGCCACTTGTTTCAATTAAATCCCTTGCTCTAAAATAAGTGTGGTGACGGGGGAGAAGAGGGAGCTATGATGAATGAGGGTTGAATAAAACGATGGGTAGATTGTACATGGAGAGTAATCATGAGATTTTATTTTTTTATTTTATAAATTTGAATCTCATGAGCAGATCTTCCAGTCCCATCCAGTTAGTTGACATGGAACTCTCTACCTTGAATAATATACCCAAAATTTCACCTGCATTGGCGAAGAGATATGCTGCCTCGTTGGCTTCTCGGAAACAATGAGAGGAGTTGGCATGGGAGAAAGAATGTAAGAGCTCCAAAGTTGGGCGAAGGTGGCGTTGGAGCTTCCAGTTGGGTCTGATGCCTTTAGAGATGGCATTTATAACTAGTTGTGAGTCCCCTTCAATCTCCAACTAGTTTATTCTATGAGATTTGGCTAGTTTGAGGCCTGCAACTAAAGTTTGAATTTCTACATTATTTATGGCATGGGGAAGAAAAGAGGAAGATGCCACAATTAGTCCTCTAGTGTGGGTTCTCAAGAGACATCCTAAGTGCAATTCCTAGATTTCCTTTCAATTCACCATCAAAACTCAGTTTGGCCTGGCCCTCTTTAGGCGGCTTCAATTTTTTTTTAAATGGTCAGTACCTTATACTCTGACCCCATGAACAGAGGATTGTAATATATTATATTACACAAGGCACAGGCACATTCTCTGATTGGGTGAGTACCATGTTTCTCTAATTTTATAAAATTCACTTGTTTCCCTAGTAGTTGAAATGCTAGTGCAGTTGATTATGCCCTTGTCGATAGTATGATGCTTCCTCACATTTAGGATTTCAATCTCTCTCACCAATTGTCCCTTGCCAATCATGTTTTCTTGACTTCAATATTTTCTCATGATCCTCCAACACACCACACATAATTCACCCCATTCATAAATTAGGCAATAACTCTTAACACAAATTACTACAAGACTATCGTGATTAGACAGAAGTTGGAAAACTTTGTCACATTTTTAGATGCACTAATTTTCAAGCAGTTGGAGCATTGTAAGTTTAGAGGAAGGGGGCAGGAAAACTTCTAATAAGATTTCCAAACTACTAACGAAATTTGTAGTCTTTGAAGTATAATTGAAAAGTGTCGACAATGTTTTAAGGTCTTTTGTTGTTTTGTGGATGTTAATAAGACCTTTGAATCTATGTGTTCCTTAATCATATGGATATTACACTAAAGATTCATCAATACAAATCATGAACTATATCTTACAGACTTGTCTTTAATGCTTGTTCTTTTGTTACCCAAAACATATATTTATGGTGCAATACATTGAATTGAAAGAAAGTTGGATTGTAAAAATATTAAACATACGTATGCAAGATAAGAGAAATTGAAGTCACAAACATCAGAAGAGAGACACAAGTAACCCTGGAAAAACACAAGGAGAGAAAAATCCAGAAGAGTAAGGGGATACTTCCTCTTGCCACTATCTCTTTATCAATTATAAGGTACTACCATTAATGGCCTCCACGAACAATTTTTACTATACAACTTGTTCAAACCCTGTACTAGATGCTACTTGCTTGCATACACACTTCCTCCACACAGCTCAACCCAAAACACCAATCCGATCAAGAATACTTCTAAAAGAACATCAACTGAGTAAATGGAGAACCACTAGCTTGATTCATACCCAAAGACTACTTAATCATTCAATGTTTGATTCCCCTCCCTTCTATTGTAGCTCATACATATGCAAAGGGGAAGAGACCCGTTGAAGGAGCTGAAACAAACAAGAATGAAAAGTGAGAATGTTTGAAACCACTCCTCTGCATGTCTCTTGGCCGCAGCCGAAACTGCCATTTTGTAGAGGGTGAAACTAAAGTGGTGGTTTCGCAACCATCCCCTATATTTATTGATAGTTTCGAAACCACTACTTGCATTAACTGTTGGTTTTGTTACCTTTAATGAAACCTCTTTGTGCTCCCATGGCCCTGCTGGGATCTTCTCATTTAGGATGTCTGGATCATCCCAGACCCAATTCTATCTTTGCAAACCCCCTAGTACCACCCTGATCTACCTCTTAACTTGCGTCTATGTAGAATTTGTTGTTTGAGAAGTGTTACAAGTGATTCAAGTGGCATGTTTACATTTATGAGAATCGTGGAATAACTTGTGCCTATGTAGAAATTGTTGTTTGAGGAGTGTTACAAGTGATTCAAGTGGCATGTTTACATATATGAGAATAGTGGAAGTGGTTAGCTGACATAACCAACATACTAAATTTAAAATTCAGATCACTCTACTCAATAACTTATTGTTTAGAGGCTACACAATGTATGCATTTCAAATCTCTTTAATAATACAATTATGAGGTCATATTGTTGGTGCAATATTTCATATGCACCTTCATTAAGCTAACTTACATTTATTACACTCATCTCTTTTATTGTGTTAGGTTTTGCTAACAACAAGAATTGATACCTGATGGACTCTTTGTGAGCCAAACAACTTCACTAGTTGAACCAATAACCATTCACAATTTAATACATTTTGATAACAATATATAAATAGAATTTTTTAATAAATTAGAATAAAATAAAATAAAATAATTTTAAATTAATAAGTTCCTTATTTTGATAACAATATATTATTTTTTTTTTTTAATAAATTAAATTAAAATAAAAAAATTAAATTTTAAATTAATAAGTTGACAAGGATAGAAAACTTGTTAATCCTTAGACAAAAACATGAGATCACTGAAGTTCACTGTATAATATTGGAGGCTGGAGCAAAGGATTGCCGGAGGGTTTTATGAGTTCATTGCTTAACGAAAATATAGTCATTGATGTGCTTTTCAATTTTATTTTTTTTAGGGTGAAAATTTTGGGAGGCCCCCGACGGGGAACAGGGTCACTACTCGAACTGTGGATGTTTGGTTGGTAAGCCCTCAGCCCTAGGTGCAAATAATTAATTAAACTATCAAATACTTTATAATAACTTTTAAATTCATTAGAACTTAAGAATGTAAAGATTGAAAGAGCAGTAAAATGACTAAAATCTGAGAAAATAGAAGGGAGACAAATAAATTGCTTTCCATAGTAAATCACTCAGGTTACTTGAAAATCTTTCACCCTGCAAATATTTATTGAAATAGAAATTTTATATTAATTAGAGAAAAGCATAAGCATTGCCATTTTATAAATATTTTAAATGTTATGTGTTTTTGAATTGAAGGAGTTAAAGATATTTCAATTAATTCTTTATAAATTTAAAGTAGTTTCGGCTTTTAAATATTTGTAAATCATCAAGACTTTTTAGACTACTCAGAGAAGGGTCCATATGCTACAACCAAGTTACCATCTGATATGCTTGCTTCTAAATATGAGCTTAGTAGTAACGGCAATCACAATAGAGTTAGGCGTTGCCATTGTCATGTAGGATGGTTTCCCTAGAAACAATCCCCTCTTCTCTAATAAAAAAAAGTGGCTTAGTGCTCAAGGGGAATCCCTAGTTCTAACTATTCATTTTCACTGTTAGAGCTTCATAGTAAGTTACTTGACATAAGCTTTGTTTTTTTGGGTGAGGGGGAAGGGGTTGAATAAGAGATAGTTGTGAGATCATCCCCAAATGATGCCCCTCTTCCTATTGGGTGTGGAGGAATGGACTTAGACTACGACAACTCATTTTGAACTTCTACAACTACTAATTAAATTTTAAGATGTTTATATTTTTCATACTTTGTATGATTTGTTGTGTGAATGTTTCGAAGACTTTTTTAAATATTTGAGATAGTGGGATTTTTTATGACCTAATTATTAGCTTATTTTGTTAACTTCAAATCTAATTGCTGTTCTTATTCGCAGAAAATATTTACTATAGAAAATATTGCTTATAATTTGAAGTGTCAAGCTATTATATTGGCCACTTTTTAAATATGGCTTAATTATTTTTATTATTGATGATAATGGAGTTGTTTCCATTAAATTATGGGCAAACATACATAAGAAAATAATTTATAAATTTTCTAGACTTATCTTGGAACCCAATATGCATTTGTCATAAAATGGAAGATATTTTATAGCAAATTTCTTTTTAGAATTATTAAATGTGAATTCACTCAACATTTTATATAAAGGATTATACTAACTTAGAATTTTATATTTCTTTTTGAACATAAAACTATCAAAGGCATTTCTATGAGATAAAAAATTATAATTTCCTTCTCTTAGATTTTTTATAAAAATTATTTTTCTTAGTACATATGATATTACCCAAATATTTTTGAAACCCGCTGAATTGAATTCTTTATTATAAAAAAACTCTTTGAAATGTGTAAGAAAAAAACTAACAAGCTTATTGTGGTTGTGGTTAAGGTTTGTAAACAATATTCAATTGGGTCACGTGTAATTTGGTCTTAACTAGCATTTACTAGGTATGGAGTTGATTAAAAATGTCTTTAATTTATATGTTGTCATGTGGAATGTGATTTTGACTAGTATTTGTTGGGTCTATAATATATGAAGAAAGTATCCAATATGATATATAGTTGCAAGGCTCCTCTCATTTCTATAGACATACCCATCATGTTCCTCAAAAACTCTTGTGATTCTCACATCCTAAATTCATGTTGTTTCAATCCTATGATAACTCTAAATACTTTCCTTCGCTATTCAATCAACGCTAATTACATATCATGTGCTTCCCTTTGTTTTTTATATCCCAATTAAACTTATGAGGGAGGGCCAAAGCCTATTTAATCCTCTTCTCCAACATCAAATTGTAAATCTCATTATGCCAAGTGTTTAATACCATATGTATGCAATTACAATTTAATATAAATTGTAATTTTGATTTTACACAAATAAAGTCTATTCTTGTCTCTCTAACATCAATGCCAATTTGATTAAAGTTGTAATTTTACTTCCACATATATAAATTTTAATAATTTATATTTAAATTAAAAACAAACAATTTTAAATTAAACTAATTTATTTAAAAAAAAGTTGAGTTTACAAATTTATTAGCTCTCTTAAAAAAGCGAAGGGATGTGAAGCATAAAGAAGACAAAATCGACATTAATGTATATAAATTTGCATATATAATAATTTAATCCATATTGACATATATAATAATTCAATCCTAAATGACAACCCTTACATAGGCACAATCTAACACAAAATGACAAAGGTTGATGTAAAGAACTATCACGAGATGGTCTCCCCATCACCTCCAAGAATTGGATTGATTGTAAGTGCTTCTCTCAAAGTTCCTTTTGGCCACATATCTTTCCATGTCCTTCATATGATCGTCTCTTTTTTATTTTTCTTATTATCCACCTCTTCCTCTAATTTAATTCATATTACCATATATAAATTTGTATATATAATAACTCAATTCTAAATGACAAACCTGACATAGGCACAATATAATATAAAATGACAAAGGCTGATGTAAAGAACTATCAACACCACCTCCCAAGAATTGCATTGATTGTAAGCACTGCTTTCACACTTTTTTCTTGCCACAAACCTTTCCATTTCCTTCATATATAAATTTACATATATAATAATGAAATTATAATTGACAAACCTCACATAGAGACAATATAATACCAAATGACAAACGCTGGCCACCTCCCAAGAATTGCATTGATTGTAAGCACTGCTTTCACACTTTTTTCTTGCCACAAACCTTTCCATTTCCTTCATATATAAATTTACATATATAATAATGAAATTATAATTGACAAACCTCACATAGAGACAATATAATACCAAATGACAAACGCTGGTGTAAAGAACTATCAAGAGATGGTCTCCCCATCACCTCTAAGAATTGGATTGATTGTAAGCATTTCTCTCACACTTATTTTTGGCCACACACCTTTCCATTTCCTTCATATGGTTCTCTCTTTTTTCTTTTTCTTATTCTCCACCTCCTCCAGCTTATCATTTCATATATGCACAGATTTCCTGAAAACAGTCCAATGCCATGACGCCTTCATTGTATCTTAAAACAGGGCATTAATGAATATTCAACGAACATATATAGGCAGCGATGAACATTGCATAGTATGCATCTAATTTTATGAAATAAACAGCATGGTGTAGATCTCCAAACACTTATAAATAATGCTTTTTAGAAACTGGAAATAAAACCTGGTCCCTTCTTAATCACTGCAGGTTTGACACTATACTTTGTTACAGTACAACCCTATGTTTACAGATTGCTTCACTTAGTATTACCAATAATCTCCACAGATCTGGTTTGCAACTCTCACAACAATTTGTCTTGCAACAATTTTGGAGATAAAATTGGTTGCAGTGTGGCAGTCAACACATATTCTTAAGATTGTTGATGACACTAAAATTGTCCCAGGGAGCGTGTTCAATAATCCAAATGCTTGCCAACTTCTCACTATGATGGCAGAAGAATAATCATTTTTCCTCCTCCACATCTTTGCATTTCCTTCATATGGTCCTCTCTTTTTTCTTTTTCTTAATCTCCACTTCCTTCTCCAGCTTATCGTTTCAGATAGGCGCAGATTCCCTGAGAACAGTCCAATGCCATGACATCTTCACTGTATCTTAAAACAGGGCATTAACGAATATTCCAAGAGCATATATAGGCAGCGATGTGCATTTCATACTATGCATCCAATTTTATGAAATAAACAGCATGATCTATATCTCCAAACACTTATAAATAATGTTTTTTAGAAACTGTAAATAAAACCTGCTCCCTTCTTAATCACTGCAGGTTTGACACTACATTGTTACAGTACAAACCTATGTTTACAGATTGCTTCACTTAGCATTACCAATAATCTCTGCAAGAACATTGTCCTTGATTGAAATGATGGATCCAGTTTGCATCTCTCACAACAATTTATCTTGCAACAATTTTGGAGATAAATTTGGTTGCAGTGTGGCAGTCAACACATACTTTAAGATTCTTGATGACTCTAATAGTTGTCCTAGGGAGCATGTTTAACAATCCAAATGCTTGCCAACTTCTCACTATGGTGGCAGAGGAATAATTATTTTTCCTCCTCCTCCACATCATTCAGTACGAGTTTTGATTCTGTAAAATACCCTACTGCCTTCATTTCCCAAGACAATTTCTCCAATTTTTCATAGACCTCCTGTGTCTGTGGGTATGATCTGTCTCCTACACAAAAAGCATGTACCATTTTATGCCCTTCAATCCAACTACATCCAGGTATCTTTTTAATTCCTCTATCTTTCATCAATCTCCTTACCATTTGAACCTCACCCCACCTGCCCACTTCTGCATAGATGTTTGACAGAAGAACATAAGTCGTAGCATTTTGAGGATCCAGCTCAAAAAGAAGAGTTGCTGTAAGGACTCCTAATCCCATATTCTTATGTGCTCTGCAGGCACCAAGCAAACAAGTCCACACGACCACTGTAGGTTTAATCTGAATTTTGATAATATAGTTAAGAGTTTCCCCAAGATAGCCAGCACAGCCAAGAAGGTCAATCATGCACACATAATAATCACTTGTAGGCATAGTGTAATAAGAGTCAGTCATGTCATTGAAGTATTTACAGCCCTCGTCCACTAAACCTGCATGGCTGCATGCTATTAAAACACAAACAAAGCTTATATGATCAGGGTATGTTCCAGAGTGCTTCATTACTTCAAAGAGTTTGAGAGCATCCTTGCAAAAGCCATTTTGTGCATATCCTGCAATCATTGTATTCCATGATACTACATCTCTTTGACCCATTTTGCCAAACAGTTCACGTGCCTTGTGTGTGCTTCCACATTTTGCATACATGTCTAGCAGGGCATTCACAACTATGACATCTGATAAAATCCACAATCAATTATGATTTGATGGATGTCCATACCCTGTTCTAAAGCTCCTATTTAAGCACAGGCTGGGAGGATGCAGGCAAAGGTTGTTGAGTCTGGATTTACACCTGACAAGGCATTTGCTTAAAAAATTCCACAGCGTTTTCAACAAACCCATTTTGTGCATATTCTGCAATCATTGCATTCCATGATACCACATTTCTTTGAGCCATTTTGTCAAACAGTTCATGTTCCTTGTGTGTACTTCCACATTTTGCATACATGTCTATCAGGGCATTCACAGCATGACATCTGACAAAAACCCAAATTCAATCATGCTTTGATGCATGTCCATACCTTGGTCTACGGCTCCCATTTTGGCACAGGCTGGGAGAATGCTGGCAAAGGTTGTGGAATTAGGCTTTACACCTGCCAAGTGCATTCGCTTATAAGTTTCCAAGGCCTTTTCAAGAAACCCATTTTGTGCATATCCTACAATCATTGCATTCCATGATACCACATCCCTTTGACCCATTTTGTCAAACAGTTCACGTGACTTGTGTGTGCTTCTACATTTTGAATACATGATACATGTCTAGCAGGACATTCACAGTTATGACATCCGACAAAAACCCAAATTCAATTATGCTTCGATGGATGTTCATACCCTGTTCTAAAGCTCCCATTTTGGCACAGGCTGGGAGGATGCTGACAAAGGTTGTGGAGACTGGCTTTACACCTGCCAATGGCATTTGATTAAAAATTTGCAAGGCCCTTTCAAAAAACCCATTTTGTGCGTATCCTGCCATCATTGCATTCCATGATACCACATCTCTTTGAGGCATTTCTTTGAAAAGCTTTAAAGCCTCATCAAGAACACCATTTTACGCATATACTGCAATCATTGCATTCCTTGATACCACATCTCTTTGAGCCATTTTATCAAACAGTTCACGTGCCTTGTGCGTGATTCCACATTTTGCATACATGTCCATCAGGGTATTTGTAACTGTGACATCTGACAAAAATCCACAATCGATTATGCTTTAATGGATATCCATACATTGTTTTAAATCTCCTATTTTGGCACAGGCTGGGAGGATGATGGTAAATGATGTGGAATTTGACTTGACACCTGCCAATTGCATTTGTTTAACAGTTTCCAAGGCACTTTCAACAAATCCATTTTTTTGCATATCCGGCAATCATTGCAGTCCAGGAGACCACATCTCTTTGAGGCATTTCTTTAAAAAGTCGTAAACCCTCATCGAGAACACCATTTTGTGAATATCCTGTGATCATTGCAATCCATTAGACCACGTCTCTTTGAGGCATTTGTTTGAAAAGGCCTAAAGCCTTGTCAAAAACATCATTTTGTGCATATCCTGCAATTATTGCATTCCATGATACATCTCTTTGAGCCATTTTGTCAAACAATTCATGTGCCTTGTGTGTGATTCCATATTTTGCATACATGTCTATCAGGGCATTTGCAATTGTGACATCTAGCAAAAATCCACATTCGATTATACTTCGATGTATTTCAATACCTTGTTTTACAGCTCCCATTTTGGCACGGGCTGGGTGGCAAAGGTGTACTGATCTGATTGGAAACCTGTTTGTTACATTTGGTGGAATAGTATCAATGGCTCGTGAGGAAACCCATGTTTTCTATAAGCTGCAATTATTATATTCCATGATAAGAGATCTCGCTCCGTCATTTGGTCAAACACTTGGAGGGCATCCGCTGAACAGCCACATTGCTCATATATATCCACCATGTCGGAACTGTTTGCAGTTTTATGGTTCCACATTTCAGAGTTTATGACATTTTGGAGCTGTTATAGTTCCATATGTCATTAAATTTTCAATCTTAATTTTGGAGTTAATATTACCATTTATATGCCATTTAAGAATACTAAAATTAATTTATGTGTGTGTGGGTGGATATGTTAAAATAGAAGAAAGTCACATTTTGATTAATTTAAATATTAAGTTTCAAATGTATTTTACAAAATATTGTCAGATATTTAAATATAGTATAAATATATATTGTACATTAAAATACTAATTGTTCAGAGTTTAATATATCGTAATATCATTGGTTGTTATTATACATATATTGATTAAAAAGCGTGTTTTTATTAATATAATACCATAATACATCATTAATCATATAAAAAATATGGGTGGAAAGGTCACATTCAAATAAATCAAATTGAGTCAAAAAAGCCTCAGGGAGAGCAAAGTCCAAATTAGGGCACCGAACGGCTAAACAACCAAGGTTAAGTTAAGTGCACATCAATAAAAAAATAAAAAATAAAAGCAGAAACAACAAGGAACACGTTACGCAGCAATAACGAACATGGCAACAAACAGAGGCAAAAGAGACGGAGGACCTTGAGAGTTCCCCCAACCCCTGAGCCGGAGGATCTTCATCAACCGAGACGGGGTCCCAACCATCAGTGTGCTAGTTAATTTCAGTGTCATTATGTTGCTAGGGACCCTATCAGGGAGGAGAAATGGGCAACGCCAACCATGGGAACTTATCTTGCAGAAGGGGCCTCCAACCCCCCTGCCACCACTATCCTTTTTGCCCCTATCAAATCCTCGAAGAGGAGATGGCCAGCAAGAGCAAGCAGAGGCGCTCCTCCAGCTTCGAGACCACCGGTTGCAAGATTAGTGATGTTGCCCTCCATGCCTATGCCCCCATGGGGGAATGGTGGGGAGGTAGATCATGGGGCTCACGACTGATTGCATAAAGAGCATTCCCCCAATGATTCAAGAGGAGATGCAAATGGTGGAGCTTGAGCCAAACCTTTTTTGTTTGACACTGATTCTTGAGGCTAACATTAACAATCATAACATTTTTATTAGTTACAAAAAACTTTTTTTCATAACTTCATTATTAAAGCATGTTTTATTTTTAGATTTCTAAATCTATAAAAGAATATCAGTACGAAAAATCTGCCATAATCTGTTATATCTTACAAAGAGCAAGGAGGAGTCCCCTAAGAGAACCATTTTCCAAGTGAACATTTCACTTTGCTACATTTCTAAAATAAAGGGAGCTAAATGTAGTCATATAAAATGTCACTTGTTAGGAATAAAAGCTCTAATACTACATGATATGGTCAATAAGCAATATCCTACAGTGCAAGTAATTAAATGTGAAATAAAACAAGCTACAAAAATAATGAACAAGAGGGAAGACATTGCACATAGATTACATGGAAAACCCGTGCAAACAAGCAAGGGAAAAAACCACGGGTAAAATCGCAGCTTCCAGACTTCATATTAATCACAACATGAATCTCTTCTTCTACAACGTCTCCTCCAACAACTCCTTCAGTGCTAACAACCAAGCACTCAATGCTTACACATGAAGTATTCAAGTTGTGAACCAAGTATAACAATACCTCCATGATCCAACCTCTAAGAATGCAAGCACAAGCTTGCATGGATCCTCTAACAGGATGAATTACAATGAGAAAGTTCATGAATATTTATGCATTTACAACGAGAGAGAGAGTGAGAGAGTAACATTAGATGTGGCCCAAGAAATTCACCACATTCCATGTGGGCACTAGTGATCAATAGTAAAATGTATGTTTTCATGTGCAAGGGTCAACAAAGTGGACCATCCGCTTTAGACAAGATCCAAGCCACTTCCATGTGACTCCAAACATTGTCTTCCATTCCACATGTGAGGACAATCAACAATAGTAAACTATTGTCTTCTTCTTTCATATGCACACCAAAGTCCAAAAGGTGTTGCAATCACCTTTTGACTTTCTCCACATATGTGAACCATTGGGTCCCTTAGAAATTTGACCCATACCTAACCCTTTGTCTTTTTCACCACATGATAAACTCATATGACTACCAAGGACAAAACCATGTGCCTTGGTGGAGTGTTATGCCGTATTCCCATCACATCAACCATATCACACCAAAGGACCTCCATGGGCCCCTACCACATCACCACCTAGCAACATCACTAACCATCCACATCACCAACATGCCACATCACCATGAATAATGGTCATGAATAGTGATAGTGAATAGAGATTCATGAATAGTGACTTCACACCTAACATACTTCTACTTGAAGTCAATATACATAGGCTTTTATCACACTTGAGTATTCTACAACTAGTTGTCCATCTATGCTCACTATTGCCCTGACACAAACCCAGTAGAAGTTTATAAAACCTCTCTACCCTGACTAGTTTTGTCAACATCTACTCCTCCATAGTAGATTGCAGCACCTGAAGTAACACTCACGTCTCCACAGAGCAATTCTCTAATCAAGATTCTACCATGAACCGCTCACAACTCCCACTGATTGGAAATATCCGATTTAGTGTTCACCATGGCATCACGAGGTTTTCTACTAATAATAAATCCAATACACAAGACACAACATGTCTTATCCTCTTCTAGGACATGTTGACCATTTTTTGCCCAACAGGCCAAAAATCGGTCCCCCTTTGCCCCTACTGTGCTAGGCCATTTTAATTTTTCAATTTTGCATGAATCTGCAGATTTCTACAGACTCTGCAAAATTTCTACAGACTCTGCAGGTTTTGGATTTCTACGGACTCAGCAGGTTAGTCCTTTGGCGCATGAAGGATTAGTTCAGAGAGTTCCGGGTCTTACAAGGCTTCTTCAGGCTCTGGTCTGAAGGAAATCACAGAAAAATTGGCGTCTTTGAAACATTGAACCATTTCAAGGCCTTGGTTCAACGTTTAAAGTTCATCGGCACTTGGTTCAATCATTTGGTTCAACGCTTAAGTTCAATGCTTCAGTTCACAAGATGGTTCAGCGATTTTAGTTCAAAGGCTTGGTTCAATGGCATCAGTGCGCAGTGGTTGAACCATTGAACCAATTTTGGTTCAACGGCTTGGTTCAAGGGTGTGCCCTATAGTCAGAGGGCAGCGATGGGTTCAAAAGCCCTTACGGAGGGCAGTTCAAGATTTGAAAGCCCTTGCAGAGGGCAGACAAGTTCAAAGAGCCTAACAAAGCAAAGGACTGCCAACCCGCAAAAAAGACAAAGTGGCCAATTCCCACAGACTTTTTGTCTGCGAAAAAAAGCCCGAAGCTCAGAAAAGGCCACAACAAAGACCCAACAATCTTTTGCCGAGGACGATGACGTCCCGAAAACTGTCAAATTTAAGCAGACGAACTAACCGTTGGGTGACGGCTGCGTGAACGTCAAATTTAACACAGTGAAGTAGCCATTTGTTTTGAACTACCTTAGCGCCAAATCATGAAAAGAACCCAAGGAACGTAGCGACCCACCAAGAGATCGCCCCCGAGGGCTGAAAAAGCAGGAAGAAGACAAACGCAGAAAAGACAAAGCGTCAAAGTGGCAAAGGGAAGGTGAGTTATTGCAAATGAGCTGCGCGACCTATTTTTCTACAGTTGGCATTGATGAGGGGACAAACTGCAGTCTATTTGCAGGAAAGATGGGCAGTCATGTTGTTTCATTAATGCTTGAATGCCAAAGTCAAATTTGGGCGATTGTACAACATGGTTCCAACAAGCCTCTTCTCAAGAATGACATCAGTAACAGTGGTTTTCCTCTTCCCATGATTCAGAGCGCGCATGGGCCACTTGCAGAAAAGAGCGCCAAAATCTTTCCCAAAAAGCGCCAAGATTCTCTTCCTCTTCCTATATATTGTAAATTTCTCTTTGGAAAAAGGATCTGCTCTCAGCCTTAAGGCAAACTCTGCCTGAAAATATCTCGGGCTCGTAAGGCAGAGCTGCTAGAAATTTACCTTGAATCGAAACACAACATTTTTACCTCCATTCTGAGTTTTTGCATCTTTAGTATGTGTCTATGCATTTGATTTTGTGTTAAGTCATTTTCTTAATGCTTTTGCAGAATGATTTCAGCACGTCTGGTGCATTTTTGAGTTTTCCTTTTACGGGTCTATCAGAAGTCTCCCTAGAGGAGTGTAGGTGAAGTGTATAGGTTGTTGCAGTGCGTCTCAGAACGCCTCTAGTAGTTATTTCCTCCCTGTATCTCCACGGACCCCTGACCCACTTATGTAGAAGGTTTTCTCATGACAGATGAAGTGTATCGATGCTGGTTTTCAGTGAAAAGTGTATGTTCGGGCCTAAGTGGATCACACTATTCTGGTGTATCACCTTTTCTTTTTTAGGCTTAGGCTTTGTTTTCAGCATCTCTCTCTCTCTTTTCATCCCCCCCTTTTTTCATTTTATTTGTTAGCAGTAGGAGAAACCAGGGCCTGAATGATACATCAGAGGGAGCTAGCCCTCATCTAGAGTCTCTCCCCTCTAGCTTCGCCGGTCCCACAGGCGAGAGGGGAGTTTCCATTGTTGCGTATAGAAGGTAAGAGCTCGGCCTCCTGCCAAGGGTGCAATCTTCTGCGTCAACAGGACACTCCTATGAAGACAACTCAAAATGAAAGAACTGGGATACTTCGTTGCTAACTCATCCTTATGCATCTTCATGCTTGATTTTCTCCTCATACCACCTTCATCGCATCCTTGTCACTGAGCCATCAAAACATGGATCATGTTGGGGCTTGTATCCAACATGTCAATAACACAAAACAACATCTGCTAAACACTTTGGTTTTCCATGAAGGTACTAAATATCCTATACTACATGTGCAGTACCCGTACTAACTCGTATAGTGACTTCTTCAACATGCAAACTAGTAACACCTTTTCCCCATCCTTTATCTTTCTCTCCCTAAGAGAGATCACCATGTAGTAATCACACTGCTCCAACTCCTTGAACAACAACAAATGCACGTAGCACTCTTGATAGTAGTGAGGAGGGAAGATCTCATAAAAGTCAAACTAGACTTATCAACATAGCCTTCAAAGCTATCGACATGGCACAAGTTCACTGGACTAATCACAACTCTTGAGAAGTCATCACACTACTCGATGCATCACTACAGCTACTAAGTTTTTGAATCCACATCCAAAATGCATCCTACTCTACCGAATGTTTCCAAAACATCAACTCATGTGCCTCCATTGTTACTCCATGGATTGGTCTACTTGGTCAACACTACAACCATATGCACAACACTCTATCACCCTGAGTTATATCGTCAACATCGGTCTTCTCCTTTCGAGAACACCAGGTCTCAATTTCTCTTCTGTATGCAGCTTTCAACTACCAATTATGCCAAGCATGACACAAGTGGACCAATCATAGCTCCAAGGAAGTCATCATGCTACTTAGTTGACCAATGCACATACCAAGTTTTTAAGCCTAAAAAATGCATCTGAAATGCATCACACTCTACTACATGTCCAAACACACGGTATTCTCCTTCCAAGAACACTAGTTCTCATTTGTTCATCTACATGGTCATCTTCCTCATTCTCAACTACTTCAAAATAGGTAAAATTTTAGGTTTCTCTGTACCTCCTTCATTTGCATGGATTGTTCTTCTTCTGCAACATCTCAGCTAACAACATGTGGCCAAAAGGATACCACATCATACACCCCTTATGTTTGTTGCTAAAAACCACAACAAGGTCATGCCTTGCCCTCAACCTCTACCTATGGAGACCAACTTGCTCCTCAAGCTGTAAAGTTGCTTTATCATCAACGGGATTACTGTATAGGTTGTTGACGTGTCTAGAACATATTTTTTAGCTTCTTCACAACTCTCTTATGGGCTTCTCCTCAACAACATGAAGAGGACATGATCTTTAGCAAGAGATCCTCCACCTTGCTCCACATAGAGATACCTGCCAAAACAGAACTTTTTTTTTCTTCTTTTAAACTTGGTCTCTCTTCCTATCACATTAGCTTCAACTTGCACAAACCAATCAACAACATAAAATATTCACAGATGGAACTTTTTCACCATGACTCTGATACTAGATGTTAGGAATAAAAGCTTTGATACTACATGATAAGATCAATAAACTATATCCTATAATGCAAGTAATTAAATGTAGAATAAACCAAGGTAGAAAAATAATGAACAAAAGGAAACACATTACACAGAGATTACATCGAAGACCCTTATAAACAAGAGAGAATAAAACCACAGGCAAAATAGTAGCTTCTAAAACTTCATATAAATCATAGCATCAATAATTTCTTCTACAATAGTTCCTCCAACAACTCCTTCAATGCTAACAACCAAGCACTCAATGCTTACACTAGAAGCATTCAAGTTGTGAACCAAGCATAACAATACATCCATAATCCAACCTCCAAGATGGATCCTCAAACAAGATGAATTAAAATGAGAAAGTTCATGCATATTTATGCATTTACAATAAGAGAAAGAGAGAGAGTAACACCATAGGTGGCCCAACAAATTTGCCACATTCCATGTGGGCACTAGTGATCAATAGTAAAATGTTTGTTTTCATGTGCAAGGTTCAACAAATTGGACCATCCACTTTAGACAAGATCCAAGCCACTTCCATGTGACTTTAAATGTTGTCTTCCACTCCACATGTGAGAACAATCAACAACAGTAAACTCTTGTCTTCTTCTTCCATGTGCACAAAAGTTTAAAATGTGTTGCAATCACCTTTTGACTTTCTCCACACATGTGAACCATTGAGTCCCTTAGAAATTTGACCATGAACTAACCCTTTGTCATTTTCACCACATGACAAACTTATGTGACTACCAAGAACAAAACCCATGTGCTTTGGTGGAGTGCTACACCCCACTCCCATCACATCAACTAGATCACACCAAAGGATCCTCCATGGGCCCCTAACACATCACCAACCCACCACATCACCATCATGCCATGTCACCATGAATAGTGGTCATGATAGTGATTCGTGGATATTGACCATGAATAATGACTTCACACCTAACATCACTTAAGTGCAAATGAGTGTTACTTGATACCACCTTGCCCCTAGCTTACCGTTAGACCTATCTTAGGGCCTCTTTCGATCCTTAACTAGATTTTGTGCAGATCTAACACATCCCTAGACATTCCTAAAGTAGTCCCATATCTTCCCCTAAGCATTCAGGCCCCTAGTGCCCCAGGTTCTACCACTTGGACACTTGCATTCCCCTTTGGACACTAGTGCATTGTGTTAGTGACTAAGGGATTGCACTAGTGTCCCTTACCTCTTTTCAACCCCAATAGATATATTTTCAGTTCTCAAGGCACCTTAGGGTCATCCTAGGCTCGAATCACATTCGAACAAGCACCAGATCAGTATATATGTAAACATCACTTTTATCTTTTTACCCACTAGATAGAAATCAGATACAAATACACATGAATAAACTCATAAACAAGTTATGCAAATCGAGGTAATTAATCCCTATTATGCCCTACTTTTGTATACAACCATCTACAACAACCATAAGCTTAGTTTACTCAGATTTCCAGTCTCAAATGTCACGCAAAGCACTCAAGTCGACACTCATACTAAGATTAATTTGCACTTGCACCAACACTTAGATTGGAAGAATTACATCGGGCTTGATCCCTTCTAGAGGTATTGGTATGTAGGCAACTCTCAACATAACAGGGTGTTGAGGATGTCCAGCCTACCCAACTAACATCACACTTTTGTTACTTGTGCCACTCAAATACCCTAATAACATGGAGGTTTAGGATTTGTTCATAAATTAGTAAAAAAAGGTCACAGAGAATAGAGCAGGGTTTGTTCACACAAGGAAAAGTGTCTTAGACTTAGGCGAGGCTATTTTCAGAAGTTTAAATATTTTTCATCAAGAGGACACTGGCACAATGTGCTACTATCTAATGAATCAAGCTACTATCCAAGAGGAGTTCTGAGACCTGTTTCCAGTTTGTGACACTTTGATAAGCTTATATACCAGTTTTTAGCCTCCTATTCATCCATCTCAATCAATTTCTAACTAACTACATACTTGTGTGATTCGTTGTTATTTTTAGAATAATCAATTAGGTCAATTCTTGTACAAATCAATGGTTGTGTGTATTGCAAATTTCTCCCCTAATTTAATGTTTCAACCCTTCAACAATCTAGGGTTTCATATTCCATAAATTCTTTAAAAGTTAAATCAAAAGGGTTCCAAATCCTAAGCTTAAGACACAAGGATATAGCTCTCACCAGACCTCAACAAAAGTAGATGGTTGTAACTATGGTTGTACATATGAAAGTAAAGTAAATGGTTTTAATGAAACACAAACTAACGTAAAAGATGGGTTAGAATGGTTGTAAACGGGTTAGGTGCAATGTTCAACTGAATGAGGGTCTATGCAACCTAAAGTGATTAATGGAAAGTCTAAGCAATCATATATCTACACCAACTTATTTGGTATAGGGAAGGTCTAAACAAGGATAGCTACACATTCGTTCACAAAGAAACAAACAATATTTAATCGACTAAGTAAATAATGGAAAGAGTATAGGGATAAAAATACTTACCTTTGGGTGGACCTATCGATGTTTCAATGTACCCCTTGGCTCAAGTGGAGCTTTGAAAGAGATGTTTTAGGTTGAAGACCTCAAATGGTTGTGTTGACCAAATTTTGGCCCTTTAGGTCAAAATTAGGCACCCCTATATGAAATCTCAGTCATCTAAGTCTATACCTTTTGGCTAGGTACATTATGTAGAATTCTTTCGGAGGAGGTGTTCCACACAAAACCCACGGTAAAAGTACAAATGTTTATTCTTTTGGAGTTTTTATTTTTGAGATTTTTGTTTAAGTGTCAGAAATTGTTTCGAATATTTTGTTCGAAGCAATTTTCTTGAAGGGTATCTTTTTTTGGGCTAAGGGTCAGAAGTCTTTTGGAAAAATTATCCACTTCAATTTTTTTGAAGGGCACTTCAATTTTTCTGAAGGGCATCCTGCAATCCTTCCAAAGGGGTGTTTTAGAATTTTGAAGGTATATTTCTTGGAGAAAGGGCCCATTTCAAAGCCAAAAGGTACTTTACAAAAACTTGAAGGGTGTTGTCCTTTAAAAAGAGCATTTTACAAAAACTCGAAAAGATAATCTTCCTTTCGGAAGGTTCATTTGCCAGAACTTCAAAGATGTTTTTCTATAAATCCAAAGAGCACTTTTCTCAGCAAAAGGGCAAATGGACCATTTACAATTTTTCTGAAAGACATTTGTAAGAACTTTGAAGGTCTATTTCTCAAAAGCCGAAGGGCACTTTCCCTTCAGAAAGGGCACTTAGCAAAAGTCCAGAAAATTGTTTGCATTGAAAAAGGGCTAAGTCTAATTCTTTCGAACATTTTGTCCGATACAAGGGGAAACAAATAATCCAAAGAAATTTGGCCGAAGACATTAAGTCTATGGGAAAGTGCCCAATGAAGAAAAGTTTGAGGGAAACAAAAAAGTGTCCAAGGAAAATATCTTGAAGGAATTCATGACGGGTCTATGAACGTCAATTTCAGGGTCATGGGCTAACCATTAGAATTAAAAATCTTGGTGGGTACCTGAGGGCAAATGTGGAGGTGAAAAATGGTAGAATCTCGAGCATCTAGTGCAAACAAAGCAAGCAAAAAATATGTAGGTCGATGGTTCGAGTCATTGCTGGCAGCTGACCAAATCAAAGGGCTTCCACGAAATCATAAACACAAGTGTCCAGAAGATGGCTAGCTAGTAAGGAATGCATTTTCTAACTGTCGAAATGAATTCCATTTCCCTCGAGTAGTGCTATGTTTCGGCTTCCCTGTTGATAGTTTCAAATGCTCATGGATGGTCTTTAATGGAGGCAGTTTCACGAAGGATGGTAGAAGAGTCATTGCACCATTTTAGAAGAGTCTACCATGATTTTACATGGACATCTGTCTCATGATACATTTATTATCTGTTTCCCACTCAACCATACATGCAGCGTAACTATTTTTGTTCTTAGGCCCAAGCATGTTTTTCTATGACCTTTGAGCTTCCCTCTTTTCTATTCTCAAAAATTCTATAAATGAAGCCATTTTGGCATTGTATAGGAATCTCTTTATTGGGTATGGCAAAGCCCTGCCAAATTTGTGCCTTGAACCAATAAAGACAAGTACTTTTACCTCATTCAAGGATTGCACTAAGTGTAAATGATAGTTGTTAATCTTGTGCAAGTGTGGTTTCAATCGACCTTCACATGTTGCACTTATTTATACCTAGTGTTTTATGATCTCTTTCTTGCAAATCAACAAGAAGTGTCAAGCGAGGTTGCAAATATAGTGAACAAATAATTCAATAGAGTGTCTTGGAACACCTATTTCTTAAGTCTTCCTAACCTATGATATCTCCTAGACCCCATGTTGAAACACTAATGTGAGAGAGAGAGAGTTGATATTGAGTGAAGTGTATATGTAACTTGTTCTTGTTTCAAAGTGCATGATAAGGTATGAGCAGATAAAATATTTTGGTGTATCACCTTCGTAGATTAGGCTTACTTTTCATGTTATTCTTAACTCTTTTCAACCCCCAAAGTGTTAGTAGTAGGGACATCTGCTTGAATGATACATCAAAAGTAGCTAGCCCTTATCTAGAGGTTCATCTCACAAATTTGCTCACCCACAACAAGTAAGATGTCCCAATTTTGCCACTTGGTTTAGAGGCCTAGAAAACCTCTTCTCATAGGGTGCATCCAAGTGTCAACATGTTGGATGAAGGCTTATATATCTTTAGTTAGGAACTCCCAATAACCTCTCCTATTGAGCTTCAATGAGACCACAAGACAATGCTCCTCAAGATAAGGTTTTAATCCACTAACTCTCTCAAATGATACTTAGGTAAGAAGTGTGAGTGAAAAAGTGTGATATGATATGACATGAATGAAATATGACCCCTATATATATTGAACCAACACCCAAAACAAACCCTAAACTTTAAGTCAATGGTATTGACTAGGTTGATATGGTACATAAAGAATAAATACACAAAACATATAGTCTTAGCCAGGCCAATACTGTAGGATATAGTGAGGCTAAAAAATATAGACAAAAAGTAGATGGAAGGGATAGACAGATAGAGACTTATAAGTGGTTACACTGATAGTAATGACGGTGTAATAGGATATATCAACATCTCTCACAAAATGCCATGAGCCATTCCCACCACATTCATGGTGCACCCTTTAAGGCATGCACTCAGGGAGATTGATGTGTCGACAAGCCACTGCAATAAAAAATGACAATAAATGATAAAGTAATAATGAATGCTAAGATAGATACAAATATACAAAATCTACAATGGAATGAAGGACAACAAGGGCTAAGGGTGAGAAAGATATGATAGTAAAAAAAAGCCCTAGAAGGGAACAAGCAAAAGGGAAACTAGGGCTAATGAAAGCCAATATGGTATAACACAAACCTAGCCAAATGTAACAATATGCAAAGAGACAAGATCTAGATTTAAGGGGAAGGAAAGGGGCAAGGTGAGAGAGAGTGCACAAAAACCAAGGTTTGCAATAATAAAAAAGGGGCTAGGGATAATGATGGAGAAACAATTAAATGTAGTGCTATAAATATCAGATCTATCACAACCACATGAATTTCTAATCCTACAAGGGAAGGAGTAAGAAAAAGGAAGCCATAATAGGAGGACACAAGAAGGTAAGGGTTAATGAAATCGAAGGAAAAATCACATCCAATATACAATATAGGAAAAAATATAATCCTAAGGGGTGTATGAGGGCAAGGATTCACCAAAATTTAAATGCACAAAGTGTTTTACATGTGCAATACACTACACTAACTAAATAAACCTACATGCAACTCATATTTGAATATAATACCAAAATATAGAAGCACAAATAAACCTAATTTTACAAAAGGAAAGTATTGTAATAATTAAAATGGACAAAGTTATTGTTTTAAGATAAATACCAAATTGAATCAAACCTTTGTACTTTGGTGGGTTGAAATAAGGTGAAAATATGTTTTAAGATTGATCTAGAGATAACCTACAAAATTAGGAAGACTAACAACTTTCAAAATTTTACCAACTGCATAATGTATGTTCCTAATCATAGTGTATGCTCTTGGAAAAGTATTTTTTCCTAAAACTAATTTGAATTCTTCCACTTATTTTCTCCAAAAGCCTCCCTCACTTTGTTTTGATCTTTTACAAATCACTTGTAAGTCCTCCTTTGTCAAAACCCTAGTTCACTCAAATCACATTGTAAAACCTTTAAAATGGGTGGAGTCATGAGGGCCCTGCCTTAGTGAGCCACTTGTTCTTTGACAAGTTGAAAATCAACACCTAATGGAGTTCACCAAGCAGTCATGGTGATGAAAGCCCTAATCGTTATTTGATCATTCATTACATGATCCTAATCAATTATGCAATATGAATACTTGAAATAGAAGTATGGTTTAACTCATTAGACTAAGCTCTTCCTTATCACTCTAAACCTAGTCTTGAATTCTTATTACTCTTGTAATTTTAATTTTTTTCTTTATTTTTGCTTCTACTATATGCACTAATGCATTTGTGTATATAAAAACTTAGTAAATTCAAATTCTGACACTATTGACATGTCAACAAACACAAAAAGGGTTTTGGCAGGTTCTCTATAGGCCCTTTCTCCCAATAACTCATGTGATCCTTGTTCACTAATAGGGTTCTAATTCAAGTCGTTTATAAATACACACATATCTTAGTTCATTTAGGCATCTAATGGAAACCTTAAAATAGATATGAAAATTATCTATCATCTATTTGCTCATAGAAATTTATGGAGCATCATCAAGACTTTAGACAAATCAATAAATTAAATTACAACATATTTTGTAGCACTAAAGTTCATGTTAGCAACACATTGCACTGTACCAGTTTCTTGGTTGATGAATCACTAAATTTATTAGAGTTTTGTTTTCAATAATGTACACTATTTGGTGGCTGATAAGAATCAAACTATGTGTTTACACATGCCCAAAAACACATGTTATTGTCCTTACTATTTTCAAATTTATCTTCCCAATTAGGGAAAGGAGAAGAAGTGCATTTTTCGAGAGATCAAAGTGAATTTTCAGAAACTAAGCAAGGTATTTAGAACCCTAGATTGACGAACACAATCGTCAAAAACATTTTATCCTTCCTGTAATTTACCAGAATTGTCATGTACGATTTGGACGACCTGTGGACGTCAAGTAGACGGTTTGGGCAAGGTCCACCATTCCTCACAAGTTTTCAACGTTCTCATTTTCTTGCCACAATACCCTAGTTTTCATTGTTAGGGTTTGACAATAGTTAGGGTTTGACAATTGTCTTTAAATGTCTCAAAATTCAAGATACATTCTTAAACCCTTCTCTTGTTATTTTTGCTTTGGTTTAAGAAAATTAATTAACTCTGATTTATTGTTGAATATTTATTTTAGGCCCAGTTAAATGTGTATGGATATTTGTATTACAATTTAATTGAAATCTAGTTATTTTCACCATTTTTAAAGATTAAATGAACTCTCTTACTTGTTTATTTATAGATGAGTGAATTCAAACTTTGATAAAATTGATACATATAACAAACTTCCAATTGATAAAAGTGAAAAAAATTGATGTATAATACAACTGTACATAATTTTCAAAAGGACCCAAGCACATGCACCATGAAAGTACCACCACCCACATCTTGAAGAGGGTCCAATCTTTGAAAGTTACCATAATGATTCAATAATGTCTAATGTGAACCATTCATCCATAAATAATATTTATCCAGCTGGCAGATTAAAAATTCAGAGGCAGATTAAAAATTGAGAGGCAAGCAGAGAAACAACACATTAATGAAAAGAAAGTCGGTTTCTATAGAATTAATATTCTAATTCTGCTTGTAATGTGAGCCATAAGAAATCCAATATCCACAGCACGTCACGTCTGGATAGTGGAATTCCATGCCTTGTTTATCCATAATAGGTAGTGGAGGAGGGTAGGAAATTCAAGATCATCTTGTCAGCTTTGGACATATTAGGCCTTTCAGTCTCCTCTTTTTCTGTTCTTCTTTCTGCTTGTCAATGGCTTCCTGGGCAAATATAACGTCTTTTTACATGCTTTTAGTATTTATGGCCGTGCAGATCCTACATTTTAGCAGCACGGATGGCGATGAACAGTACGTAAAGTCTAGAGCAACCTACTATGGAAGTCCACATTTCCTTGGAACTGCCAGTAACACAAATTACTAACTCCTCCTCTCTTGTCTTTATGGTGTGTTTTTTTTAATTGAATCTTTAAACATTATAGAGAATCACTGAATTATATAGATTGTTCGTATTTCTATCCATATTTCAGAGTAAATATATAACGGATTATAATACTGAGTAAACGTACATTCATGGTATGACTCTGGATTTAATCACTTGATTATCAATGTAGAATATTTAGAAGAAAAATTTATATCTTGATAGATAGATATAAACAACCATCATCTTCATCAATTAGACTACAATTCTTTCAATGTGTAATTTTTTTAGAATTTATAAACAAATAATTATGATGATCGCCTGTAAAGATTTAATGAGAAGTTACTTTGTGATTCGAACCTGCCAGCTAATTTTAATAAACCCTTTTGCCTGGGCTACAGGCCGCAGTACTATTATTAGCAGGAATATGTAACATGTTTCTAAATTGTGACAGGTGGAGCGTGTGGATATGGTTCGTTTGGAAGAAATATGAATGGAGGAAGAGTAGCTGGCGCCTCTAAGGTACTATATAAAGATGGTATCGGATGCGGTGCCTGCTACCAGGTGAGATGCTTGAATGGGGAGCTTTGCAGAGAGGAGGGAGTAAGAATTGTTGTGACAGACTACGGTGAAAACAACCAAACTGATTTCATTATGAGCTCCACTGCCTATTCTTCTTTAGCCATTAACACACACAAGGCTAAACAGTTGATGTCATTGGGCGTGCTAGACATTGAATACAAACGGTGGGTTTGGGTTGTTTTGTTTTTCATGTATGGTTATTTCATTGTTTGTAAATGAAGAAGATTTTTTTAGTTAAATTGTGTGAAAATTTTTAAATAGATATTTTAGATCATATTTGGTAAATTATTATCAGGATGAGAAAATTATGGTTCACAAAAAGTGATTGACACAGTTTAATCAATTTTTTTTTCATTTACTTCGTGGATCGTGGAAACATCATTTCTCTAATATCTTATTTGTATAGAATATCTTGCAAATATCCCGGGTACAATCTGATGATCAAGATCGACGAGAGCAGCAAGTTTCCTGACTATCTGGCATTACAGTTTTGGTATTTGGAAGGCGAAAGAGAACTTTTAACAATCCAGCTTTCCCAAGTATTTAATGCTCTCAATTCATCAACAAAAATAAATTTATTTTCTAACAATCAATCACAATATTTTTGGAATTCTATATTTCTATTTTTAACTTTATACCCCTGATTCTTCCTCAGAAAAAAAAAGACTGAACTTATTTAATAAATTTATTTTCTCTTTCTCATTTGCATTTGTATTTGGTTTTGCAGGAGAAAATTAGCGAACAACGGACACCAATGAAACGAAATCACGGTGCAGTGTGGGACGTGGCAACACCTCCAAAGGGTGCTCTTTGGGTGCGCTTCCTGGTGGGCAGTATCCATAGGGCCGGCTTCCAATACTATACGGCTGCCAACGTAATTCCAGCTAACTGGCGAGCAGGGGCCCTCTATGACTCTGGCATTCAGGTCACTTAATATAAGGCTTAAAAAACAACATATGGCGCACTAATACATTAGAGTACTAAAGTCTACCGGCCTACTTTTAGGCATTGTAATTCTCTGTTTGTTACATGATGGAATGTTTTGTTCATAAATTTTATTTATTAATTCCATAACAAATGTCATATGCTTATTTATAATAACAAATGTAATATGTCTATCTATAGTGCATCACGAGATAAAATTTGTTGGATGGTATTTTTCGTATCGTCTCTTGGCCGCACATCAACTATGATAACAAAATTTAATGCGGAGCCCTCATAGACTTAATACTCTTTTAGATGGTGACACACTAATTGAAAGAAACTGCTCACCAACATTTAACATAACATCAATGACATAAATTTTTCAGTATAATTTTAAAGTCCACAAAATAATTAAAGACTTTAAAATACTATTGACACATATTTATGATAGTTCAAAGAGTAAAAATATGGTTCATAGTTTGGAAATATTCTTAGAAGCTTTCCCACCTTCTTGTTATGAAATTATAACATTCCAAAAATTTAAAAATAAGTACATTCAAAATTGACAATGTTTTCGAACTATTGCCTAATCATGACACTTGTTATTTGTGTTTAAGTTGTTGCCTAATTTTTGAATATGGTGAATAATGTGTAATGTGTGTTGGAGAATCTCAAGATAAGGAGTAATGAGGGTGATGAAGATATAAAGAAAGTGAAGCCAAAAAAGCATGATCATCTTAAATGTGAAAAATTATCTTACTATTGACAAGGACATAATCAACCATATTGGAATCTCAATTACTAAGGAAACAAGTGAATTTTTTCGAATCAGAGAACCAAAGGAGTCACCCAATTACAAAATGTTCCTTATGTAATACAAACATATTACAAAATAAAATTAAGGGTCTTAAAAACATTCCTTATTTTAGCCTATTTTCATTATGAAAATATAAGTTGGATTTTTGCACGTTTTGGACACAACTAATTTTCTTGTGAAATATCTCCGATTCGTATCTTGTCACATGGAATGTAATCTTTACTAACGTATGAAGAAAATACTCAATTCGATCATGTTATGATATATAATTACAATTTTCCTTTCACTCTTATAGTCATCTTCTATCATGTTTTTCAAAAGCACTTGTAATTCTTATCCTTCCAAGTTCCTTTTGTTTCACATCTATAGTGACTACAAATACATGCCTTTCACAAATCAATCAACCTTAACTACATATGATACATATCCCTTTGTTTTCCATAGCTAGATAAAGCTCATTCAAAAGGGCCATGGCCTATTTAGCTCTCTCCAACTTACCATCCAACCTCCTATCACTAGTATTAATTGATAAAATTTATCATGCCAAATGTTTAATACCATAAACAAGAAATTATGATATAATATAAATTTTTATTTTATTTATATATATATATAAATTATAAAAATTGTAATTTTACTTCAGTATATATAAATTATAATAATTTATTTTTAAACTAAAATTCAATAATTTTAAATTGAATTAACTTATAAGAAAAAGAGTTAGAGTTCACAAACATATTAGTTGTCTTTGAAAGCAAAGAAATGCTAAGAAACATTAGAAATCTCTACACATAAATGAGACAAAATCTACATGAACGTATATAAATTTGCATATATAATCTGGTGTGTGTAATTTAACCCCAAATTGCAGACCTGACATAGGCACAATATAATACAAGAGATGGTATACCCATCATCTTCAAGCATCGATTGATTGTAAGCCATTCTCTCTCATTTCCTTTTGGCCAAGCATCTTTCAATTTCCTTCATACAGTCCTCTCTTTTTTCTTTTTCTTATTCTCCACCACCTCCAGCTTATCATTCCAGATATGCGCAGGTTTCCTGAAAACAGCCCAATGCCATGACACATCCATTATATCTTAAATCAGGGCTTTAACCAATACTCCAGCATTCTATATAGGCAGCGATGCAAATTGCATACTATACAACTGATATTATGAAATCAACGGCCTGGCCTAGATCTCCAAACGCTTGGATTTTTCTTTTTTTAAGAAACTGGAAATAAAACCTGGTCCCTTCTTTATCACTGCAGGTCTGACACTGCACTTTGTTACGGTACAAACCTATGTTTACAGATTGCTTCACCTAGTATTACCAATAATCTCTGCAATAACATTGTTCTTGATTGAAATGATGGAATAGGTTTGCATCACTCACAACAATTGTCTTGCAACAATCTTGGAGATAAACTTGGTTGCGGTGTGGCAGTCAACACATACTCTTAAGGTTCTTCATGACTATTAATAGTTGTCCGAGGAGGCGTGCTTAACGACCCAAATGCAATTTCCAACTTCTCACTATGGTGGCAGAGGAATATTTCTTTTTCCTCCTCCTCCACATCATTCGGTACAAGTTTTTGATCTGTAAAATCCCTCGCTACCTTCATCTCCCAAGACAATTTCTCCAACTTCGCATAGATCTCCTGTGTCTGTGGATGTGACATGTCTCCTACACAAAATGCATGTACTATTTTATGCCCTTCAATCCAACTACATCCAGGTATCTTTTTAATTTCTCTATCTTTCATCAATCTTCTTATCATTCGAACCTCACCCCACTTGCCCACTTCTGCATAGATGTTTGATAGAAGCACATAAGTCGCAGCATTTTGAGGATCCTGCTCAAAAAGAAGAGTTGCCGTAAATATTCCTAACCCTATATTCTTATGTGCTCTACAGGCACTAAGTAAACACCTCCACGCAACCATGATAGGTTTAATTGGCATTTTGATGATATAGTTTAGCGTTTCCTCAAGATAGCCAGCACGGCCAAGAAGGTCAATCATGCACACATAATGATCGATTGTAGGCATAATGCAATTAGAGTCATACATGTCATTGAAGTATTTACAGCCCTCTTCCACTAAACCTGCATGGCTGCATGCTAATAAAACACAAGCAAAGCTTATATGGTCAGGATATGTTCCAGAGTGCTTCATTACTTCGAAGAGTTTGAGAGCATCCTTGCAAAAGCCATTTCGTGCATATCCTGCAATCATTGTATTCCATGATACTACATTTCTTTGAGCTATTTTGTCAAACAGTTCACGTGCCTTGAGAGTGCTTCCACATTTTGCATACATGTCTATCAGGGCATTCACAACTATGACATCTGATGAAAATCCACATTCGATTATGATTTGATGTATGTCCATACCCTGTTCTAAAGCTCCCATTTTGGCACAGGCTGGGAGGACGCTGGCAAAGGTTGTGGAATCTGGCTTTACACATGACATTTGCATTTGCTTAAAAATTTCCACAGCCTTTTCAACAAACCCATTTTGTGCATATCCTGCGATCATTGCATTCCATGATACCACATCTCTTTGAGCTATTTTGTCAAACAGTTCACGTGCCTTGTGTGTGCTTCCACATTTTGCATACATGTCTATCAGAGCATTCACAGCTATGACATCTGTCAAAAACCCAAAGTCAATTATGTTTTGATGGATGTCCATACCTTGTTCTACAGCTCCCATTTTGGCACAGGCTGGGAGGATGCTGGCAAAGGTCGTGGAATTAGGCTTTACACCTGCCAATTGCATTTGCATAAAAGTTTCCAAGGCCTTTTCACTTAACCCATTTTGTGTATATCCTGCAATCATCGCAGTCCATGAGAACACATTTTTGTGAGGTATTATATCAAAAAGTTGACGTGCCTTGCATATGTTTCCACATTTTGCATACATATCTACCAGGGCACTTGCAACTACAACATCTGATAAGAATCCACATTTGATTGTGCTTTTATGAATGTCCAGACCCTGTTCTAAAGCTCCCATTTTGGCACAGGCTGGGAGGATGCTGGCAAAGGTTGTGGAGTCTGGCTTTACACCTGAAAATTGCATTTCCTTAAAAGTTTTCACAGCCTTTTCAACAAACCCATTTTGTCCATATCCTGTGATCATTGCAGTCCATGAGACCACATCTCTTTGAGGAGTTTCTTTGAAAAGCCTTAACGCCTCATCAAGAACACCATTCTGTGCATATCCTGCAATCATTGCATTCCATGATGCCACATCTCTTTGAGCCATTTTGTCAAACAGTTCACGTGCATTATGTGTGATTCCACATTTTGCATACATGTCTATCAGGGCATTTGCAACTGTGACATCTGACAAAAATCCACATTCGATTATGCACTGATGGATGTCCATACCTTGTTTTACAGTTCTCATTTTGGCACAGGCTGGAAGGATGCTGACAAAGGATGTGGAATTCGGCTTAACACCTGCCAATTGCATTTGTTTAAAAGTTTCCAAGGCTTTTTCAACAAATCCGTTTTTTGCATATCCTGCAATCATTGCAGTCCATGAGACTACATCTCTTTGGGGCATTTCTTTAAAAAGTCTTAAAGCCTCGTCGAGAACACCATTTTGTGCATACCCTGTAATCATTGCAGTCCATGAGACAACATCTCTTTGTGAAATTTGGTCAAACAGTGCACGTGCCTTGTGTATGCTTCCACATTTTACATACATGTCTAGAAGGGCGCTTGCAACTACATCATCTGACATAAAACCACTTTCGATTATGCTTTGATGGATATCCATGCCCTGTTCCAAAGCTCTTGTTTTGGCACAGGCCGGGAGTATGCTGGCAAAGGTGAACTGATCAGGTTGGATACATGTTTGTTGCATTTGGTGAAACAGTGTCAATGCTTCCCGAGGATACCCATGTCTTCTGTAAGCTGAAATTATGATATTCCATGAGAAGAGGTCTCGTTTAGTTATTTGGTCAAACACTTGGCGCGCATCCACTAAACATCCGCACTTTTCATACATGCGTACAAGGGTATTCTGTAATAGTTTGTGGGGACTAAACTGGAATTCACTGTGATTGCTGTGGGAGTGAATTTGCTCACCCTCTGAAAGGGATTTATTGGAAATACAGGTCTGCAAGAGGTTGCGCAATAGCGATTTTTGTCTAATTATATCAGTACAAAATGAAAGTGTCATCGTCTTTATCCTCCAAAGCGGGTTTATGAATTTTTACTAAATATTTCTGTGAATGACGATGACACAGAAACGCACCCAACAATAACACCCGGACGGCCCAAGTCTTAGCCATACGAGTTTTTTTTTAAAGTTGAAAACGCTGCTATTATTACTAAATTAGCCATACGAGTTGATCTGTTCGGGCTGAACTATGAGGGAAAGCAAATTTTTGACCTGAAGAGCAGGGACTTTAGCAATGATCTTATAAGAAACTTTGAGAAGAGTAATGGGACATCAACTGGTAATAAGTTCAGGGTTTCCATATTTGGAAATAAATTTGATATTACTTTGATTGGTAAATGTGTTGCGGGAATTGATTTGGATAGCCTCTCGATAAAGTTTATGTAAATCAAAACCCAGTGTTCCATAATTCTTGATAGAACTCACAGGGAAATCCGTCAATACTAGGAACTTTATCAATGCCTCCTTGAAGCTTCTCAATGGATAGAAGTCTATTACATGCCACTCTCTTTGCTTCAGTTAGCTTGCAAGGCACAACTTGAAGGCATTGGAGTAAAGCATGCTCTCATTTTGGCAACGAAGGTTGAGTGGCAAAAACCTTGTGATAATGAGAAACAAAGTCTTTCAAAATATTTGGAAGGTGTGTAAGGTGGGAGCTAGCGTCCTTGATAACTTTGATGCAATCAATAGCTTGTCGGGAATGGAGGAGAGCAAAGAACTCTTTAAAATCTTTGTCTCCAAACTTTAGCTAGTGCATTCACACTCGAATTTGCACTCTTTTAGCTTGATAATGTTCTTCAACTTTGAGTTTATGCTACCACATGGTAGCTTGCTTTTGCAAATCCTCATTAAAAATTTAAAGCTCCAACTCATGTGAAATTCAAATGAATTCTCGGTGTGAAGCCTCATGGTATTACGATGGAAAACAACTGCATGTCTGCGATAGATGCGAAGAAAGGTAGTTGTCTTATTAATGGCATTTTCCCACCATTCAATCCATCCAAAATTGCCAAGAGGCGAGATGCAATATTCCAAATTCTAATAATGTACTTCTTGGTCCAAAAGTGATAAATATGAGCAACATTTAGATAGAATTGCATCTTCGAAACCTGTGGAGAGGGGGAGAGCCATTCAATTTCAAACTTGATGGGAAGGTTGTCTGGAAACAAAGCATCTGTGATGACAAACAAGGGCAATCAAAATTATTAGTAAAGGAAAAGATGTTTTGCTCTATCAACATGGCTCTATCAAGCCTCTTGGTGACCCAATCATGCCCTTACTAGTGATTAGACCATGTAAACCATGGCGAGGTCACAGGAAGGCGACAATGGTGATTAGGGTCGAAGAGTGAAAGTTTATTGTGCATGTAAAACCACGCCTATCTTTCGCCAATGCACCAACACATTGATAGTAACCCCTCCTTGTCCTTGCGAGATTCAATCATGTTGAAATTTCCACATAGAATCCAGTTGGCATCAGAAAGAGACTAGGGTATAAAACACTACCCTTTCCACCATGTCATTGGACACATGAATATTGCAAATATTGAGGGAATGGCCATTAAAATCAAATATTGTCCACACCACTTGATGACTAGGGTCCAAACCCAAATTGACAACATGATGCTAAAGAGATGGGGAAATTAAATTGACAACACCCCCACCTCTCATCTCATGATCAAACATCTAGTAGATATCACTTGGTTATCAGCGTGACTAACAACTTTTTCATTTTAGCCTAGAAATGATCATCCACACAATTTTGAAATCGACTAAACCAAAAAACATCATCTATATGACTTGTAATTCATTAGACATTATGAATTGAATCCTTAATATTAATTTTTTGCCTTAAAAGTGTAAAAACAAATTTACAAGTTTAATGTGGTTGTGGTTGTGGTTGAGGTTAGTAAACAACCTTCACTTACGCGACATGGAATTTGGTCTCAGTGTTATTTACTAGGTATGCAGTTGATTAAAAATGTCTCCAATTTTTATGTTGTCATGTGGAATGTAATCTTCACAAGTATTTGTTGGGTTTGTAGTGTATGAAAAAAGTATCCAATATGAATTACAATTGTAGGGTTCCTCTAAATCCTATAGACATCTCCCATCACAATCCTCAAAAGCTCTTGTGGTTCTCACATCTTAAATTCCTCTTATTTCAATGTTATGATGATCCCAAAAACTTTTCTTTCACCATTCCATCGACCAACTACAAATCAAGTCCCTGAGGGCCATAGTCTATTTACCTCTCTCCTCATTAATATTAATTTCTAACTTCATTATGCCGATTGTTTAATACCATATACAAGAAATTACAATGTAATATAAATTGTGATTTTTTTAAATATACAAAGTCTATTCTCATCTCTCTAACTTTAATCTATATTATTCTCATCTCTCTAACATTAATCTATGAATTTCAGAATGAGAGACCATGCATATATGCCAATAATAATATTAAAAAAATTGTAATTTTACTCTCACATATATATATTATAATAATTTACATTGCAACTAAAAACAAAAAAATTAAAATTAAAATAATTTATTCAGAAAAAAGGTTCACAAATAGTAATCTCTGAACATAACTCAGACAAAATCTACATAAATATATATAAATTTCCATGCGTAATTCAATCCCAAATGGCACAAAATGCAAAATGGTCAGCCATCTGTGCAGCTTGAATTCCAAGCAATCAATGCCCCATATACTCTCCATCCTTCCCATCCCCTGAGGAAGGATACAACGTCATCAATTCACCCGTGCCCCTTTGCTCACATTCGTTTCGTTTGGCAACACATCATCTTGCAATGCCACTTTCGAATTAGATGGAACATGGGAATATAGCCTCATCGATTCACATGTAGAGGCATGCAAATAATTAATCTCTTTCAATTCCTTGTACGAAAAACTTGAAATTGGTTGCCACTCCACTTCTCCCCTAGCAGCAATAATGCACGTCTAATCAATATGGGATCAAGCTAATATATGTTTACATTGAGATTAGGGCTAATAAGCTTTCAGACAAAAACTTGGTAGAGCTCTACCCATGAAAACATCTCCAATGTAAGAAAATAATCAGATGTTTCACGCAATCTCTATTAGTGTGTGACATTTGATGTAATCATTATATTTATTATGAATATAGATATTCTTTTTATAGATTTTTAGTTTTGTACTTTAGAATAAAATTGCCATTAGTTGGTTCGTTGCAGATAAGTATATTTGTTTGTTTTACTTTCAATCTCCTTTTGGGGGGGCGGTTATATGTATATTTTTAATTTTTTTAATAATTAATTTTTTTTAAATGTTTTACTATCTTAATAGATTGTAAGCCCTTCTCTCACATTTCCTTTTAGCCACCACCTTTCCATTTCCTTTGGATGGTCCTATCTTTTCTCTTTTTCTTATTCTCCACCTCCTCCTCCGGCTTATCATTCCAGATATGTGCAGGTTTCTTGAAAACAGTCCAATCCCATGACACCTCCATAGTATCTTATGACAAGGTATTAACGAATACTGCAACAGTTTATATAGGCAGCGATGCACATTGCATAATATACATCTGATTTTATGAAATCAACAGCATGGTCTGTATCTCTAAACACCTAGAAACTGGGAATAAATCCTGGTCCCTTCATTATCACTGCAGGTGTGACACTGCGCTTTGTTACAGTACAAGCCTAGGTTTACAGATTGCTTCAATTAGCATTACTAATAATCTTCACAAGAACATTGTCTTTGATTGAAATGATGGAACCGATATACATCTCTCAAAACAATTTGTCTTGCAATAATCTTGGAGATAAACTTGGTTGCAGTGTGGTAGTCAACACATACTCAGGTTCCTAGACAACTCTAATAGATGTCCCATGAGGCGTGTTTAACAATACAAATGCAATTGCCAGCTTATCACTATGGTGGCAGAGGAATAATACTTTTTCCTACTCCACCTCATTCAGCACAAGTTTTCAATCTGTAAAATACCATGATGCCTTATCTCCTAAGACAATTTCTCCAACTTTGCAGAGATCTCCTCTGTCTGTGGGTGTGATATGTCTCCTACACAAAAAGCATGTACCATCTTATGCCCTTCGATCCAACTACATCCAGGTATCTTTATAATTCCTCTATCTTTCATCAATCTCCTTACCATTTGAACCTCACCCCACTTGCCCACTTCTGCATAGATGTTTGATAGAAGAACATAAGTCGCAGCATTTTGAGGATCCAGCTCAAAAAGAAGAGCTGCCGTAAATAGTCCAAGTCCTATATTCTTATGTGCCCTGCAGGCAACAAGCAAACACGTCCACACAACTACCATAGGTTTAATTGGCATTTTGATAATATAGTTTAGAGTTTCCTCAAGATAGCCAGCACGGCCGAGAAGGTCAATCATACACACATAGTGATCAATTGTAGGCATAATGCAATTAGCGTCAATCATGCCATTGAAGTATTTACAGCCCTCATCCACTAAACCTGCATGGCTGCATGCTAATAAAACAAAAGCAAAGCTTATATGATCAGGGTATGTTCCAGAGTGCTTCATTACTTCAAAGAGTTCGAGAGCATCCTTGCAAAAGCCATTTTGTGCATATCCTGCAATCATTGTGTTCCATGATACTAAATCTCTTTGAGCCATTTTGTCAAACAGTTCACGTGCCTTGTGTGTGCTTCCACATTTTGCATACATGTCTATCAGGGCATTCACAACTATGACATCTGATGAAAATCCACATTCGATTATGCTTTGATGAATGTCCATACCCTGTTCTAAAGCTCCCATTTTGGAAAAGGCTGGAAGGATGCTGGCAAAGGTTGCGGAGTCTGACTTTATACCTGACAATTGCATTTGCCTAAAAGTTTCCACAGCCTTTTCAACAAACCCATTTTGTGCATATCCTGAGATCATTGCATTCCATGATACCACATTTCTTTGAGCCATTTTGTCAAACAGTTCACGTGCCTTGTGGTTGCTTCCACATTTGGCATACATGTCTATGAGGGAATTCGCAACTATGCCATCTGATGAAAATCCACATTTGATTATGCTTTGATGGATGTCCATACCCTGTTCCAAAGCTCCCATTTTGGCACAGGCTGGAAGAATGCTGGCAAAGGTGGTGGAATTTGGCTTGACACCTGCCAAGCACATTTGTTTAAAAGTTTCCAGGGCCTTTTCAACAAACCCATTTTGTGCATATCCTGCGATCATTGCAGTCCATGAGACCACATCTCTTTCAGGCATTTCTTCAAAAAGTCTTAAAGCCTTGTCAAGAGCACCATTTTGTACATATCCTGTAATCATTGTAGTCCATGATACAGCATCTCTTTGATCCATTTTGTAAAACAGTTCACGTGCCTTGTGTGTGCTTTCACATTTTGAATACATATCTATCAGGGCATTCACAGCTATGACATCTGATGAAAACCCAAATTCGATTATGCTTTGATGGATGCTCATACCCTGTTCTAATGCACCCATTTTGGCACAGGCTGGGAGGATGCTGACAAAGGTCGTGTAGACTGGCTTTACACCTGCTAATTGCATTTGCTTAAAAAATTCGAAGGCCCTTTCAGCAAATCCATTTTGTGCATATCCTGCAATCATTGCATTCCATGATACCACACCTCTTTGAGGCATTTCTTTGAAAAGTCTTAAAGCCTCATCAAGAACACCATTTTGAGCATATCCTGCAATCATTGCATTCCATGATACCACATCTCTTCGAGCCATTTTGTCAAACAATTCACGTGCCTTTTGTGTAATTCCACATTTTGCATACATGTCTATCAGGGCATTTGCAACTGTGACATTTGATGAAAATCCACACTTGATTATGCTTTGATGGATGTCCATACCTTGTTTTCCAGCTCCCATTTTGGCACAGGCCGGGAGGATGCTGGCAAAGGATGTGGAATTTGGTTTGACACCTGCCAATTGCATTTGTTTAAAAGTTTCCACAGCGCTTTCAACAAATCCATTTTTTGCATATCCTCCAATCATTGCAGTCCACGAGACCACATCTCTTTGAGGCATTTCTTTAAAAAGTCTTAAAGCCTCATCGAGGACACCATTTTGTGTGTATCCTGTAATCATTGCTGTCCATGAGACAACATCTCTTTGTGAAATTTTGTCAAACAGTTCACGTGCCTTGTATATGCTTCCACATTTCACGTACATGTCTAAAAGGGCACTTGCAACTACATCATCTGACATAAAACCGCTTTCGATTATGCTTTGATGGATATCCATACCCTGATCCAAAGCTCCTATTTTGGCACAGGCTGGAAGTACGCTAGCAAAGGTGAACTGATCAGGTCGGACACCTGTTCGTTGCATTTGGTGAAATAGTGTCAATGCCTCGTGAGGATATTCATGTCGTTTGAAAGCTGCAATTATAATATTCCATGAGAAGAGGTCTCGTTCGGTCATTTTGTCAAACACACGGCGAGCATCCACTAAACATCCGCACTGACCATACATGCGTATAAGGGTATCTTGTAAAAGTTTGTGTGGAGCAAACTGAAAATCACTGTGATTGATGTGGGAGTAGATTTTCTTACCTTCTGAAAGGGCTTTCATGGAAATGCAGATCTGCAATAGCAGAGAGTATGTTGAAGAGTTTACAGGGTGGTTGTGTGTGGGAGTGACGACATGGGTTTAGATGGTTTACTTGTTTTGTATTGCTTTCATCTTTTGGATTAAATAGTTGTCGAAGATGTATTGACTATAGATAGTTTTAACAATAGTAACAATTGGACAACACAATATGTATAAATGTTATCTATATACATGTCTTGGATGCTTGTTGCATTTGGTTGTCATCGAGTTTTAACGTTTTTCATTGTGTTTTATATTGTAGGGCTTGTTTGTAACAGGGCATTGGGTCACAGACTTAATGGACCTATACGAACTAACGAGGTGATTATTTGAAATTATCACTTTTAATATTTTGACTAGTTTGGTCGATACTTGGTGTTGGCTTTAACATAATGTCTTAGCTAGAAAGTGTGGTTAAATTGGCTAACGTTGGTAATATTTATCTATAACCCATGAAACATAAATTGTAAACTCTAATACCTCAAAGGAAAAAATGTTTATAAACAATAAAAGTAGCCTAGTCTTCAAAGCTGTTAATTCTTCCTTCACAATAAAGAAAGTTGTCAACAACTAACTTGATGGTGATTTAAAAGTTATCCAAGAAAGCTCCCTTGTTGGTAAGTTTTCTAGTTTTGGCGGTGTTAAATTCAAATATTTACTATGTTTCTCACTTTGACCATATGTGTGTAGTATAAAAAAGTGGGTTCAACATCAAAATGCGAAATATCTAAATATCTATTGAGGGATTAAATATAATGGTTGTATGACTATATTTTTCATTGGAGAATTGTTATTGGTGGATTTAATTCCCCGAGTGTAGGAAGCTTCAACTTCCATTGAAATTGTCTTGCACCCGTAATGGCTATTTTTTCATAACTGTCATCTTTTTAACATCTATCAACACCCCTCTTCATATTAGCATAAAGCTCAAACAATGTCTATACATTTAAAATTTGATTAGAGTCGAGTCTTGATGTTATCATAACATTTTTGTGGCCTAACAGAGTCAACATCATTGGACATTGCAAATGACTTGTAAGCCGATAATGGCTAATTGATAACAGATAAAGATGTAGTGATGTTAGTGATGTATAATTATAAGTGGTAGTAGGTGTGAGTTCAGTGTTTTCAATTGGATGCCAAGTTTTTAAATAGAGCAGAGGGGCTCTATATCAGAGCAAGTACTCTAATTTAATAGAGTTTTATGTGTGATAAGGATAGAATATATGGTTTTAAAACATACAACATTGAAAATCAATAGATACATAATTTCTAAAGAATATTAATAGAGGTGAAATTTTCACCTTATTGAGAATTCAGAAAACACTCTTCAAGGATTTTGGCTATGCACATTGTGGTTGTAATTCCTTAGCAAATTTTGAATCACACTGTAGTCCTTGTTGGCACCCACAAGATAATAACATTTATTGGCATTTAGGATCTTCATCCTAGGGTGAACTTGGGCTATTTAATGGCCTCCCTTCCTTCCCATTTGGCTATTGAAGCCATGACATGTGGAGAAGCTCATATCCATGGCATTATGTCTCAAACAACTAAGGAAATTTGTCCCCAAAGTGTACCACAAGGTAATGTCTCTCAACTTTATGTTGTTTTGCCTATACTTGAGTTTAATTTTGCCTATCAATGGTTGCAATAATTTTGTTTAATAGGTTACTTCATGGGTCTTGTCCCCTTTAAAAGCATGCTTAAGACTTGGGTTCAATATGCCTAGACTGCTCATGGCATTAGGCTAGATAACGTCCAAAACATGACAAAGGGATTTTTCTTGATGCATTTTACAGACCCTACCCATTCAAGTGTGATATTGAATAAGTTCATTACTTGGTACATATATACCTACCTCCTTGTTGTTGCTTTCTCCTTAGACATAAACTTTGTTGTTTCAGAGCATGATGCTCTAAAAGTCTTTGTCTATGTGGAATTCCCTGAGCTACCTCTTCCTCCTTGTTGGCATTTTATTAATGACATCATGACTTCCATTGGCCGTGTGGTCTGTCATGAGCCTACAAGATTCTACTCCGCCCGCCCCCACAAATGGGTATACGTAGAAGTAGATTTATCAAAGGATCTCAAAGAGTTTATGGAGATTCAAGTTGGTGAGTCTCGACACTCACAATGGGTCCTTTATATTAACTTGCCTAACACGTGCTTTCATTATCAAGCCATGGATCTTAAGATCAAGGATTATATGTTGTATTTACCTCGTAACAAGATAGCTCCCAAGCCCACCTATGATATCCCTAAGGATACCCAGAGGATGAATGGAAAACTATTGGGGGCAAAAAAATAACCATAACAAGGGGCCCACTCACTTGACTCCAAGGAGTAATAAGAAATTAACTTCCATTTATGTGCCTCACATGCCTATGCCTACGGCTCAACCTGCTAGGAAGTTACCTATTAGTACTCAACCTGCTAAGGAACGTGGCCATTTGGAGGTGGAATTTTTAAAACCCATTTTTTATGGTACGTATATGGCCACAAATGTTTTGGCCAGTTGTCAAGTTTCATCATAATTTTCTCTTGACAACTTTGTTCTTTTGCCACATCTTGTCTCCCCCCCCATGCGCAAGCAAATAGTTGCACATTCACACCTAGGATTATCTGACTCATTCTCATAGTCCCTCTTTTTAGGAATATACAAAAGAGGTGGAGTGTGTAGTTGAATTGGTGGCCAACCAGGTTCCTCAATGTTTGGAATTATTTCTCTCCAACAATGAACAATTCCTAAAGAACAGATATGAAGCCCTGAAAGGGATTGATTCTAAAGATATGTCTCTTGATACCCGTAATCTATGAATTATTTTTCATGGAATGTTTAGGGTCTTACAGACTCAACTAGTAAGTACATGGTTCTAGATTTCAATAAAAAGCTTGTAGATATGGACATTCTCTACCTGCAAGAAATTAAGGTGGTGGGTTTCATTCTTTGTGTTGTCAACAAAGTGATATGGCCTAATAGCTTAATGCTAACAAGCAATCATGACCTGGGTCATGGCGGCCTTATGACATTTATTTCTTCGAAATGGTGGCCATATTTTGTGGATTTTGGAAGTAACCCTACACATCATGTCATTTGGGCCCTTTTCAATATTGAGAACCATTATTTTGGCATTATTAATGTCTATGCCTCAAATGATGCACATGAAAGGACAAACTTGTTGTGGTGGTTTGGCAACTCATTACATGATGCCCATTGGGCTATTTGTGGTGACTTCAATATGGTGGAACAACTTGTTGACAAGATTAGCTTTCTACCAATGAGATGGTCCGTCGACGAAAGAGAGATGTGGCTTTTCATGCGAAATAAATTTGGCTTTTATGACCCCAACACTGGTCGTCATCCCATGTATAAAGTTTAGTATGCTTGGACCAACCTTCAAAGTAGATCTAATCATGTGTTGAAATGGCTTGATTGGGCCATTCTCTCCACTCAGCCATACTTCTACTTCAACAATATCTTTTCTTTGCCGGTAGAAGCCTTGTCAAAATTTTCCCTTTTTGACCACTCACCTATCCACTTCTGATATATTTGGTAGTTCTAAAAGCCTCACATTCATAAAACACTTTTTTTACTCAATACAACCCTGCTAGCCCTTAGTTCCATCATGACTCACATTAAGTGGGTTCAAAACCTAGTCCCTCGACCTACTCAGAATCTAGGTTGGATCCAATGGTGGGATGATTCACTCAATCAAACAACCTAATTTCTTTGAATTTATGGACATCATTTGGCTAAGATTCATTAGCGTTCTTACTCATCCACCTCCTCAAAGCTTAATCATTCAGTAGAAAAGCTCAAGCAAAACCCCTTCAATAAGATTTTGCAATTACAAGTGGTTAGGTTGAGGTAAAAAATCCAAATTGCAGGCATGTACAATGCTCGAAGTGCTCAAATTTGAGCACACCTACACTGGCTCAAAGTGGGGGGATAGAGTTTCCAGAGATTTTTTTCACATGCTCAAAGCTAAAACTCCCTCCCAATAGATTCAAGGCATCCAAGAGGATGGTTGTCGCCTCACTGCCATGCCTAATATGGTCCAAGACTTTGCTAAACACTATCAACAGGTTTTCACAACTCATGAACCTTCCCTAGAGCAACAACAAGCTCTCGACCAATGCCTCTCAAATGTCCCGAGCAAAATGACTCCTTCTTAAGGGCTTGCCTACAATAGACAACTCTTTGTAGAGGATTTATATGAGACAATTATGTAGATGGCCAATGAAAAATCCCCTGGGTATGATGGATTTATGTGTGAATTTTACAAAACAATGTCGGATACTATTAGACTTGATCTCTATCAAGTCTATCTTGAAGCCTTCCACAAACAATCTTTGGGCCCGAGTATCAACAAAGGACATATCAAGTTAATCTCAAAAGTTGGCAATCCTAAATTAGTTTGTAATTGGATACCAATCACTCTACTTAATGTCTCTTATAATATTATCACCAAAGCATTAGCTATGAAAGTCCCCCACCTTTTGCCTTTAGTTATTCAACCCAAGCAGAAATGTTCATTCAAGGAAGATATATCATGGATAATGTTATTGTTATGTGGGAAGACATGGAATGGGCTCGCTAATCCAATCAGAAGGTCATGTTTATAAATATTGACTTCAAAAAATCATATGACCAAATATAATGGTCATTCATCTTGACGATGTTTCAAGCTCTAGTTTTTGTCTCTACCTTCTTGCAATTAGTTTGTATGTTTTTAGCTAATGCTTCTATCTTTATTTCCATTAATGGAGTTAGATTTGATTAATTTGGTCTGTTAAGATCTATTCAAGATAAGGTTGTATGTTGGCTCTGACTCTTTATGTTCTTACTGCAAAAGGTTTTGAATACCTGCTTGCCAATGCCCAATCTCAAGGCCTTGTTTGTGTCATTTCTTTGTAGGCTGAAGAGCCCTTACAACTTCTTAATGGGAATTTCATAGACTATTCCTTCCTCACTGTAATTGAGGATGAGGATAATATTGTTAATGCCATGTATTGTTTTGATATTTTTTGTCTTGCTTTTGGGTCTTCCATTCAATGGCATAAAACCTAGTGCAACAAAGATTCTTTCCTCCCCCTGCCTCATAGGATGGCTTGCTATGAGTGGATACTGCTCCAACATGATGAAAATTTTAAGTTCTTGGGCATCCCTTTTGCTTTCCAGGCTTCCCCCTCTAGACTTTGGCAATACGTGGTGGACAAGATGGAAAATAAGTTATTATTTTGGGTCACCAAACCATTATCACTAGCTGGAAAATTTCAAATTTGCTCTAAAGTGTTAGAGGCCACCCATGCATATTATTCATCATGTTTGGTGCCTTCCAAATAGTTGGTCTGAAAGATGTAAAAATTACTTAGAGACTTATTTTGGGCTAACGTTTCCACTGGCAAAGGTTTTCATAGGGTGGCTTGGGAATATTGTTGCCTTCCCCAGGAGGCAGGTGCCATGGCATTGATCAATGTCTCTCACCAAGGTTTGGCTCTCTGTATCAAATGGATTATCCTTGCCATTGAAGGAAATGAATCATGGAATGTGTTCAACCACAATTGTGTTACTCAAGGATCCCCTTACGGGTGTGCAACATGGAAAGGTCTTGGTTTTTCTAACCTCCTTACTCTTATTTACCCTATTAATGTTGTGGGATCCTTTGTGATTAAAATTATCTGGAAAGCTTGGGAAAGAGTCAAACCATGTATGTTATGAAATGGTTCTAGGTTTAGAGATGGACTTTCTGTTAATCAAGACTCCGTATGGCGGTCCCCTATCATTAACTTCCATACTATTCCTCTTTGTGAGGTGCGTTGGATTCACTCCCTCAAATCCTTCCAAAAGGGAATTCAAACAGTGCAAGATTTATTTTGTAAAAACACTCACTTTGGGTTCTCTTGGGATGAATTCATAGTTAAGATTAATATTTTTTTTGAAGATAAAGAATCTTACAAAGAGATTATGGAAGCAATTCTAGCAGAAATGCTTCACAAAATCACATTCAATTCTTCTCAGCCTTGGTGGAAAGATTGGAAATGGTATTTTGACACCCCTTTCTAGAATTGCATTGCTTGAAAAGGATATAAATGTTTGTTTCCACATGCGCCTATGATTGGCAAACTTAATGATCGTTGGAATATTCAGTCCTCTCTCTTAGTTTTTGGGAGATGTTTTTAGACTATGTGGGTTGCATGTATTGAGCCTAAGTTGGCTCACTTTGCTTGGGGTTCGCTTCATCAGGGGATTCATATATGCAAATGGATAGTTCAATTGGGGGTCATGCAACCATGTTGCCCTTTCTGCGGACACCTGGAAACTCTTATGCACCTTTTTTTGGGTTTTCTCCAAAGCTCAAAGTACTTGGGTTTGGATACATGATTTTTTCAGGGCTTTTCATCCAGACCCCTTCAATTGGTTTCACACACTTTTGGGAGATCACGCACAAATACCCTTGCATTTTACCCAAGTCTAACATGTTTTCAGAGTGGAAAATATATTTTGGATATAGAAAGAATGGAATTTAGCTTTATTCTCTAATGTTTTACTGACATTCACTTTTCTACTTATAACAAGGCTATGGTTATTTCTAATATGCTTCTACAAATTCAAGTGCAAACTAACAAAGTGGTTATGGAGATGGATTAATTGCAGCGGCTACCTGGTCATTGGGGTGATGCCCCCTACTATGTTGCTCATGTACCACCCTCCCCATCATGGACCTCACCTCCAAGAGGAGGCATGTCACTCTATGGGGGGGTGCTCATCACACTTGATCTCACTAGCGTTCTCACACCCATGCCAATGGTTCTCCATCATGATGCCACTCTCCTCCCCTTGGCGAACCAATGTAGATGGACCCACCTGTTGGTGATTTTTTAGGGTGGCAGGCAATTATTCCCTGATAAAGGCTTTCCTAATCTCACTTTGGCTATTTCTCCTCGACACATTGTGCAAGATATTGAGGTGCAAGAAGATAGTGACCAACACACCTCTGACTCTAGATGAAGAAGATATCGAAGGTAAACTTTGGTTCAAAAATCAAATACAATTCAATTGATTTATATCTTTTATAATATTCCATCTAGGATCTGATCAAATATCATAACTTATCAAAGAATTTTGAAGATATTTCCTCGATGGAAGAGCTTTAATAATCACTTTGCTACATTTCTAAGCAAAATAATCAAACTTGGACAGTTGATTGAGGTTTATTACGTATAATAGGACTTGAACTTATACCTAAGGTTTAGAAGACATATGTCCTATCGATTAGATGATAGACATTATTTTTTTCATTAGTTCCTTAAAATAATTTATCGTTGACAAAAATAAATCCAAATTTTATCCATCTAAAAAGATGTTTGGTAAAGAAAGATAAATAACAGATATGTCATATGGACATTAAAAATTCATTTTGAATGAGGAGAAGTTTCCCCTGATAGAATTGAATAAGGAATATGATTGGGTAGCAGGAATCAACCCTGTATTGTTAGCTTTGAAGGCTAGGGGTTATAGTCGATGTCGATTAATGACTCTAATTTTTAATCGAACATGAAAAATTCATTTCATTCGACTCCTCCATGGTAGAAAGATAGAAATGGTGGGCCGATAATAAGATTATTCATATACAAAAAATCTTCATAAAAAAATATTTCACATTCCAATTTATTCTTCTTTCTTTTTGTTTATCTTTTCTTATTAAAAAACAAATACTTTTGCTCCATAACATCTATGTTAGTTTATTTTTATTTTTTTTCTTTCCTTTTAATTAGAAAAAACAAATACCTACTCACTTGATAGATGATCCATATATAAAGTGGACCCACGTTTTTAGTAATATGAGTCGAAGCAATAACAAAAATATTTTGTTTTATATCGGTTTCTTCCTCATAATCACCCACATGATATGTATCTCCAATGAGTTCCCTCAATAACACAGTAAGGTAGAAGTGATCATCTAATTAATGAATGCTTGGAATCTATATGATGCAAGGATACAAAAAAAAATCAATCTGAGTGCAAACATGAAATAGAAAAATCTTTTCACATAATACTGTGGAGATAAATGTTCCCTTCAATCATGCAAAAAAATGGTTTTTTTCTAAAGAATCATTTTCATTTATGTTGTGCGACATACCTAACCAACCAAAATATGTAAGGACCTTTTCATGCTCAAGGTATGATTTCTTAGCTCAAGATGTATACTTAGCTTCATGATTGAGTAAAAATCTCTCCTACTTCAAATTATTTTAGGAGATGTTCTTATTAAAAGTAGGTAAGAATTTAGTGGTAGACTTTTGGCCAAATATGATCATCTAGTTTCCTAAGGCCCTATCAATGAAATTCAATTTGAAAGGGATGGTACCTGGTAGAGTTGGAAAATCCTCACTTGTTTAGATAGAGATGGGTGAGTTGGTAGAGAGGTAATTTGCCACAAAAAAACATGAAAGATCTACCTTTCTACTAAATAAAAGTAAATCAAACTCATAATTCATTACACCTATTTTATTCATTTGACCTAACTGAATTGTTTCAACTATATATCTAAAGTAAAGAAGCCCCAGGGGTTTCCATTTTTCAAAATATTGAGAAAAGTAACCATTAAGGGGAGTCAAATACGACTCAAATTGAGAGATTCGTTCTTGTAGTAAAAACAATCTCTTCTCTTCCAAAAATAAATAATCCACTTTATATTCGTACAAAACTCTATTTACAAATGTATACATCTAAAAAACATCACTCCTCCATCATGAATAATTTCATCCCCATTCCATACTAAATCCTCTTATTCATCGATTTTATACCATTATCCCGATATATCACTTATATCCCCTTTAACATTTTCCTCCATTAGCTCAACATTATTCTTCTTACATTACCCATAACATCAATTAGTCCCTCTATTATCACCCTCTTAACATCTTATTTAACCTCTAATTAATATTTCACAATAATTTAGGAATTTAAAATTCCTTCTCACCTAACTCTAACTAATACCACTAACATTCTTACAAATCACATCACTAATCTAAATATAATCATAATTTATAATCCTAACCTCCATCTAGAATCCCCTAACACATCTCTATAATCCTCTAATCCTTCTTGAGCCACTCCCCAACCCTATCTAGAGATTTATTGGAATTTTTAATTCATATTCTCAACTACCAAATCTTTTCCTCAATTCCTAGTCATTGATTTCCATCTCACATGGCTAAATCCTATCCCTTCATTCTCCCGTCAATCTCCTATAAATCGATCTACACCCCCATGCATTGTAATTCCTAAGAACTATTAACTAAGAAATTTTTGTCCATTGAGTTGTCACTATCATCTATCAATCCAAGCATGATGCTTAATAAAGTGTTGTCAAAATATTGTGAGCCATCAAAGTACAATCATACATCAATTCTTGCTCAAGCAATCACCTTAAAAGAGAAAATCCACAATGATGAGGAGGTCTTCAAGATTAAATTCAAGGTATAAAATTTGGTGTTTTATTCCTTATTTGGTTTGCATTTATTAATTATTGTTCCTTATGCTCTATCCAAGGTAGTTTGTTCAATTTAGGGAAAAGCTTTGAATGTGAATTTTCATGGTTTTTGTTAATTCCTAGATTGTCACATGTTACAACAAGTGACTTCAATTTCCCACACTTTTTGAAAGGCTAGGAAGACCATTTCCATTTTTTGACAAACCAAATTTCCAATATTTGTGATAATCCTATATCATTATAATCCATATCCATATTTATATAATAGAGGAATGTCAACGAAAAACCATGCCTAGAGAGAATATAATAAAATATGAGCATTTTAAAAGAATGCATTATTTATCCTACTTTCATAAAGTAGGGCTCATACTCTAAATCTTTGAGAAGCTCAACATTGCTATAAAATTAAACCAACCAAAAAGGAACTATGTAGGAAACAAAGAAGATAAACCCAATGAAAGTACAAAGAAATTTATCATACTCCCAAACATTTTATATACATTTCCATGTATCGAATGATAGTGACTTATCCTTTCCCTTAAATATCATTTGATTAATTGGTTCCTTTCAATCCAAAATATTCTAATATGAGAACAAGAGATTCAATTTCACGGTAAATTTTGCTCTAAATTCCCATTCTAGAAGTGTGCAAAATTGATGAGTGCCCACAAAATATTCAAAATATGATTCCAATTATGCGTAGTATTGTGCAAAATGAATATGAATTGATTACTATTACTGAGTATTTCCAGAAAAGTAGTAAAAAATGCATTGTTAATATATTTCCACCTTGTGGAAGTGACAAACCATGATGTATGTGCTTGAAACAAATCCCATTTTGAAAAAATAATATCTATTTGAGAAATCTTATAAAAGAAGAGAATACTTTGTTTCTCTTTTTATAAAAATGTGTTTTTATTACCTATGACTTTATCCTCAATTATGTTTTTTGAACTTTCTATCGTATTATATTTTTCTTTTTCTATAAAACTTCTTCATTCGGAAAGGGATTTCCGATAGTAAATCAACTTGATAAGATTGATTTTGAATTAGACCCATGTTCAAAATAAAACCCCTTTTAGGGTACTGATTGGGGTTGTTTTCTTCTAAATCTAAACTATTTAAAAAAGGATGGCAAGAACTTCTATTAAAATCCATATCACCGATAAAGTTAGTAAGACTATCGTTGATCCTGAAAAGGAAATAAATGGAAAAATCAACATGTAGTTCTAACAAACTTGACTTGATGAGACTATATTTTGTTTATCTTATTTTATCAAAAGCGTATTTTATCCAAGGAATCAATTGTATGGTAAATGTATCAATAATAATAAATTGGATATCATACTTTGTTTGAACAAATGTATGAGTTTTGAAATAAGGTCAAATTAGCAAGTGCTTTAAGTCGAGTGAGTCAATGGAAGAAACTATATTTATTTAAAGAATACAAATAATATCGACGTGTCCAAGATCTATCCAAATATCCAAAAAAGGTGATAATTTTTCTAATATGAATAATAAAAATTCATATTAGAAACACTAAAAAAAAATCGATATGAAAATAACTTTAAGAATTTTTTTTTTAAAAATATTCTTTCATTTTCTTTGAGTTTTCTAAAGTCATCAAATGGCATCTAATTTTGTTATTGATCGATAGGTCGAAGGAGTAAACCATGAAACATCATTATGTTAACAAAAATAATGAGTTCTTCAAGTCTTTACAAGACTATATTATAAGAAAGATATGCAAATAAGAAACATGTACAAAGAAAGGATATCACTCAATTCACGAGGTTCTGATAGAGAACCTATTGAATCAGAAAGATTTGTATTTTTCCTTAGAAAATTTTTGAATAAAAAGAGTTGTACGTTAGCAATATGTAGGAAAAAAAATGAAAATGTTTGAATAAAACAAGGATGATGAATATTTAGAAGAAGAAATCGAACAATCAACCAATATATTGATCAAAATCGATCAATAAATCCAACAATAAATAGACGAAGATAAAAATATTGATTATAAGAAGTTGTGAATTCACTGCGAAAAGGGTTATACCTTTTACTTTAAGAAATTTTTACTAGAAGAAAACAATAACATAACAAAAGCATTCATATGCAAGCAGCAACAGATTGAATCCCAATAATAAACACATATATCTTCTCCTCTTATCATTTTCCATGTAGTAAGCCAATTATACCATTCAATTACTTGAATATATAGAACTAAGTCTTAATTAGCAAGGGTTCTATCTGATGCAAACTAAAGCAATTAGCATTCCTCTAGGAATGAAAGAAAGGTCATGTTTTTACTTGGCTTCCTCCATTTACTCAAGGCGGAATGCGTTTACTCCTTAGATGGGAGGGAACTAGAAAAAGAAGCTAAAATTATGGAACATATTCTAAATTGTATGAATAAATAAGAAAAAGTCAAATTGAAAATTAGATCAAAGGAATAACAAAAAAGTTTGAAAGATCAAAAAGAAATAAAAAGAGATCAAAAGATGGAAATAGCAGTTTATGGAAAACGCTGAATTGATAAATCAACAACTAGTTGTAATATTTTAATTGCCCCATCTATGTGTGGTGAAAAAGTGTTATAAATTATATGTGATCCCAAACATGATAGTACTTTTACTCTAAAAATATTTTTCATACCTACAATTATAGATAGTTTGCAATCCAAAGATTATCATTATGAGGATTTTTGGTCCGAATATGTAATCCATAACTGTTATAGAGGAGTAGATTGTGTGGACGTTGGGGGGCACTTGTTGGAGTTGGATGCATGGGATATGCAGTAGGGAGAATGTGAAATTGTGAAATTCATTAAATACATTTTACGAAAATGATATTATATTATTTGATGTATTAGGTGATGTGGTTTGTGGAGGTTTTGTTGCTCTGTTGAACTATGCAAACTACTATATCATTATTACAAATAATGGATTTGACAAGTTATTTTTCATTAATCATATTACTACCTCTATCAGGGAAAAAATTGTGCACATCCACTCCAATTAGCAAGCTTGGTTGGAAATCATATATCTAAAAGAGATTTTATAAATAAATATGTAAAAGTATGCTCGATGCTCGTAATAGAAGTGTTACCTTTTATTGAAGATATTCAAGTTTCAAGATTCAATGGAAAACCTGATTTGAAATGGTTGATGTAGATGATTTTTGATCTCTATATGGATTAAATCATGCAATTCAATCAACCCAAATAATCAATTACCTAGTTAAAGTGATAGAGCCATTAAGACCAAATGCAATGGATGAATAAAACCAATTCAAAACAAGATTAAAATCCTAAAGCTAAGTGATCTACACCATGATCAAATGGAATGCAAAATAAAAAAGGATTGGCATTGGATTGACATTGGATTGACATACTTTGACTCAAATTTGTGACATTATGATGGCATGATAAGGATGTTTGATGTTGGATTGCAAGGATTCTTTTAGCAAGAAGACTCTATGAATTTCCAAAATGGCTCCAATGAAGGAGTGGAGTTGTTTAAATAGAAAGAGGAGGGAAAGATCTAGGGTGAAGATTTGAAGTTGGATGAGGAAGATCAATGGATGCGAATTAAAAGGAATTTTAAATTCCTTGGAAGCCTCTAGATTAGAGTCTTCTAGAGAGAAGAGGTGAGAATAGAGAGGGTTCAGGTTCTAGATTTGGAGGGTTTTATAATCCTTCTTAGGTTTAATGATGATTAGAGGGAGCTTAAGTTGTATTAAAAGGTGATTAGGTCATGAATAGGGGAGTAGGCTTGTAGAAAAGTCTAGGAGTAGGCTCGTGTAGGTGGGTAGGTAGGTCATTGGAATTAAAATTCCCAAAGAATAGGTAAGTGGGGGTTAGAATGAGATAATGGGGATTAATTGATTGGAAAGGGAGGATAAATTAGTGAGATAAAAGGGGATAAATTAGATAAGTGACATTAGTGTCGACTAATAGTGATATTAGTGATGATAATGAAGCGAGCAAATTTAGGTGCATACATTTTCTCCCTCTTTGAAAGGGCATTGTGAGTGAAGCGAAGTGAAAAGAGTAATGGTCTTTCAAAGAAAAAACATATCATAGATGAATGTTAAAAGACGATATTAGTGGATGCGATATTAATGACTATGATGCCCCCTCGAGGGGATATGCAGGAAAGAATGAGACGGATGGCCACTAGAAAGAGAAAATGATGGGTGGGATACAATGAATAGATAAGGGAATGGGATGTACAATGCCAAATGTGAGGTATATGATGAATAATATGGATTCAACCTGAGTGATGAACTACATATTGATGATATCCCTGGCAAAGACACATGCATAGGGAATAGAGATGATGGGTGTCATGGTTGTCAACACATCCCAAGGGGTAATCAACCATAACATAATGATGATAGGATTAAAATACCACAATATTTAGACGTATGCCAAACAAGGATGCATGCAAGGGAGAGTTTTTGGCCAAGATAAGACTGATTTGATAAGATTAATGATGCGTATAATTCAAAGCTAAATTCGATTGATATGATGAAGGTGATGATAAAGAAGAAACAATTTGATCGATTGACCACAAGATAGGAGACGAATGATGTATGGATGATCAAAGACAAGATAAATGTGATGAAAAATGATGAGTAAAGAGGATACAATGTCAGAGCTATCTTTGGGCACTAAAAAGTGGCCAAGTGTTGCCTACATAGTCTTAGGAGACCTCAGGCTGATGTAGTTTTGAATTGAGGAAAAACAATAATGATGGAGTAGAATATGATGATGATGATTAGTGATTATAGGATAATGTTAGTGATTATAGGATGTGACGCTAATGATGAGATCAAGATAAAAGATTGGATGTTAGTTGGTTGGGTCAAGAGGATTGGATTCGTGATGGGAAGAGGGATGGTTAGATAAATGATGAGGGTGTAGGTGACCAGGCCATTACAAATGTTATAAAGCTCATCATAGTCTAATAAATCTAATAGATATGGCACTTGGAAGTATGCCCATGATATAAGTATGACCAAGAGGACATTATGCCAAAGTGCATGGGTAAATAGAAAACTCTGCATCCTTGAGGGCACTTTTGGTGTCCTCACAACATCCTCATTCATTTACCAATAGACAAAAAGATATATGATGCAAACAAAACATAAGACAAACAAAATATATACATGATAGTCAAACAAGACAAACAAATAACACACACAAATATTTACATGCAGTGTCACAATGTCTTGTCTAAAGATGGGATGAGTGATTGGACTAAGTTGGTTATGATGATGATTGGGGACTTGGATTTAGATAAGATGATCATGATTAGGATTAGGGTGAGGTGTTGACCCTAGTTTAGGATGGAAGGATGGGTGATGTGATAAGATCTTTGAATACTGATTTGGTTTTGAAATCAAATCAAAAAGTGGTAAAGGAAGGTGGTTTACAAAAGTGATGACCAAGGATTACCAACAGACAAGGCCCTGCAAGAGTTCAATCTAGTAAGGAAACTAGGAGATGATAGGATCAAATATCCTTCACAATAGCAAATAAGTGATTTGATGGGGGCTAGGTGTGAAGAGGCAATGATAAGGAAGGTGATGGGATCAATTACCTTTCATACTAGCAAAGAAGTGAGTTGATGGGTGCTAGATATGAAAAGGAAATTGATAAGAAGTGATGGGTGCCATTATTAAATTCTTTGACAAGGATATGTGTGTTAATAACACTTATTCAAAAGGATGAAAAAGATATGGGAAGATGGGTGACCACTCCGATTTGGTTCCAAGACGGAATGTGGTATCCAAAGATGGGATAGGAAGGCATGAGATGGATATCATATGTGATGAAATATGAACGACATAGATATGGATGCGACTAGGGAAAAAAGGCATAAGACAAGACACTATGGACTAGGGTTTTTGGCTTTTTCAAATTTTATGATTTTTAAGGTTTGTGACATATTTCAAATTTTAGGTCTTTTTGGAATATGTATGTACACTATACAAATGGGGATTACTAGCAAATGGAATACCAAGCCTAACAACCAGGACGAGGATGGATGGGATGATGAATAGGATGACAAAAGGATGAGGGTGATGTGAAAAAGGGGATGAGGACAAAGGAAGAAGGGACTAGGGATTGCCAATGACCACATCATGAAGGAATTAGATGTTTAGTTGCCTGAGTGTCCATTGGAGGATATGCCAAGATTTGGGAATAGTTCTCAAGACACCTTCCACTTCTTTGCAAAGGTCAAGATGGGAAGGATGATATGGACAGAGGGATACGATATGAATGAGAGTGACAAGGGATGGGATATGAATGTAATGAAGGTGGTGGATTGTGCCCCCAAGTGTTGAGGTAAAATGTGGACAATAAATTATTTTACCATGATGTCAAAAACTAGTTTTCACCATAGTACTTGTTTAAGGTGCCAAACGACTAGTTTTCACCATTAGACGAATGATTTTTTTATTTTTTATTTATTTTTTACTTTTTTTTACTTTTATTAGGCATCTCAATTTATTAGATAAGGGAGATATGCAAGATGCCAGTGTCATTGTGATCTTTAACCGACGCCTATTCTGGAGATATGTGATGTTAAGATCATGTCTCGGTGGCCTTTATTGATTCTTGATTTAGTGTCCTTCGAATGTTTTGACCAAGTGTCTTTGTAACCCCTATGAGGGACAATGTTGCCTAGGGATTTGAGATATGATGTGGATGGGAGGATGTAATGATTATGATGATGGGAAGAAGGGATGTGATCATGAATGATATGATGAGATGGGGAGCAGAAATGGGGTTCAACAGTTGCATACACCATTGGATATGGTGGAGGGGATTCTTTAGATTAGTTCCATGAGATTAAGGGATCTAAAATCTTTTGATTTTCTGCTTCTTTGATCCAAACATTGAGAGGATGGTCAGATATATTATTTTTGGCTTTATTTGTTGATTGAATTTGATATTGACTACCCTTTGTTGCCTGATGCAAGGCTTCACAAGAGATAGTTGATTTTGGACTTGATATATAATGATTATTTTTATTTTTATGGTACCCCAATGCTTGATATTGGGCTTCACTAGGGAAGACATTTTTTATGAGGTTGATGATTTGATTTTGCTTGATTTTGACTGATAGGATCATGACTTGTGACTGTTGGATGATGATCTTAGATCTATGTGTTTGTGGCACATGAAATGAAATGCAGAGGGGAATCCAATAATGCATGTTCCTATTTATTCCCTTCATAGAGTGGGATATAGGGATTATGGAGGCTAGGCAGATGATTAATATTGGGTGATGCATTAAGGGGATAATGGGCAACGTAGTCCTCATAAAGGTCACTAGGAGCCCTAGCCTCCACATCAGAGAAGGTGTCCTCAAGAATCTTCAAAGGATCATGAAGACTAACTATACTATGTGCATCCAAATGGACATCAATTCGCTCTAGCAATCTTCAAGAGATAAAGTGCTCAAGAACTCAATGATGACTTCATCATCCTGATTGGGATTAAAAGATATGGTTGGCGATGTAATGGAGTTATCTGGATTAGAGGTACCCTCAAAATGACATGCATTATTAGCATCAATGAGGGATGACATTTTTGGTGAGGAATCCGATTCAAATACTGGTGTTGCACACAATCTTGAGGCAAATAAAACTTGTTCTAACTCTGATCTGAATTTGATGTACATTATGCAATGATGTGAGTCAAGGAATGATTGTCCTCTCAATATGGGGTTTTTGGTACGATGGGTGAGAGGAAGATGATGGAGGGACAATGGATTGAGCAAACATAGGTCCATGAAAGGAATAATGGGATATGGGAGGACTAGGCTTATGGGAAATAGACTTGTTTTGAATGAATGGGTGGTTAAAGACAAGGGGATCATGGAGCATAGATAGGATGTCTTGACCTTGGCTTGGAAGGGGAAGGGCTTGATCGTGATCAGGAATGGAACCTTGACATTCCTCTTCTTGTTTATCTAGGGAGAGAAATTCATTTAGTTCTTCTTTGTGATGAGGTCTTGGATATAATCTCAAAAAAATTGACATCATTGAATGGAATGCCCTGATCTGGGCGATAATTCGAGCGATATAACGAGTGCCAAGATGCGGCGATACAATGGACTGAGGCTACTAAAGCAGTTGTTGTAAGGCCTCATAGTGTGTGGTTGGTAGACTGGGTAGGGCTACGCATAGCTCTATATTGTTTTAAATCTTGGACGTTGAATTGTCAGGTGACAGTTAATTCCTCGAATTATGTATTGTTTTAAATCTTGGAAGTCAAATTGTCGGTGACAGTTATTTCTTTGAATGTTGTACTGACTTAAATCTTCACCCATTAATTCCTCGAGCCACTCAATCTCCCATGAGATTGGTGACCTTCCACATCCTCCCCATGCTTTCAAAATATGTATAAATGAAGTGGTAACCCGAAATGGGGAGGTAGACATCTCTTCTCAGAGATAAGCATATATTTGTATCTACAATTTTTTATTCAACAAAACATCTCTTTTCAGAGATAGCATTATTTGAATTGGATTGTTCTTATTTTTGAATTATCTTTCGACCAAAGCTTTCAAGTTTTAGATCAGTGGTATCAAAGCAGTTTGTCTTGAGAGTGTATGATCCCGAGGACGAGGTCAGGATACAGGAAACTTGGGTGGGAAGCAACAGAGCTTCCAAACTTTCCACCTGTTCACTCCAAATGACTTCAAATGGTGGATGACACCGAGACATCCGATCCTTTCAAGGAAATGGTGAATGAAGCCCTCCAATGGCAATAAGCACAGACGCTACAATAATTTTCTCAAATTCTTCAAACACTTTTGATGGGAAATTTTGGCTCCGTGGCTACACGTGCTATCTCCTCATCGAGGGAGCTTCCTTTTAGTGCCCCAACACCATTCAAGGTTCAAGTAAATTTTGATATTCCCACATTTGAAGGCAAAATCAATGTTGATGCAGTAGAAAATTGGTTGGATCAATTGTCTTCCTACTTCTCTGTAAAGAAGTTCACCGATGGAGAAAAGATCACTTTTGCTCATTTGAAATCATCATTGCCTGTGAAAAACTGGTGGTAAGTGTACAAAAAGAGGTTTAGTACAGATATCATTGGCCTTGGGGTGGAACCTACCTGGGATGATTTTATGGAAGCAGTGAAGGAAGAATACTATCCCATCGGAGCATATGATGATCTGTACATAGAGTGGCAACAACTTCGCCAAGGAACAATCTATTCAAGATTACACTGACATTTTTCATTCTCTATCTATGAGATTGGGCATCCAAGAAAGTGAGAAACACAAGGTTCTCAAATATCGTGGCAAACTACAATGGTACATACGGGGAGAAATGGAACTCTTCAATTTGGAAACCATTGGTGAGGCATACAAGTTCGCATAAAGATTGAGGAGAAGCATGGAAGAATGGATATAAAGAATCAGTCTTCAAAATGGAAAAGTGATAAAGAAGGTCAAACACGAGGCCAAAATTGGAAGCAAAAGGAAGGAAAGACTGGGAAGTGGTGTGGTTATCACAAATCTAGAACTCACTCCAAAGAAGAATGTCGAGCTATCAAATCACTGCTTTCTGAGTCACCATCCTCAACATCTACTGCTCTACCTCATACAGACCCTGCAGTCGAAGAAGTTGAAGAAGAAATTATAGATGCTGATCCTGAAGCCATTGTAGCTTCATCACAGACACATGACGAGATGCTAGATGACAAGCAAAGGTTGTTTCACTCTAAGTTATGGGTGAAAGGTAAGCCTCTGCATTTCATTCTTGATAGTGGAAGTTAAAATAATTTAATCTCTACTAATGTTGTGAAAAGCCTAAATCTATCCATGAAGCCTCACCCAAAACCATACAGTATTGGATGGTTGAGTCCAGGGAGAAACCTCTGTGTCACCCACCAATGTCTTCTCTCATATGTAATACAACCTTTCCAAGATGAGGTCTTATGTGATGTGGTCAATCTAGATGTTTGTGATGTACTCTTTGGTCAGCCATTCATGTATGATCGACATGGTATATACGAATCAAGAACTAGAAGGATCGCTCTCACTCTTGGAACATGGTGCTACAGGGTACCAAAAGTACCACCTTCTACATCTATCTCTCTGATTAGTGCCAAGAAATTTCTTCTCATGGTGGTCAAGCCATAGGAATCCAAAAGGGCCGATGTTACATCCTTGACTACACAAACAACGCAACAACAGAAACAAATATATACTAGGCTGAAGAAGTTCATGGCCTTCCATCCACAGATTGATGGTCAGATAGAAATGGTGAACAATTGGGCCCTGCATAGTTCCATAAACCACAGTCCTTTCCAAGTGTGCATTGGGAATCAAATCAAGACACAACTACCACACCTGATGGGGAACATTGACACAATGGGGACCATTGCTTTTCAAGAAGGGAGGAATGATTCGAGTGACAATTCGGGTGGTATAAAAAGTGCCAAGATGCGATGGTACAATGAACCGCAGCTACCGAAGTGGTTGTTGTAAGGCCCCAAAGCGGGTGGCTGGTAGAACAGGTAGGGCTGCGTGTAGCTCTGTATTGTTTTAAATCTTGGATGTCAAATTATCGGGTGACAGTAAATTCCTCAAATTTTGTATTGTTTTAAATCCTCACCCGTTATGTCTTCGAGCTCTGTATTGTTTTAAATCTTGGAAGTTAAATTGTCAGTGACAGTTATTTCCTCAAATGTTGTACTGACTTAAATCTTCACCCATTAATTCATCGAGCCACTCAATCTCCCACGAGATTGGTGACCTTACACATCCTCCCCATGCTTTCAAAATATGTATAAATGAAGAGGTAACCCAAAATGGGGAGGTAAACATCTCTTCTCAGAGATAAGCATATATTTGTATCTACAATTTTTGATTCAACAAAACATCTCTTTTCAGAGATAGCGTTATTTGAATTGGATTGTTCTTATTTTTGAATTATCTTTTGACCAAAGCTTTCAAGTTTTGGATCAATCATTGGCCATCACACCAAAAGTCTCGAGATGATTTGGGTCCTCTTTCGGACCCCTACGACCAGCCACCGAGGGACATCGAGGCGATCCCGATCAAAACGTGTGGTAGCTGGTTATCCCTGAGGAGGGATGGATCAGGACCACTAGCTTTCATGGGTCTCAACCTCGAGACCTAGCTCTGATACCAATAGAGGACTGGTCGTCACACCAAAAGTCTCGAGATGATTTGGGTCCTCTTCTGGACCCCTACGGTCAACCATCGAGGGACATCGAGGCGATCTCGATTGAAATGTGTGGCAACTGTTTATCCCTGAGGAGGGATGGATCAGGCCCACCAGCTTCCATGGATCTCAACCTCGATACCTAGCTCTGATACCAATAGAGGATTGGCCATCACAGCAAAAGTCTCAAGATGATTTGGGTCCTCTTCTGGACCCCTATGGCCAGCCATTGAGGGACATCGAGGTGATTTCGATCAAAACGCGTGGCAACTAGTTATCCTTGAGGAGGGATGGATCAGGCCCACCAACTTCTACGAGTCTCAACCTCAAGACCTAGCTCTGATACCAATAGAGGACTGGCCGTCACACCAAAAGTCTCAAGATGATTTGGGTCCTCTTTCGGACCCCTACGGCTAGCCGTCGAGGGACATTGAGGTGACCCTGGTCGAAATGCATGGCAGTTGGTTATCCCTAAGGAGGGATGGATCAGGCCCACCAGCTTTTGCAGGTCTCAACCTCGAGACCTGGCTTTGATACCACTAATCCAAAACTCGAAAGCTTTGGTCGAAAGATAATTCAGAAATAAGAACAATCTAATTCAAATAACACTATCTCTGAAAAGAGATGTTTTGTTGAATAAAAAATTGCAAATAAAAATATATGCTTATCTCTGAGAAGAGATGTCTACCTCCCCATTTTGGGTTACCTCTTCATTTATACATATTTTGAAAGCATGGGGAGGATGTGTAAGGTCACCAATCTTGCAGGAGATTGAGTGGCTCGAGGAATTAATGGGTGAAGATTTAAGTCAGTACAACATTCGAGGAAATAACTGTCACCGATAATTTGACTTCTAAGATTTAAAATAATACAGAGCTCGAGGACATAACGGGTGAGGATTTAAAACAATACAAAATTCAAGGAATTAACTGTCACCCGACAATTCGACGTCCAAGATTTAAAACAATACAGAGCTACGCACAGCCGTACTCGGTCTACCAGCCGCCCACTCCGGGGCCTTACAACAATTGCTTTGACAGCCACAATCCATTGTACCGTCGCATCTTGGCGCTCATTATACCACCCAAATTGTCATGCAGATCATGCCCCCAAGTTTGATGATAGAGACAATATCAGTTTGCTTTATACCAGGAGGTCTTAGGCTTGGTGGGATTAAGATGTCATTTGGGTGGGTAGACCATCATGTTAGTAGCAACAAGTTGTTGGAAAAGTGTTTCCAAGGACATAGGAAGGGGAGTGTAAGGACCCACTTCAATGTGTGATTAAGATGTGGAAGCATTGGACTTTAGATTAGATGGTTGGTGATGCGACTTGGTGGATGGTTTGGTAGTAGACGAGGTGGCCAGGATAGGATTCCCTTTGCTAGTAGGGGAAGGGGTAGATGATTGGCTATGACTAGTGCATGGGGGATTAGAAGGAGACTTACATTAAGGGTTTTTGTTGGAGGTGCCATAAGTTGAAGGGGTCAATACCTTCGAGAAGTGGTACACCCATCGTAATGAACTACAACAAGATTTCATCCTTGTTAGCAGTTATGTATTGGTCTATGAAAGTGAGGTCAAGGTTCATGGTGGTGGGTGATAAAGGATAGGGAACTTGCTATGTTAGAGCAGTGGATTTGAAAGGATGTGATGTGGATGTCATGTTATTGGGGGATGAGGCTGACAAGCTAGGCTTTCCTTTGCTAGTAGGATGAGGGAGTGGTGATGGACTATGATTGGTAGATGGAAGAGTTGACTTTGGACAAGTAAAATTGGGGATGAGGAGATTTGGACAAGGCTAGTGGATGGTGGAAGGGAATGGGATAAGGGTTAATGGTAGACTGGTTTAGGAGATGACTTTGGGCTTACGGGGTTAAAATCATTATGAAAATAACACCCATCTTCCATAACTGCAATAGGAATTCATCTTTATTCTCTGCAATATATTGATTGAATAAGGTGACCGCATCAAGGAATGTTAATATTGATTTTGGTGAGCTAGGAGGTTGCGTATGGGAAAGGGTGTAGGATGTTGGTTTGGGTCGAATGGGATCAATATTAGAAGGGAGACAAACACCCATTTCTAGAGCTCATAAAAAGACGTCATCTTTGTTGGCCAAGATGTATTGGTCTACATGAATCGGTTCCAAATCCATGAGGATAGTTGATACAATATGGATGGTGATGGGGGCCGATGTGGAAGTAGAATAAGGATTAGAAATGGATTATTGAATAAATTAGGTTTGAAGGACTGAGCTAGTATGATAGGTGATGATGAAGATGAGGTGGATGAAATGTGATAGAGATGATATACGATGAGGATCAAATTTTGAACCAATAGCATAATAGGTGCTAATGACCTATCAACAATGCCTAGTTTTCAAACTATAAAAAGGATTGAAGATTTGATGGGTGCCTAGGTTCAAACTAGCAAGAGGAGGATATGATGGGTTGTTAGTTATGAGTAGGCAAGGATGATATAGACTAGATTGATGATGATGGGTTGTTATATTGAAACTGACAAAGTAACAAGATGCTAGCATGATATCGACTAGGGATGAGATATGATCAATAGGATGAGTGATAATGGATGAGGATGATAGGATGATATGAAAAGACAAAGGACTAGCTCAAAACCTTAAACCAATTTGCACAAGATGGGATGGGGTCGGATTATGTGATGAAGGTGATTGGATAATGTGATTAGGACAAATATAGATAGGTGATGATGAAATGACTAAGGGTGATAGGGATGGTGTGGACCTGTATATGACTTAAAGAGCCAACTAGGATAGGACAAGGTTAAATTAAATGGGTGATGAAGACAAGGTCAAGACAAATGATGATGGGTGGAGTAGAATTAGGATAGGATGTGGATGATGAAACAAGTTGTGTAGGATATGGTTAAACTAGGAGGAGATTAAAAGATGAAAAGGATATACAAAGGACAATATGTACAAGGGGGATGCTAATAAGGATATACAAGGTGTGATTAGAATATGTGATGGAGTATGATTAATGATTGGTGAGACTAGAATAGGATGTGATTTTAAAAGGATGTACAAATAACAATATGTATAATGGGAAGATGAAATAAGGTCTTACAAAAGAACAAATGATGTACAAGGGAATAATGACAAGGATGTATAAGATGTGATTGGGGTATAGTCGATGATGAGGGAATATAACTAGACTAGGACGGGATTAAGACAAAGTGGGAGATGGGATAAAGATATACAAAGGCAATGATGAGATAGGGACATGATGATGGGGTATGAACAAAGATGAGACAGGATAATATGAGGGTGACTAGATTAGGACGGGATAAATACAAGATGAGATAGGGACAAGGATATACAAAGACAATGTTTACAAGAGGATGATGACTGAGGATGTACAAGATGATAGTGAGGAAAAGAGATGATGGGATAAGGATGTACAAGATGATAGAGTGACAAGACATGGATAGACAAGATGAAGATATATGTACAAAGGATAAGGATGTACAAAATGGGTTATACAAAAACCTAGATAGGTGTGTAGGTTTGGGTGAAGGCTAACTCGGCTCACAAACAACACTGGTTTAACACGACACACACCCAATCAGACAAACCAAGAACTATGATTAGTAAACTCAAGGGTGTGTAACCCAATGCTTGTACCATCAAACAACTCTGTGGGTGAGGTCGTAGGTCAGTGACCCATTACGAAATCGATTGAACCCTCTCAACCATGTTTGCACATGATGGCTACTTACGAACTGATATTGACTCTAACAACGAGGTGCCTATTACAGCTAAAGGATCCTATGCTAGGTTTTCACAAGGATTCTAGGTGTGTCCCCTATATGCGTGAAGCTACAATGGGGCCCAATTCCATGTAGGATGTTGTTTAACTATCTTGTATCTTGGAGTTTAACCATCCCTCACTCCACAAAACCCTTTATGAGGAATTATGTTTTGGTGCCTAACGACAACTCTCTTGATTTTTAGAGTTCATCGGAACATAGAGTTTGGACTAGTGCATGGTGGTGATATCTATGATCACTAGCCCCCTAGAAAAAGAAGGGAAGAGAGTTTATAGGCAGTTTTGATCCCCCAGGGATCACCACAAATATGCAAGGGGGAGAGCATACACCAACTATATCCCCAGGATACAAATAAGTAAGCCAAAAGATTATCTAATTGTTATTAGGTGTGATGATTATATACAAGATGAAAGACAATAATATACAAGAAAAGATATATACAAGACAATGATATACACAAGGAAAAGTGATTAAAATGATTTAAAAAATAATTTTTAAAGTGCCCAAAAAATTCTTTGATAAGTAGATTGCAAGCACATAGATTAGTTGTTTGATGAGGGCACTCAAAAGATGTAACCTGCAAGACAAGACATTAGTAGTTTTGATAATTTGTCTTTGACAGTCGTATTATCTACAAACACATGTCAATTGTATCATGATTTAAATAAAAAATGATATTTTTATCCGATTTCAAATTAGTTAACCTGCAAAACAAATGATTAGTATGTTTAATCAATTTTATCTTTCGACCGATTGTTCTATGGAACCTCTTGTATAAAAAATGTATCAATAGATGTGAATGAATTTGATTCTTCTCATTTGTGAATACCTAAATGTTAAAATGGTTAAAAGAAATAGCTAATATTAAACATGACTATTCAAATAACATTACAAAGGATATTTTCTTTGACTATTTACTCAAATCAATGCAATCTAGTCGACTATATAATAATACAAATTATTATTAAAAGGAAAAAGTTTAATAACTTACCATGCATACCTTCATAATTCATATTCAAATCAATATCAGACCTCTATGTTTTTGCTGAAAAGTTTAAATAGTGACTAAACACCAAATTCAAAACTTCAAATTCGCACCATGAAATTCAAAAAACTCGATATCATTAAATACTTTGACTAGAAGGTCCTATTCTAATCTAGAATCTTAGGATTCAGTGATCTAGCTTTTTTATTTTCCCTAAATTTTTGCCTCAATATTGCAAGTTTTTGCAAGTTTAAAAAGTCTCAATATTGCAAGTTTTTGCAAAGATTGTATACAGTTTATAAAATTTCATTAATCCCTAAAAGCTCAAAGCATAGAAACAATATTTATTACCGATGGTGACACCATTGCTACAGGCTATCGACTCATAATTAATGTTGCGAGCATCTAACGATTCAAACGAAATATGTATTTTCCAATCTGTCGGATTGTTGAGAGTGTCTCAGTGGATGCCTAGCTTGATTAACGACATTTCGTCAGGGCCTTTGTTCTTTATTTTGTCTGACAAAAACTCCGTGCAGCTGATGGGCTAAACCATGACGTCGATAGTTCCTTAGGGAAAGCTGAAAACCAGATAAAGGTGTACAATCCCCTGTAGACAATCAAAAGACAAAAGATACACAAAGCCAAAAAATTCGACGTCCAGAATCATGCAGTCTGTAATTTGATAGCAAAAGGAGAGTACAGGAAAATACAAATTTAATCAAACTGGGCATGTTAATTTGATGTTTTATCCAGTTATCCCTGTAAGCTGCTAAGGCATATCTATAATATTCTAACAAACTTATAAACGGATCAATTCATTTAAAAGATTGAAAACAATATCTAATTTAAATAGTTATGCAAATGATAGAAATTTCTACCAAAATTTTAACAAGCGAAGAGAATTCATCCACAGTTGATAACAAATTAAGCAAACTATAAATTACAGAATTTTATGAACAAGGAGATCCTGGTCCCACCATGGTCGCCAAAATGTAGATGATATTTGAGCTCTATATGGATTAAATCATGCAATTCAATCAACCCAAATAACCAACTACTTAGTTAAAGTGATAGAGCCATTAAAACCAAATGCAATGGATGAATAAAACCAATTCAAAACAACATTATAATCTTAAAGCTAAATGCTCTACACCATGAGCAAACAGAGTGCAAAATAAAAAGAGATTGAGATTGGATTGACATACCTTGACTCAGATTTGTGACATATTGATGGCATGATGAGGATGTTTGATGTTGGATTGCAAGGGTTATTTTGGCATGAAGACTCTATGAAATTCCAAAGTGGCTCTAATGTAGGAGTGGAGTTGTTTAAATAGAAAGAAGAGGGAAAGATATATTGTGGAGATTTGAAGTTGGATTGAGGGAGATCAATGGATGATAATTAAAAGGAATTTTAAATTCCTTTGAAGCCTCTAGATTTAGAGGCTTCTAGAGAGGAGGGGTGAGAATAGAGAGGGGTCTAGATTTGGAGGGTTCTAAAATCCTTCTTAGGGTTAATGATGATTAGAGGGAGGTTAGGTGAGTGTTAGGTGGTATTAGAAGGTAATTAGGTCATGACTAGGGGAGTAGGCTTGTAGGAAAGCCTAGGAGTAGGCTAGTGTAGGTAGGTCATAGGAATTTAAAATTCCCAAATAATGGGTAAGTGGGGGTTAGATTAAGATAATGGGGATTAATTGATTGGAAAGGGAGGATAAATTAGCGAGATAAAAGGGATAAATTAGATAAGCAACATTAACGTCGATTAATAGTGATATTAGTTACAATAATGAAGCGAGCTAATTTAGGTGCATACAGTTGGATTCAAACCATCTCTTAGTTATGTGTGTGAACAATATTTATAAATAGCGGATCAAATATTCTCCCAACCAAAAAATATTATACCAATTGATCCTATCAAATTGTTTTGACTTCAGATAATGAGCTTACTTATGAACTTCATTCTTACTTATTTCACTATCGTAGCAACAAACTTTATTGCTAATAAATGACAAAAAACTCCATCTCTTGTCACTTGCATTTCTAATGATGCAAGATGCATCTAATGCATCTCGACTGATAAAAATAAAATTTCATCGTGTTGCTTGCTCTCTTTTGAGCTTGTAAGTAGTGTATGAACCCAACAAGCATTAACTCTCCCTGAAAAAGAGGTGATCCAGTCACACCTTCCACTACAACTACCTTGATATGACTAGTCATCCTTGACGCATCCTCCTCCTTGAAGTCAAGGTAATGACTTCGAGCATGGCTCACTTGCCTAGTGTGACAGGAGTATGTACAAGGCCCGTGAATGAATTCACCAATGTATGGCTAACCGGTGATTACTGGCAATTCCTACTTCATGCAAGCGATTTACAACTTGCAATCCGAATTGAGGCCAAGTTTTTGAGGTTAGCTTGCCCTTGCAAGGGTGTAACCCTTTGTCCCAACCATTATAGCATGTGTGTCGCCCAGGGTGTAAGGGGCATGATGACTTGACATCATCCTCACCTTCCTTTGGCTTAACATTGATAGTTTGTTTAGTGTGCAAAACTATTATGACAACTAAAAACAAGGGTTGTGCTCATGGTGGGTCTTAACCCAACACCTTGCAACACAAACTGACAACAACTATGCACCGCCTATGTCTACATTCCCAAAGGCACTCCTCTTTTTCAAAAGGATTTGCAACATGTCAATGGTAAGGTTCTTCGCGTTGCATCAAATTAAACTACATGTTCCACAACTTGTGCTGGCCCCCATCAATGCCTGAGTTTCATTATGGCGAATGTATTTCCTAGGTAGGATATTTAACGCATTAACTACAACACTATACAAGTCGATATACACAACACTTAGAACCAATCGTTTACATATAGGACTACTACAGTTTCTAATCCCATTTGCTCCCTTACCTTTCATCACTAAGTGTCAGTTTGGCCCAACAAAGTGCTTTTGCCAATTGGTTTTCTTCTCGATCTTAGCGCATTTCATCGCTCCATTTGGAATTCCCTCTGCCTCTACCGTACTCTAGCTTGATAGTTTTTACAGCTTGTCTAGGGTTGAGCCTTGAGATTTGACGAAGGACTTGAAAAGCTACCTACAAACACTTTATGCCCATTAATTCCAAATAACGCTTGCATCCTTTATTTTACCGTGACTATTGGCATAGAGTTAGCCGATTCTAGATACTGTCATTCCTTATTCTTTGAGAAAAGAAGTTTACAACCCATGAATCTTCTTCCTTCACACGACATTGCTTTGTCAGGTTTTTGCCCATTGCAAAAAATTCCTCACTACTGCCACTTGGAGGAGTCTGCGTTGTGTCTCATTCCCAATGTGGCTAATCGTCCTTTCAAACTAATTACTAATCAAATCCTTGGTAAGCCATTGCCTCACCAACTAGCTAATCAGACGTGAGCCCCTCCTTGGGCAAATTCCTCCCTTTTGCTCCTCAGTGTACCTCATAGTGTAGGGTATTAGTAGTCGTTTCTAAAGTATACTCTGTAGTCACTTCTCCAACTCTTTCTCCATTAGGTAAAATTATTTCAAACCAAGCAAGAATCTCTTCAAGAGAACCTAATCCAACTTGAAGTTGTTGATGTTTATCCTAGTCACTCATAAAATAAAAATTGTGATTAATTTTGATCAAACTTCCTTCCTATCTATTTGAAAGTCTTTCTCAGATAAAATAGTATGATTTAATTCTAGAGCTAAATATCGTAATTCTCAATTAAGCAATTGAAAAGATTTAGTAAGAGTGCTAAGTTTAAGCATTGTCTATCTAGAGAGAATGACACCAAATAGTTCTTGTTATTTTCTTATATATATATATATATATATATATATATATATATATATATATATATATATATATATATATATATATATATATATATATATATAATTTTTTCAAACTTCTTCTCTACGAAATCTCTTAAAAATAAACAAATATTGAAAATATTATGCAGAGGAAACTATTAATTTTTATTGTGTGTGTGTTGTTTTTTGGTTTGGAAAAACACTAGAATTGGATCAATCCAATTCTCTTTATAAAATAGCCATAGGATTTGTATAAATGTCCAATTGTGAATCTACAAAGAAATTCAGTTTCTTTATTTATATAACAAAACCTCTACCATTTTATGATTTGAAATGTCAAGCTACTATATTAGCCACTTTTTAAATATAGATGGCTTGTAATTAACTTGTAATTATTTTCATTATTGAAGATAGTATAGTTATTTATGTAGGTAAACTGTAGACACTCGAAATTTATAGTTTGCCATAGAATCATTTCCCGACTAAAAAAATGGAAGAAATTTTATAACAAATTTTCTTTTAGAATTGTTATCCTCATTCAACATTTAATACAAAGAATTATACTATCTTAGAATTCCATATTTCCTTCTAAATGTAAACTGATCAAAGGCATTTCCCTTGGATTAAAAAAATGAGGTTCCCTTTTATTGGGTTCTATATAAAAATTATTTTTTAATATACATATTTATGATATAAACCAAACATTTTTAAAATTGGCTAAACAAAGAACATTAGCCACATGACTCATAAGTCTCTGAACATTATGAATGGAAACCTTCATTATAAAATTTTGCCTTGAAATGTGGAAAAAGCAATCAACAAGCTTAATGTGGTTTGGTTGTGGTTGTGGGTGGAAGATTATCAACATGCTTACGGTGGTTGTGGTTGTGGTTGTGGTTGTAAACAAACTTCACTTGGGCCATGTGAAATTTGGTCTTGACTCTTCACTAACATTTACTAGGTACACAGCTGATTAAAAATGTTGTTGCAGGGTTCCTCTCACTCCTATGGATGTTTCCCATCACATTCCCTCAAAAGCTCTTGTGGTTCTCACACCCTGAGTTCTTCTTGTTTCAATTCTATGATGACTCCAAATACTTTCCTCTTGCTATTCAATCAACCCTAACAGCAAATCATGTGCTTACAAAAGACAGTTGTAGCCTGTTTAGCTCTCTCCTCACTAATGCCAATTTGTAAATTTCATTATGCCAAGTGCTTCATCCCATATACATGCAATTATGGTGTAATATAAATTGTGATTTTACTTATATATATACAGAGTCTACTTTCATCTCTATAACATCAACCCATAAACTTCATTATGCAAGTTTTTCATTTCATTCATTCAGCGATCTCTTTTTCTTTTTCTTACTCCTCACCTCCTCCTCCATCTTATCATTGGTTTCCTGAAAACAGTCCAATGCCATGACATCTCCAATGTATCTTAAAACGGGCACATTAATGAATACTCCAACAGTGTATATAGGCACTGATGCATAATTGCATACTATACATCTGATTTTATGAAATCAACAACATGGTCTAGATCTCCAAAAACTTTGGGAAAATGTTTTTCAGAAACAGGAAATAAAACCTGGTCACTTCTTTACCACTGCAGGTCTGACACTGCACTTTGTTACAGTGTAAGCCCATGTTTACAGATTGTTTCACTTGGCATTACCAGTAATCTCCACAAGAACATTCTCCTTGATTGAAATGATGGAACCGGTTAGCATCTCTCACAACAATTTGTCTTGCAACAACCTTGGAGATAAACTTGCTTGCAGTGTGGCAATCAACACATACTCTAAGATTCTTAACGACTCTAATAGTTGTCCCAAGAGGTGTGTTTAACAATCCAAATGCAATTGCCAACTTCTCACTATGGTGGCAGAGGAAATATTCTTTTTCCTCCTCCTCCACATCATTCACTACAAGTTTTGAATCTGTAAAATACCCTGCTGCCTTTATCTCCCAAGACAATTTCTCCAACTTTGCATAGATCTCTTGTGTCTGTGGGTGTGATCTATCTCCTGCACAAAAAGCATGTACGAGTTGATGCCCTTCAATCCAACTACATCCAGGTATTTTTTTAATTCCTCTATCTTTCATCAATCTCCTTACCATTTGAACCTCACCCCACCTGCCCATTTCTGCATAGATGTTTGACAGAAGAACATAAGTCGCAGCATTTTGAGGATCAAGCTCAAAAAGAATTGTTGCCGTAAATAATCCTAACTTTATATTCTTATGTGCTCTGCAGGCACCAAGCAAACACGTCCACATAGCCACCACAGGTATAATTGGCATTTTGATGATATAGTTTAGAGTTTCCTCAAGATAGCCAGCACGGCCAAGAAGGTCAATCATGCACACGTAATGATCAATTGTAGGCATAATGCAATTAGAGTTGCTCATGTTATTGAAGTATTTACAGCCGTCATCCACTAAACCTGCATGGCTGCATGCTAATAAAACACAAGCAAAGCTTATATGGTTAGGGCATATTCCAGAGTATGTCATTACTTTAAAGATTTTGAGAGCATCCTTGCAAAAGCCATTTTGTGCATATCCTGCAATCATTGTGTTCCATGATACTATATCTCTTTGAGACATTTTGTCAAACAGTTCATGTGCCTTGTGTGTGCTTCCACATTTTGCATACATGTCTATCAGGGCATTCACAACTATGACATCTGATGAAAATCCATATTCGATTATGCTGTTATGGATGTCCATACCCTGTTCTAAAGCTCCCAATTTGGCACAGGCTGGGAGGATGCTGGCAAAGGTTGTGGAGTCAGATTTTACACCTGACAATTGCATTTCCTTAAAAGTTTCCACAGACTTTTCATTTAACCCATTTTGCGCATATCCTGCAATCATTGCATTCCAGGATACCACATTTCTTTGAGCCATTTTGTCAAACAGTTGACGTGCCTTGTGTGTCCTTCCACATTTTGCATACATGTCTATCAGGGCACTTACAGCTATGACATCCGACAAAAACCCAAATTCGATTATGCTTTGATGGATGTAAATACCTTGTTCTACAGCTCCCATTTTGGAACAGGCTGGGAGGATGCTGGCAAAGGTTGTGGAATTTGGCTTGACACCTGCTAATTGCATTTGTTTAAAAGTTTCCAAGGCCTTTTCAGCAAACCCATTTTGTGCATATCCTGCAATCAGTGCAGTCCATGAAATCACATTTCTTTCAGGCATTTTGTTGAACACTTCAGATGCCTCGTGCATCATTCCAAATTTTGCATACATATCTACCAGGGCATTTGCAACTACAACATCTGACAAAAGTCCCTCTTTCATTATGCTTTGATGGATGTCCAAACCTTGTTCTACAGTTCCCATTTTAGCACAGGCTGGGAGGATACTTGCAAAGGTTGTGGGGTTTGGCTTGACACCTACCAATTGCATTTGTTTAAAAGTTTCCAATGCCTTTTCAACAAAACCAGTTTGTGCATATCCTGCAATCAGTGCAGTCCATGAAACCACATTTCTTTCAGGCAGTTTGTCGAACAATTCACGTGCCTTGTCCATGCTTCCACATTTTGCATACATATCCACCAGGGCACTTGCAACTACAACATCTAAAAAAAGTCCCCTTTCTATAATACTTTGGTGTATGTCCATGCCTTGTTCCAAAGCTCCTATTTTGGCACAGGCTGGGAGTATGCTGGCAAAGGTGAACTGATCAGGTCGGACACCTGTTTGTTGCATCTGGTGAAAGAGTGCCAATGCCTCGTGAGGATACCCGTGTCTTTTGTAAGCTGCAATTATGATGTTCCATGAGTAGATATCTCGTTCAGTCATTTGCTCAAACATTTGGCGGGCATCCACTAAACATCCGCACTTTTCATACATGCGTGTAAGGGTATCTTGCAATAGTTTGTGTGTGGCAAACTGAAATTCACTGTGATTGATGTGAGAATGGATTTTCTTACCCTCTGAAAGGGCATTCTTGGAAATGCAGGCCTGCAATAGCAGAAAGTATGTAGAAGTGTGTAGAGGGGGATTGTGTAGGGTAAGCAAAATGTGTAGCGCCTCTTTCAATCGACCTTCTCCGCATAATGCAGTGAGAGTAAGATTGAGATTGGCTGCGGATGGCATTGGCATTGTATGATTATAATTGAAGCGTTGGAAATTGGCACTGTTATTAAATTTACTCGTGCCAGGATGAGAATGAAACCGTTATCTTCTTTTCCCTCAAAATTCGATTTATAGTTTCGAAGGAGAAGAAGAAAGTTTAAGTTGGGTTTGCATCTTAATCTTTTTACAGTTTTTTAGAAACGAAATTAGAGGATGAAGAATCTAATGAAATGGGTTCTTCAGAGTCTCTGAAAAGCACCAAACAAGACAATGAAGCACTTTGGGTAACAGTTGCTTCTGATTCCATGAAAGAGCTTATTGAATCTAGTTCAAGAGAGTTGCACGGAAATAAACAAATAAATTTTGGAAAGAGCAAGGAAAATATTTGTGAAGGGAAAGATGAGGTTGATTTGAAGAGTAAGGTTTCACCGGAGAGTTCTCCGGTTATCATTAAATACCTTGTTATTCATAACCAAGATTTCTAGTACATAGTTATTTGCTCACGAGTCGATCCCCACATGTCAAAGGAGCAATAACCAAAGGAAAAGGAGAAAAAAACTACTAAAAGAGTAATGTATTCCTAAAAAATAATGTTTTTTTTTAATGTTTGGCTTTGAGCCTTGATTTTCTCCCCTGTGGGTGAACTTTGTTTATTTTTTATCATGCTTTTTGCTCAGGGTTTGCTTTCAAACCATATGTGTTTTTAATTGAGCATGTATTATGTTTATAGATTTATGAATTTTCATTATATATTTATGTGAATAACAATGATACAAAGCAAGTGAATGTGGATGTTGACCGAAATTCTGCCATCTAGGGTCAAATCTCACAAGGCGTTTGTAGGTTGGATGTGGTTGTTTGAATTGACTTAATGGTTTCAGTGGTCGATGGTAACTATTTGTGTTGGTTTAAAAGTTCTTTGGAATTGGGCCCCTACGTTGTGCTCCAGATCTGGTTCGTATTTCTAGTCAAAAGTGACCATCTATAAAAAAAATGGAAATATTAATTAAATTTTGTACAATTAAGGATGTTGATTGTCGATTCCATGCTTATATGTTTTGAATCAATTAATTGTTGTTAGCTTATAAATTACATTTAATAGAATTAATTGCTAATTGGATAAATCGATGTTACATAGTTATGGGGAATAATTGTTATTATATATTATCATGTTTTTAGTGTTTTGTATCATGACTAAGATAACAATGTTCTTGTTTGTTTGATTGTGACAAATATATATCTCCCTCAGTGCAAGGAAGAGTATCATTGAAGAGAAGGAACTAGATGCAGATTATGCACAGTGCAAAGAGAATTGAGTGGATTGATTTGTGATCATTTTAGTTGCATGTCAAACATAGGCATTTGCTTTCACTTGTTTTGACATGGGTAGTGACCATCTAGGTTTAGATGATTTACTTGCGTATTTAGTATTGTTTTCATCTTTTGGATTAGATAATTGTCGAAGATGCATTGATTCTATATATTTATAGAAGTCGTAACAATTAGATATGACAATATGTATACATGTTTCAAAAGCTTCTTGTTTTTGGTTGTCATCAAGTATTGATGTTTTTCATTGTGTCTTGCATTGCAGTGTTCATAATAGGTCATTGGGTCAAAGACCTAATGGACATATACAAACTATCGAGGTGGTTATTTGAAATTACCACTTTTAATATTTTGACTAGTTTGGTCAATAACTAGGGTTGGTGAATGTAAGTTTCCCTTGGGGTTAGTACCCACGTGTTTGTGTAATCTCATGTTGACCTCCTTGAATAAAATTTACCCTAGCTACATAACCGTAATAGGATTATCTCACGACAAGGTGACCAACTTTGTTCAGAAACACCTTAGCCCTTTCCAAACCCTTCACTTTTTAAGGTGAGGTTATTCATATATATGTGTGTGTGTGTGTGTGTGTGTGTGTGTGTGTGTGTGTGTGTTTATGTTTTTATAACATCTTGGTTAGATATTTAATGATTGGATTGGGTTTTTTGTTAGATGCTTCTTTTAATTCGTATGTATTTAAAAGGCCACCTATCCTTGTTGTGGTGCCAACGTAACGTCTTAGCCAAAAAGTGTGGTTAAATTGGCCAATGTCAATAATATTTATTTATAAATTGTAAAATGTGAATTGTAAATTGTAATGCCTCCAAGGGAAAATGCGTGTAAACAATAAAAGTGGCTAGGTCTTTGAAGCTATTAATTTTTCCTTCACATGAGGTGGTTGTGTCATCATGAAGGAAGTTATCAACTACTAACATGTCGGTGATTTAAAAGCTATCCAAGAAAGTGCCATTACTTGATGGTAAGTTTTTGAGTTTCAACAGTGTTAAATTCAAATATTTACTATGTTTCTCACTTCAACTTAATCAATAGTGTCATGGGACGAGACTCTCTAGTGCACCCATACGTCACTAGATCCATCCCCAAGCCCATTTTCAACCTGAAAACTTTCGTTTAGAGACCTATGCCTCACACCCCAACACTGGGCCAACTCACCTAAACATCCGAGTGTTGAATCCATAACATCTATGCGAGTAATCAACTCAGGCCAGCATCACACACACAAGTCAAACTCAACTCGAGTCGTATCCCAAATTGCATCACTCATCTTAGGCTTAGTTCTCTTCATGATCCCCAATTCTTGCATTGTTGTCTTCCTTAGCTAGGAAGCCCCTCGATCTCCTTAGGTAGTGCCTCACACAACTACCCTACTTGGGGGTCTATCACAACTTGCAAATCCCCCTCTCAATTTAGCGAGGCCTTCGGTGTCGATGTGGTTTCACTTCAAGCCAATGCACAGGAATGGCACATGCCATGATAGAGCTATTGTGTAGTGCTTTCAACAAGTCACTAACTATATTAGCCTCCTCTCTTCAGTCACCATTATCAAATGGCACAAGTTCACCTATCCATAGCTTCTGGGAAGTCATCGCATTGCTCAGTACATCACTACACCTATCGAGTTTTCAATCTCGCATTCACATTACCTCATGTTCTATTGCATGTCTCCAATCTCACCTCTCATGCCCCAAAGTTAGTATTATTTTGGCTGCCAACTGCTCGCTTCAATGCTACAATGCAATCCGCCGCAATGGACCTCTCCACTCCTTGCATCTCTGAATTGTGTGGTTCAACATCGACCTTCTCCCTCCGAAAATAACCTTGTGTCTCATTTGTTTTGACTTACTCTCCTAAGGCACACTGCCCCCTTTGCCTCTTTTTAGTCACACACTACATTGGCAAAAGAATATTGTCTATGGTCCATAGGAAGTTGTTGCACTACTCAATGCACACTACATCTACTGAGTTTCGAGCTTGCAATAATAATGCCCCTAGAGCTCTACCACATGTTCTGCATTCCAACCCTTATGCCTCCAAAGCTACTCCTTCAGTCTACCTAGTTGCTCGATTCTAGTCAAATGCAAACCACGACATACACTTCACTCTCTGCATCTATTTGAGTTGTTTTTCCAACATCAACCTCCTTGCTCCGCTTGAACCTCAAGTCATTCTTGTTTCGACTTACTTTGCAAACGTAAGTGTTTCCACTTTCACTTCACAAGCATCACATACTTGCTCTGGAGTCTTCACATATATGACCCCTCGCATTGGGTAGGATCATAACACTTCTTGTTGATCTTCCATGCCCGCTCGATTGCACAATCGCACAGTTTTTCCTCTTAGTTGCATTATTTAGCAATGTCCTATACAATCACCTTACACATGTCGAGATTCCCATTGAATTGATTGACCGCTATGAAACCATTTGTCACGGGGCTAGACTCTCTAGTGCAACCATTCAGGGCAATAGATCCATACGCAAGCTCGTTTTCAGCCTAAAAACCACTATTTGGAGACACCCAAACTATGCCTCACACCCCAACATTGACCCAACTTACCTAAACATCTGAGTGTTGAATGCACAACATCAATGCAAGTTCTCAACTCGAGCCAACATCACACATACAATTCAGACTCAACTTGAGTTGCATCTAAACTTTCGTCACTCATCTTAGCCTTAGTTCTCTTCATAAACCCTAACTCTTGCATTAAACAAATGTTTGCCTCGGTCAGGGAGCTCCTCAAGCTCCCTGGGTAGTACCTCGCACAACTGCCCTTCTTGAAGGTGTCTCACCCCTCACAAATAACACATGAGTGTGTCATTATTATCTACCATTAATATTTTAAAATTTATTAATATTTTCTTAACATACCTAATCAATCTTCGCAATGAATAAACTGATGAGAAGAGACAAATTTGATGAACTAATGAAAGCCACATTTTTAGGCCGCCTTCCATTCAAGACTCTTTGTAAAAAAAATGCATATAAAGAACAGTGAAGTCAAGGACGACTAGAAAGCTTGATTAAAAACATCAGTGTTTTAGCAATAAGAAGGACACTAGGGAAGAGAGTGAGGCCCATGGAAACCAAGGTTCCAAGTTCTTTTTGGCATAGGCAAGATAAAATAGAAACAATGCATCATGGTTTTGTAATGCATGGAATGGCGATGGATGCAATTTATCATTAGGACCAGGGGATGTGTTTATCTTAACTGGGTAAATTCAATATTTATGAAAGGAAGCTCAGATTTTAGTATGCATCTCTCTTTGATGCTAATTTTCTTCTATGACCTTTGGTAATAGCTATGTTGTCCTTAAAATTATGGCTTTAATAAATAATGAAATTTCCCTTTACCTAGTTGATCCTTTGATGGTTGTGAGTTAGGACCAAGTGGTATTCATTTATTTGTTTTTGAACTTCAACAAGGCTTATAGACTTAAAAATAACATGCATGTTTCTTGAAAATATCCAAATGTTGACATTCATGGTTAAATTTTGAATGTATTCAAGTGCTTGACATGCACAATCAAATAAAAATTGTGATTTATTTTGATTAAACTTCCTATCTATTTGAAAGTCTTTCTGAGGGAAAATAGTATGATTCAATTCTAGAGCTAAAGATCGTAGTTCTCAACTAAGCAATCAAAAAGATTCTACAGGAATGCTAGGTTTAGGCATTGGCTCTCCAATGAGAATGGTACCAAATATATATATATATATATATATATATATATATATATATATATATATATATATACACACACACACACACACACACACACATATACACACACACACTTCTACTTTGCAAAATCTTTGTAAAAGAACAAATATTGAGAATGTTACGCAGAGGAAACTGTTCATTTTTATTTTGTGCGTTAAAAAAAAAAAAAAACACACTAGAACTGGATCTATCCAATTCCCTTTATAAAATAGTCGTAGGATTTTTATAAATGTCCAATTGTGGATCTACAAAGAGATTCAATTTCTTAATTTTCATAAGAAAACCTCTACTATTTTATGGTTTGAAGTGTCAAGCTACCATATTAGCCACTTTTAAAATATAGATGGCTTATAATTAGCTTGTAATTATTTTCATTATTGAAGATAATATAGTTGTTTATGTAGGAAAACATACATAAAAAATTGATTTGCTTGTTAACTCTAAATTCATTCAACATTTATTACAAAGGATTATACTATCTTAGAATTCCATGTTTCCTTCTAAAATGTAAACTGAAGGCATTTCTTTGAGATAAAAAAAATGAGGTTCCCTTCTCTTGGGTTTTATATAAAAACTATTTTGTAATATTCCTTAATATTTTTAATATTGGTTACACAAATTAAACAAACAACATTAGCCACCTAACTCATAAACATTATGAATTGAATCATTTATCATATAATTTTGCTTTGCAATGTGGAAAAAACAATCAACAAGCTTAATGTGGTTTTGGTTGTGGTTGTGGGTAAAAGATTATCAATATGTTTATGGTGGTTGTGGTTGTGGTTGTAAACAAACTTCACTTGGGCCACGTGAAATTTGGTCTTCACTAGCATTTACTAGGTAGGCAGCCGAATAAAAATGTTGTTGCAGGGTTCCTCTCACTCCTATGGATGATTCCCATCACATTCCTCAAAAGATCTTATGGTTCTCACATCTTAAATTCTTGTTGTTTCAATTCTATGGTGACTCCAAATACTTGCCTCTTGCTATTCAATCAACCTTAACAACAAATCATGTGCTTACAAGAGACAGTCATAGCCTATTTAGCTCTCTCCTTGTTAATGCCAATTTTTAAACTTCAATATGCCAAGTGCTTCATACCGTATACATGCAATTACAATGTAATAAAAAATTGTGATTTTACTTACATATATATAAAGTCTACTTTCATCTCTATAACATCAATCCAAAAACTTCATTATGCAAGTTTTTCATTTCATTCATTCGGCCATCTCTTTCTTCTTTTTCTTATTCTTTACCTCCTCGTCCAGCTTATCATTGGTTTCCTGAAAACAGTCCAATGCCATGACACCTCCATTGTATCTTATTACAGGGCATTAACGAATACTCCAACAGTATATATAGGCACTGATGCATAATTGCATACTATACATCTGATTCTATGAAATCAACAGCATGGTCTAGATCTCCTAACACTTAGGGAAAATGCTTTTTAGAAACAAGAAATAAAACCTGGTCGCTTCTTTACCACTGCAGGTCTGACATTGCACTTTGTTACAGTGTAAGCCTATGTTTACAGATTTTTTCCCTTGGCATTACCAATAATCTCCACAAGAACATTCTCCTTGATTGAAATGATGGAACTGGTTAGCATCTCTCACAACAATTTATCTTGCAACAATCTTGGAGATAAACTTGGTTGCAGTGTGGCAATCAACACATACTCTAAGATTCTTAACAACTCTAATAGTTGTCCCAATGGGCATGTTTAACAATCCAAATGCAATTGCCAAATTCTCACTATGGTGGCAAAGGAAATATTCTCTTTCCTCTTCCTCCACATCATTCACTACAAGTTTTGAATCTGTAAAATACCCTACTGCCTTCATCTCCCAAGACAATTTCTGCAACTTTGCATAGATCTCCTGTGTCCATGGGTGTGATCTATCTCCTACACAATAATCATGTACCAGTCGATGCCCTTCAATCCAACTTCATCAAGGTATCTTTTTAATTCCTCCATCTTTCATGAATCTCCTTACCATTTGAACCTCACCCCACCTGCCCACTTCTGCATAGATGTTTGACAGAAGAACATAAGTCGCAGCATTTTTAGGATCCAGCTCAAAAAGAATCCTCACCGTATATTCTTATGTGCTCTGCAGGCACCAAGCAAACACGTCCACATAGCCACCACAAGTATAATTGGCATTTTGATGATATATTTTAGAGTTTCCTCAAGATAGCCAGCATGGCCAAGAAGTTCAATCATGCACACATAATGATCAGTTGTAGGCATAATGCAATTAAAGTTACTCAATGTCATTGAAGTATTTACAGCCCTCATCCACTAAACCTGCATGGCTGCATGCTAATAAAACACAAGCAAAGCTTATATAGTCAGGGCATGTTCCAAAGTGCTTCATCACTTCAAAGAATTTGAGGGTGTCCTTGCAAAACCCATTTTGTGCATATCTTGCAATCATTGTGTTCCATGATACTACATCTCTTTGAGCCATGTTGTCAAATAGTTTATGTGCCTTGTGTGTGCTTTCACAATTTGCATACATGTATATCAGGGTATTTACAACTATGACATCTGATGAAAATCCATATTCAATTATGCTTTTACGGATGTCCATACCCTATTCTAACGCTGCCATTTTGGCACAGGTTGGGAGGACACTGGCAAAGGTTGTGGAGTTTTTCTTTACACCTAACAATTGCATTTTCTTAAAAGTTTCCACAGCTTTTTCAACAAATCCATTTTGTGCATATCTTGTAATCATTGCATTCGATGATACCACATCTCTTTCAGTCATTTTGTCAAATAGTTCACATGCCTTATGTGTGCTTCCACATTTGGCATCTGATGAAAATCCCCATTTGATTATGCTTTGATGAATGTCCATACCCTGTTTCAAAGCTCCCAATTTGGCACATGCTGGAAGGATGCTGGCAAATGTTGTGGAGTTTGTCTTTACACTTGCTAATTGCATTTATCTAAAAGTTTCCAAGGCCTTTTCAGAAAACCCATTTTGTTTAACACTTCACGTGCCTTGTGTGAGCTTCCACAATTGGCATACATGTCTATGAGGGAATTCACAACTATGTCATCTGATGAAAATCCCCATTTGATCATGCTTTGATGAATGTCCATACCCTGTTCTAAAGCTTTGAATTTGGCACAGGCTGGGAGGATGCTGGAAAAGGTTGTGGAGTTGGGTTTTACACCTAACAATTGCATTTCCTTAAAAGTTTCCACAACCTTTTCCATAAAACCATTTTGTGCATATCCTGCAATCAGTGCAGTCCATGATATCACATTTCTTTCAGGCATTTTGTTGAACACTTCACATGCCTTGTGTGTGCTTCCACATTTGGCATACATGTCTATGAGGGAATTCACAACTATGCCATCTGATGAAAATCCCCATTTGATTATGCTTTGATGAATGTCCATACCTTGTTCTAATGCTCCCAATTTGGCACAGGCTGGAAGGATGCTGGCAAAGGTTGTGGAATTTGGCTTGACGCCTGCTAATTACATTTGTTTAAAAGTTTCCAAGGCCTTTCAGCAAACCCATTTTGTGCATATCCTGAAATCAATGCAATCCATGATATCACATTTCTTTCAGGCATTTTGTTGAACACTTCACGTGCCTTGTGTGTGCTTCCACATTTGGCATACATGTATATGAGGGAAATCACAACTACGCCATCTGTTGAAAATCCCCATTTGATAATGCTTTGATGAATGTCCATACCCTGTTCTAAAGCTCCCAATTTGGCACAGGCTGGGAGGATGCTGGCAAAGGTTGTGGAGTCGGGTTTTACATCGGACAATTGCATTTCCTTAAAAGTTTCCACAGCATTTTCCATAAACCCATTTTGTGCATCTCCTGCAATCATTGTGTTCCATGATACTATATCTCTTTGACCCATTTTGTCAAACAGTTCATGTGTCTTGTGTGTGCTTCCACATTTTGCATACATGTCTATCAGGGCATTCACAACTATGACATCTGATGAAAATCCATATTCGATTATGCTGTTATGGATGTCCATACCTAGTTCTAAAGCTCCCAATTGGGCACAGGCTAGGAGGATGCTGGGAAAGGTTGTGGAATCAGGTTTTACACCTGACAATTGCATTTCTTTAAAAGTTTCCACAGACTTTTCATTTAACCCATTTTACGCATATCCTACAATCATTGCATTCCAAGATACCACATTTCTTTGAGCCATTTTGTCAAACAGTTCACGTGCCTTGTGTGTCCTTCCACATTTTGCATACATGTCTATCAGGGCACTTGCAGCTATGACATCCGACAAAAACCCAACTTCGACTATGCTTTGATGGATGTAAATACCTTGTTCTACAACTCCCATTTTGGAACAGGCCGGGAGGATGCTGGCAAAGGTTGTGGAATTTGGCTTGACACTTGCTAATTGCATTTGTTTAAAAGTTTCCAAGGCCTTTTTAGCAAACCCATTTTGTGCATATCCTGCAATCAGTGCAGTCCATGATATCACATTTCTTTCAGTCATTTTGTTGAACACTTCAGATGCCTTGTGCATCATTCCAAATTTCACATACATATCTACCAGGGCACTTACAACTACAACATCTGACAAAAGTCCCTCTTTCACTATGGTTTGATGGATGTCCAAACCTTGTTCTACAATTCCCATTTTAGCACGGACTAGGAGGATACTTGCAAAGGTTGCGGGGTCTGGCTTGACACCTACCAATTGCATTTGTTTAAAAGTTTCCAATGCCTTTTCAACAAAACCGTTTTTTGCATATCCTGAGATCAGTGCAGTCCATGAAACCACATTTCTTTTAGGCATTTTTTTGAACACTTTAGATGCCTTGTGCATCATTCCAAATTTTGCATACATATCTACCAGGGCACTTGCAACTACAACATCTGACAAAAGTGCCTCTTTCATTATTCTTCATTGTCTTATTTGGTGCTTTTCAAAGATTCTGAAGAAGCCATTACCTTAGATTCTTCATCCTCTAATTTGGTTTCTAAAACTGTAAAAAGGTTCAAATGCAACCCAACTTAAACTTTCGCCTTCTCATTTGAATCCATAAATCCACTTTTGAGGGAAAAGAAGATAACAATTTCATTCTCATCCTCACACGAGCAAATTTAATAACAGTGCCAATTTCCAATGCTTAAATTATAATCATACAATGCCAATGCCATTCGTATCCAATCTCAATCTCACTCTCACAACATTATGTAGAGAAGGCCGATTGAAAGAGGCACTACACATTTTGCTTACCCTACACAGTCCCCCTCTACACACTTATACATACTTTCTGCTATTGCAAACCTACATTTTCAAGAAAGCCCTTTCAAAGGGTAAGTAAATCCAATCCCACATCAATCATAGTGAATTTAAGTTTGCCACACACAAACTATTACAAGATACCCTTACATGCATGTATGAAAAGTGCGGATGTTTAGTAGATGCCCGCCAAATGTTTGAGCAAATGATTGAACGAGATATATACTCATGGAATATCATAATTACAACTTACAAAAGACACGGGTATCCTCAAAAGGAATTGGAACTCTTTCACCAGATGCAACAAACAGGGGTTCGACCTGATCAATACACCTTTGCCAGCGTACTCCCAGCCTGTGCCAAAATAGGAGCTTTGGAACAGGGCATGGACATACACCAAAGTATTATATAAAGGGGACTTATTTTAGATGTTGTAGTTGTAAATGCCCTGGTAGATATGTATGCAAAATGTTCATCACTCTTGTATTCAAACTTGTAATTCTATTCTAAGTCTTTGTCCACCAACTAGACCTCACTTTCCAAGCCTTCAATGAGGCTTTCAACCTGATCCACTTCATTTTTATCATTCTCTTCTCTCAGCTGGCTGCCACTAGCTTCCTTTGCTTCACCCAAACCTTCCTCATCTATATCAAGGTGTTGTTCACCCACACCCATTTGTTCTCTCATGCTATACTTCAACATGTTTCTCTTAAGTTGCTTGTATAATAGCTTTTTTTGGCTTCTCTCCTATCTCTTTGCTTGCATCTTCCTTTTATTTACCTATTGCTTGATTGGCCACTTGAGTGGCTTCTTCCTCATCACCCATTCACCGTATGGGTTCTCCATTTCTCTCTCCTGCTCTAGCATGAACAACAACTTATACATTTGATGCATCATCTCTATCATCTCTTTCTCCATCTCTATTCTCTTCTTGGTGTCCTCTTGCACCATCTTCTTGTGTTAGCTCTTCTCTCTCATGACCTATTTTCTCTTTTCCCTCTCTTTCCTCATCTAAACTAGGATGTCTACTAACTCTTTGGTCTCATCTGGACCTACTCTTCTTTCTGATAAGTCTTCTCTCACTTGCCACATCTTGACCTCTCTCTTGGGTCTCTCTCTCAATCACTATGGCCCACTTGGGTCATTCACTTCTCTTGTCATTTCACTAGAACAACTATTCTCTCTCCTCAACCTCACTTTTGAGTTGTCCAATATCTCTCATTCTCATCAACAAGCCTCACTTGGCTGCTACCAATTTCAACTTTGCATTCACAAGGTCAATACTATCTCATGAGCATATCAAAAACATCAAACAAAAACTAAATGAAACGTGTACCTTTTATACATGCTCACCTCCTTTCTCTTCTCCCCACGAACATGTGGATCTGATACCAAATGATGCAGAGCACTTGTTTCATACTCTGCTATCCCTGAGCTCTAACATCTACAAATATAAAAACTTGCATTGAATCTTCCTTACCTTGTGTTATATGTCAACTTTATCCTCTCTAGGCTTATTATAATCTCTCTCTATCTACTTCATGAGCCTCTGTTCACCTCATACCTTTCTAATACATCTCATTCCACTCATCCACCTCTCTTGTATTTATCTCATACACTAGTCTCTCACTCAACTATAGGCTCCTTTGACAAAACACTTGGATTCTTTCCCTAGGTCTTATATAGCCAATCTATCAACTAGGATGGCCTTATAGGGTCTTAATAAACTTGTCCCAATCTCCCTCGGGTCCTCTTCCAATCTCAAGCCTCTACTTTGGATCTTCAACCTTCAACCTCACTCTAAAGTTTGTAGCCTTTTTTTTAACTCTTTTGCCTTGTACGATCTAGTACCATGGAATCTTTAAAAACAAATCACATATCCTGCCACCCTCTATCACATTTTAACTCTCCATAAAATTTTAGGCTTCAAATATCTATCTAGATACTCCTCCTTGCATTAGCACAAACCTAATTAGGTCTCTCTAGGACTCCTTAATACATATTCTTCTATAACACACCCATACGGTTCCGTACCGTCCTCAAACCTTCAAAATCTTCTTTCTCATACCATTTTCCACCAAACTACCAATTTTCACTAATTTTCATCGGCTAGACACATACTCAAACTCGGAGCCAAACAAACAATATTTATTTATTGAATAAAAAATATATAAAGATTTGAGACACACTCATACACAGGAAGATGGAAGAATAAGAAGAGAACCGTTTGGTGGAAGTAGACAGATTATGCCCAACTAGTGGGTAAAAATAAGAGAAGCCTTTGGTGGAGGAGGATGGACTATGGTGGGTATAATCCCACAAAATAAGAAAGGGTGAGAAGAGAAGAGCAAAAAAGGAAGGATCTAAAACTAGCCATAAGTTGGAAGTGGAGGAGGAAAAGAGAATACCATCGAAGATATTCGGTGTGATGGAAGGGAGTGCCATGTTCATCAATATCAATGGAAAAAATAGTGGGTTTTCCATTTATTCCATTAATGTGAGCAAGATATCACATTTAATTACCTTTAGTGTATGATGTAGGAGCATCCAAGGCATACGGGTGATCTTGCATCACCAAAAATAGGTAGGTGTTTAATTAGTTTCCATAAAGAGTCCTGGGGTAGATTTATCAGTCTAACAAAGTCCTTGTGCTAAATAAAAAATATCACAAAGTTACAAAGACCAATTTTATCCCTTTAGTCTCTTAGTCAAGTCATGTTACATTCACAACATTAAGTTGTAATGTCACAATGATCACATATTTATGTCTCTTAGTTCACAGTTTGTCACATGTAAGCCACCAAGCAATTCCTATGCTAAACGAAGGTCTCACTTATATTAGTTAATCTTGCACAATGATCACAATCTCCATGTTCTATGAAGATCTCATGCACACCCTACCCCTTCCACCCACCTTCCCCCCACTACCCCACCTACCCCTCCACTGCCCCGCTCCCTCCCGCCCTTCCTGGCCCGCCACACACTCATATGCATGTATGTGTATGTATATATGTATGAATGTGTGTGTGTGTGCCGACACACATACATGCATATTCCTAAGTCCTAAGTTTTATCAGTGGCCACATTTCAAAACATTTTTTAAAACTAAGTCTATGGTCTCACAAAGTCTGGGTGGATGAGACAGTTTATAAATTGGAATGTAAAGTATAATGGGTCCACAAATATAACGTAGTACATGGATCACAGGGTTCTTAGAACTCGTGCTTAGGACAATGGATTCCATCGAAGATAGGTGTCGTAATCACAATTATTCACAAAAACCTCATATTATTTGTAATTCTTAGTCACGACAAGCACCATAGGTAGATGCGTGGCCAATCTCCAATGGGTCCAAAAGATATAAAAAGGTTAAATTGTAAGGAAAATGCATTATAATCCTTATATTAATATTATTTGATCCACGAGTCTTTGGAAATATGCTGAGCAACACGATAAACTTTGAACAACCACAAATTCCCCAAAGATCAACAAATGAGGCATTTAAGATTTCGTTGGAAAGAACTTTCAGTTAGTAGTGGCCAAGAAATAGCTAACTCAATCTATTGCCATATATCACAACAAACTTCCCAATGATCACGAGCATTTAGAGAATGAAACTCGAGAAGATAACGGGCAAGAAAATGAAAAACATATGACACTGAACATAAAATGGGTATTTACCTATAAGAGAGGTGGGAAATAACATAAATAGGATGCCAATATCATGAAAGAAGAGTTGGAATTGAGGAGAGAGGGATGATTAGGGAAGAGGTTCCCATTTGAGATAAAATACCACATAACAAAGAGAAGGCATGACCACAATCAACAAAGAGATCAAGCAGAAAGTATTCAACAAAGAGATCAAAAGAAAATAAAGGGGCCATACATTAGACAGGAGCCACAATATATATCAACAAATAGGTGTCTCAAAGAGGAGTTACAGATTTTGTAACAGTGATTGAGATTGTAAATCCCAAAGAGGCTTAGAGTTAAAGGGAAATAGAGTAAATGTAGAAAGTCATTGTCATAAATGATTATTTCCAATTAAAGACGATTTTTTTGTTTTTCCTAGCTACACGGTCAAGGGGATCCCTTACTATGAACTACACCAGAAACATCACTATTTGATCCAACTATAGCTTTGAATTCATATCCCTCATGCATTCCATAATATTATTTCAAGATCTGATATTTTTGAGGGGAGCTTGAGAGAGTGAAAATCATCATTCTTATGATCTCATATTGTATTCTTAGTGTTGGGAAAATCAAAGCATTAATCATTGGTTTTATGACTTGGGTTTAATTTTGGAGGAGAGAAAATATTGTTTAGATGTAGGTAGAATCTCCATAATCTCCATCAAAGTGTTTGTGAAGAATTGTAGAATATTTTATTGATATTGAAGGAATGTTAAGAAAAACAATATCTTAAAGTTAGCTATTGTTATGATATGCCCGAATGACTTCTTTATGATATTAACGTTAAATTATTTTAGTAAGCTTATAATCCATAATTAACAATGATATTTTTATGGGATTGTCTTCTAAACACGAGTAATGAAGGTCGTAAATCTTAAATATATATTTTGAGGCCTCGATTTTATTAATATAATAATTATCAAGGTTGGATTTTTCACTCTATTATTGTGAGTCTAAGTTCTGTAATCCTAATTATCATAAACAAAAATAATTTCTTTAATCTATAATTAAGAAAAAAAATCTTTACCAATATTTCATATAAATTTAATATAATCTTCAAAATATACCATGAAATAGTTATGTGTTGCCTTATAATCATGGTGGAAGAAGGATGTCGCAAGAACCATCAAAGTCAAATCATTTATAACTTTCATGAGAAAGTTTTTTTTCTTGCTCCTCGACAGTATGATGTAGGAGCATCACCTACCACTTGTACATATGATCTATTTTGTAAGTTTTGCGTTCTTAGTAGGTTGTTAAGGTCATCATAAGTCTATATGAGTCAATATAAAATGGTGGAACTTTGTGAAATTTGAATTTGGGACTTTTAGGCATTTTCCCGCCTAAAAGACCAATTCAAATATTTGAATAATTTTGTGTTGTTTCTCAAATGTTTTGATGAAGTGAAAGGTAGAGATATTATGACCTTGTATCTTAGAGTCTTCAAGAATGTTTTAGGATGTTTTGCATTTGTTAGGTGATTTAAGAACTTTCCTCAATGAACCAAAGAGGAAGTTACAAAGTTAGTTAGAGGTTGCATACCAATAAAACAGATTGTAGTTGTTTGTGTAGGTAGGTTTTTATTCCAGGTCAGAAATACAAAAGTGAGGGGTTAGATTCGAAAGATTGATGTAGAAGAACCCATGAAGGAATAACGAAGAAATTTTGTATTCTTAAAATCAAGAGTTGCAGACCCTAAGTATTTATATGAGAAAATTAACTGTGCAATATTGACTAACAAAGGAAGATGGAGGATAATAAACTCTGAAGATTTTTGTGTTTATGGTAAGTAGTTATCGGTGTTCTTGTATTGTTTCAAGTACTTAGCATGTTTGATTCCACTTCATGTAAAGGTGGTTAGATTGATACAGTCCTTGCCCTGTGTCAATATGATAAGACGATAGTATAAACATCATAATAGGGAAAATTGTAAATCTGACAAGAGTTGTAGTTTTTTATTTGTTTGAAAGGTTCAGTATAAGTGTGTGAGGGTAGAGAAAGCTTTGATTTATTGTCTATAACTTCTGAACGAAGGCTAATTCGAAAAAATACCGCGTGTTGTCGGCATTCTGTTGAAAGAAGAGTTCCGAGCGTGCGTTTTGAATGAAAGAGAGCAAAAGCTCTTTCCTCGGGTTTGTATAAACCTGTTTCAGAATACGCAATCTAACAGAAATTGAAGAAACCAAGAATTGATTGAAGAAATTTTTTTTTAAGTTGACCCCGTACGAATTAATAAAAATGCAGACGACTGTGCATGAAAGCCCAAGAAGGATAATGATGGTATTCGATTGAATTCGTTGGAAAGAATCCTATATGAGAGAATGACATTTTAATGCATGCGTTGACAGGTTATTTCCCTTGTGTTTATTGAAGTCCTTGCGTTCCATTAGTGATTTCCAAACATATAAATGTTGAATCCAAGACAAAACTGCGTGCTCATATAGCTAACTTTGATGGTGTTGTATGAGAATGATTGTTCTCTGTGTTGAATGTAAAGGAACAGAGCATCGAATTAAAGAAATGTGTTGATAAATCGGTAGGTTGATATGCATTATTTGGTATGATTTACGCATTGCAAAGGTGCGTTCAAGATTCTTCTTAAAACGTCAGTCACCAAACCTGTTTCCTGTTTATGCAATGAACAAATCAACAACAAATGGTAAAAGAAAACTGTGTATTGGTACAGTTTATAGAAGTGAAAGATTGTCAATAAAATTAAGAGTGGAAATTGCTACGGGCAGAGGTAGTTGATGTCAAAGAAGGTATATAGCGGTTAATGAATGGGTCAAAGGGATTCCTCAAAGACTGTAATGAGTATGTTAAAATCTATTGACATTGTATACATGCAAAAGAATACATTAAATCTTGTAAGTTATATAGATCTAATGGTCTATTTGGCAAAGAAGTGAACAGTGAGACAAAGGCAAATTGAATTGAGAATGAATTGATTATCAGTTTTTTGGCACGAATTTACATATTGCAGGTATCATAGTAGAGTTGGAAAAGTGGGTATATAACTCTGCATCATTGGGCCACGTGAAATTTGGTCTTCACTAGCTTTTACTAGGTATGCAGCTAATTAAAAATGTTGTTGCAGGGTTCCTCTCACTCCTATGGATGATTCCCATCACATTCCTCAAAAGCTCTTGTGGTTCTCACATCTTAAATTTTTGTTGTTTCAATTCTATGGTGACTCCAAATACTTTCCTCTTGCAATTCAATCAACCCTAACAACAAATCATGTGCTTACAAGAGACAGTCATAGCCTATGTAGCTCTCTCCTCACTAATGCCAATTTGTAAACTTCAATATGCCAAGTGCTTCATACCATATACATGCAATTACAGTGTAATAAAAATTGTGATTTTACTTATTTATATACAAAGTCTACTTTCATCTCTATAACATCAATCCATAAACTTCATTATGCAATTTTTTCATTTCATTCATTCGGCCTTCTCTTTTTTCTTTTTCTTACTCCTTACCTCCTCATCCAGCTTATCATTGGTTTCCTGAAAACAGTCCAATGCCATGACACCTCCATTGTATCTTATTACAGGGCATTAACGAATACTCCAACAGTTTATATAGGCACTGATGCATAATTGCATACTAAACATCTGACTTTATTAAATCAACAGCATGGTCTAGATCTCCTAACACTTAGGGAAAATGCTTTTTAGAAACTGGAAATAAAACCTGGTCGCTTATTTACCACTGCAGGTCTGACACTGCACTTTGTTACAGTGTAAGCATATGTTTACAGATTGTTTCACTTGGCATTAAAATGATGGAACCAATTAGCATCTCTCACAACAATTCGTCTTGCAACAATCTTGGAGATAAACTTGGTTGCAGCGTGGCAATCAACACATACTCTAAGATTCTTAACGACTCTAATAGTTGTCCCAAGTGGTGTGTTTAACAATTCAAATGCAATTGCCAACTTCTCAGTATGGTGGCAGAGGAAATATTCTTTTTCCTCCTCCTCCACATCATTCACTACAAGTTTTGAATCTGTAAAATACCCTGCTGCCTTCATCTCCCAAGACAATTTCTCCAACTTTGCAGATATCTCGTGTCTGTGGGTGTGATTTATCTCCTACACAAAAAAACATGTACCAGTTGATGCCCTTCAATCCAACTACATCCAGGTATCTTTTTAATTCCTCTATCTTTCATCAATCTCCTTACCATTTAAACCTCACCCCACCTGCCCGCTTCTGCATAGATGTTTGACAGAAGAACATAAGTCGCAGCATTTTGAGGATCCAGCTCAAAAAGAATAGTTGCTATAAATACTCCTAACCGTATATTCTTATGTGCTCTGCAGGCACCAAGCAAACACGTCCACATAGCCACCACAGGTATAATTGGCATTTTGATGATATAGTTTAGAGTTTCCTCAAGATAGCCAGCCCGGCCAAGAAGGTCAATCATGCACACATAATGATCAATTGTAGGCATAATGCAATTAGAGTTGCTCATGTCATTGAAGTATTTACAACCCTCATCCACTAAACCTGCATGGCTGCATGCTAATAAAACACAAGCAAAGCTTATATGGTCAGGGCATGTTCCAGAGTATTTCATTAATTCAAAGAATTTGAGAGCATCCTTGCAAAAGCCATTTTGTGCATATCCTGCAATCATTGTGTTCCATGATACTATATCTCTTTTAGCCATTTTGTCAAACAGTTCATGTGCCTTGTGGGTGCTTCCACATTTTGCATACATGTCTATCAGGGCATTCACAACTATGACATCTGATGAAAATCCATATTCGATTATGCTGTTATGGATGTCCATACCCTGTTCTAAAGCTCCCAATTTGGCACAGGCTGGGAGGATGCTGGCAAAGGTTGTGGAGTCAGGTTTTACACCTGACAATTGCATTTCCTTAAAAGTTTCCACAGACTTTTCATTTAACCCATTTTGCGCATATCCTGCAATCATTGCATTCCAAGATACCACATTTCTTTGACCCATTTTGTCAAACAGTTCATGTGCCTTGTGTGTCCTTCCACATTTTGCATACATGTCTATCAGGGCACTTGCAGCTATGACATCCGACAAAAACCCAAATTCGATTATGCTTTGATGGATGTCCATACCTTGTTCCACAGTTCCCATTTTGGAACAGGCTGGGAGGATGCTGGCAAAGGTTGTGGAATTTGGCTTGACACCTGCTAATTGCATTTGTTTAAAAGTTTCCAAGGCCTTTTCAGCAAACCCATTTTGTGCATATCCTGCAATCAGTGCAGTCCATGAAATCACATTTCTTTCAGGCATTTTGTTGAACACTTCAGATGCCTTGTGCATCATTCCAAATTTTGCATACATATCTACCAGGGCATTTGCAACTATAACATCTGACAAAAGTCCCTCTTTCATTATGGTTTGATGGATTTCCAAACCTTGTTCTACAGTTCCCATTTTAGCACAGGCTGGGAGGATACTTGCAAAGGTTGTGGGGTTTGGCTTGACACCTACCAATTGCATTTGTTTAAAAGTTTCCAATGCCTTTTCAGCAAAACCAGTTTGCACATATCCTGCAATCAGTGCAGTCCATGAAACCACATTTCTTTCAGGCATTTTGTCGAACAGTTCACGTGCCCTGTCCATGCTTCCACATTTTGCATACATATCTACTAGGGCATTTGCAACTACAACATCTAAAAAAAGTCCCCTTTCTACAATACTTTGGTGTATGTCCATGCCCTGTTCCAAAGCTCCTATTTTGGCACAGGCTGGGAGTATGCTGGAAAAGGTGAACCGATCAGGTCGGACACCTGTTTGTTGCATCTGGTGAAAGAGTGCCAATGCCTCGTGAGGATACCCGTGTCTTTTGTAAGCTGCAATTATGATATTCCATGAGTAGATATCTCGTTCAGTCATTTGCTCAAACATTTGGCGGGCATCCACTAAACATCCGCACTTTTCATACATGCGTGTAAGGGTATCTTGTAATCGTTTGTGTGTGGCAAACTGAAATTCACTGTGATTGATGTGGGAGTGGATTTGCTTACCCTCTGAGAGAGATTTCTTGGAAATGCAGGTCTGCAATAGCAGAAAGTATGTAGAAGTGTGTAGAGGGGGATTGTGTAGGGTAAGCAGAATGTGTAGCGCCTCTTTCAATCGACCTTCTCTACATAATGCAGTGAGAGTGAGATTGAGATTGGCTGCGGATGGCATTGGCATTGTATGATTATAATTGAAGCGTTGGAAATTTGACATTGTTACTTTACTCGTGCGAGAATTAGAATGAAACCGTCATCTTCTTTTTCCTCAAAAGTGAATTTATGGATTTGATAAAAATGTCAAATAAAAATCTCAAAATTTACATTTAAAAGTTTTCATGGCACAAAAATAACCTGCGACGGCTCCTTGTTAAACCCTACGCAAAATATTTGATAATGGCGGTGGCTGCAACTGGTCCGTATCGCAGATCGATCATGCGGTTCGCTGTTTTTCCCCCTTTTTTTTAAGATTTAAAGGTTTATTCCATGTGCTGCCAAAAGATATAAACATAGACAGCGTATTTCGACTTTACGCAAGAATATGCAGAAGTAGCTCTGGTTTGGATAAGGCTATTTAACCTCTTTTTATATTTGTACGTAGACTCCATTCTTACTCGAAATAGTAACTCTTTTAGAGAAATGATGTGCTTTTTTATGAAACTTGTAACAAAAAAAATATTGCTTATACTAAAATTTGTGTTCAAATGGATGCAAGTAAATCCCTTCTGAAAAGGATTTGATTAAAATCATTAGAGGAGACGTGTTTGAGTATGTTGTTGACTATAAAAGCCTTCCCTTCCAATCATTAGTGTCCCATGTCCAAGGTTATCTAGCCTAAGATTGCCCTATAAAAATAACATTTAAATGAAAAGAAAGTTGAAAAGAAGGAATTTCAAGAAATTGGAAAGAAAAAGTGGAAAGGCCCTAAATTTGATTCAAATAAGAACGAGAAAGTTCAAATCGGGTTGCAACCTAAACCTTTTGCAGTTTTAGGAACCAAATCAGAGGATGAAGAATCTAAAGTAGTGGCTTCTTTAGATTCTTTGAAGGACAACAAACAAGACAATGAAGAACCTTGGGTAACAGTTGCTTCTGATTCCATGAAAGTACTATTGAATCTAGTTCAAGAGAGTTGTAGGGAAATAAACAAGTAGATCTTGGAAAGAGCAAGGAAAATGTATGTCAAGGGAAGATGAGGTTGGTTTGAAAAGTAAGGTTTCTTCAGAGAGCCCTATGGTTGTCATTAAATGACTTGTTATTCATAACCAAGATCCCTAGTGCACAGTGATTTGCTCAGTAGTTGATCCCTACATGCCAAAGGAGCAATAGCCCAAGGAAAAAGAGGAAGGGCCAGCGAAAAGAGTAATGCATTCCTAAAAAATTTTTTTTTTTTTTAATTTTGGCTTTGAGACTTGATTCTCTCTCCTGTCACTAAACCCTGTTTATTTTTTGTCATACTTTTTGCTCGGAGTTTGCTTTTATACCATCTGCATTTTTGATCGAGCATGTACTATGTTTTATCTAATGCAACAATAGTATGATTTCAATCAAAATAAAAATATATTTCAATTTTATTTTTTTATTTATTTTTAAATGTGAAGTACTAAAAAAATTAAGAAATTAATAAATTTTTATAATTTTTTTTGTTGCGTAAATGTTTGTATAAGGGCTTCCTAACCTTTTATCATTGCCACTTTAATGTCGTTTAGGGTTTAGGAAAGTCCTGCTAAAAGAGTAATATATTCCTCAAAAAATAATGTTTGGCTTTGAGCCTTGATTCTCTCTTCGGTTACTAAACCCTATTTATTTTTTGTCGCATTTTTTACTTGGGGTTTGCTTTCATGCCATCTGCCATTTTGATCGAGCATGTATAATGTTTTATCTAATAAAATATGTAGCGTGATTTCAATCAAAATAAAAATATATTTTTATTTTTTAGAAATGTGACATAAAAAAAATTAATTAATAAATTTGTAATTATTTATAATTTTTTTGTTGCGTCAATGCATTGTATAAGGGCTTCATAACCTTCTGTCTTTGCCACTTTAATGGGGTTTTTCTGGTGGCACCATACTATAAATTTTTGTTTGTTATAAAGAAGAAAATAAAACTTTTATCATCAATTACAAATAAACCAATAAATAACAAAGTTTGAATACATAATTATATATTAAAACTTACATAAATAACAAAATTCGAATAAATAACAAAGTTTGAAATTGGCACTGTTATTAAATTTACTCGTGCGAAGATGAGAACGAAACCGTTATCCTTTTTTCCCTCAAAAGTGGATTTATGGATTCAAATGAGAAGGAGAAAGTTTAAGTTGGGTTGCATCTTAGCCTTTTTACAGTTTTAGAAACCAAATTAGAGGATGAAGAATGTAAGGTAATGGCTTCTTCAGAATCTCTGAAGAGCACCAAACAAAACAATGAAGAATTTTGGATAACAGTTGCTTTTATGATTCCATGAAATAGCTTCTTGAATCTAGTTCAAGAGAGTCGCAGGGAAATAAACAAATAGATCCCCACATGCCAAAGGAGCAATAGCCAAAGGAAAAGGAGGAAGAACCTATTAAAAGAGTAATGCATTCCTCAAAAATAATGTTTTTTTTAATGTTTGGCTTTGAGCATTGATTCTCTCTCCTCTTAGTGAACTCTGTTTATTTTTTGTCATGTTTTTTGCTCGGGGTTTGCTTTCATACCATCTGTGTTTTTGATCGAGCATGTACTATGTTTATGGATTTTCATTATATATTTATGTGAATGACAATGACACAAAGCAAGTGAATGTGGATGTTAACCGAAATGTAGCCATCAAGGGTAAAATCTCAAAGGGTGTTAGTAAGTTGGATGTGGTTGTTTGAATTGACTTAATGGTTTCAGTGGTCAGTGATAACTGTTTGTGTTGGTTTAATGGTTCTCGGGGATTGGACCCCCTCGTTGTGCCCCAGATCTGATTTGTAGCTCCAGTCAAAAGCGATCATCTATTAAAAAAAATGGAAATATTAATTATTTTTTGTACAATTAAGGATGTTGATTGTTGATTCCATGCTTATATGTTTTGAATCAATTAATTGTTGTTAGCTTATAAATTACATTTAATAGAATTAATTGTTAAATGGATAAATCGATGTTACATAGTTATGGGGAATAATTGTTATTATCTATTATCATGTTTTTAGTGTTTTGTATCATGACTAAGATACCAATATTCTTGTTCATTTGATTGTGACACATGTATATCTCCCTCAGTGCAAGGGAGAGTATTATTGAAGAGAAGGAACCATATGTAGATTATGCACAGTGCAGAAAGAATCAGGGGGATTAATTTGTGATCATTTTAGTTGCATGTCAAACATAGGCATTTGCTTTCGCTTGTTTTGACATGGGTAGTGACCATCTGGGTTTAGATGATTTACTTGCATAATTAGTATTGTTTTCATCTTTTGGATTAGACAATTGTAGAGGATGCATTGACTCTATATATTTATAAAATTCATAGCAATTGGATATGACAATATGTATACATGTTTCAAATGTTTCTTGTTCTTAGTTGTCATCACGTATTGGTGTTTTTCATTGTGTCTTGCATTGCAGGCCATGTTCATAATAGGTCATTGGGTCAAAGACCTAATGGACCTATACGAACTATCTAGGTGATTATTTGAAATTACCACTTTTAATATTTTGACTAGTTTGGTCAATAACTGGGTTTGATGAATGTAAGTTTCACTTGGGGTTAGGACCCATGTGTTTATGTAATCTCATGTTGACCTCCTTGAATAAAATTTACCATAGTAGGTTTATTTCACAATGAGGCGACCAACTAAGTGCAGAAACACCTTAGCCATTTCCAAACCCTTCACTTTTTAAGGTGAGGTTACTCATATAATTATATAAATAAATATATATGTTTTTATGTTTTTATAACATCTTGGTTAGATATTTAATGATTGGATTGGGTTATTTGTCAGATGCTTTTTTTAATTCGTATGCGTTTAAAAGGCCACCTATCTTTGTTGTGGTGCCAATGCAACGTCTTAGCCAAAAAGTGTGGTTAAATTGGCCAATGTCAATAATATTTATTTATAACTTGTAAAATTTAAATTGTAAAATGTAATGCCTCCAAGGGAAAATGTGTGTAAACATTAAATGTGGCTCGGTCCTCGAAGCTATTAATGTTTCCTTCACATGGGATGGTTGTGTCATGATAAAGGAAGTTGTCAACTACTAATTTGTCGGTGATTTAAAAGCTATCCAAGAAAGCACCATTACTTTGTGGTAAGTTTTTGAGTTTCAACGGTGTTAAATTCAAATATTTACTACGTTTCTCACTTTAACTTATTCAATAGTGTCATGGGACTAGACTCTCCAGTGCACCGATACGACACTAGATCCATCCTCAAGCCCATTTTCAACTTGAAAACTATCATTTGGAGACCTATGCCTCACACCCCAACACTGGCCCAACTCACATAAACATTTGAGTGTTGAATCCATAACATCAATACGAGTTATCAACTCAAGCTAGTGTCACACACACAAGTCAGACTCAACTCGAGTCGCATCCCAACTTGCATCGCTCATCTTAAGCTTAGTTCTCTTCATGAACCCCAAATCTTGTATTGTTATCTTCCTCAACCAAGGAACCCCTCGATCTCCTTGGGTAGCGCCTCACACAACTACCCTACTTGAGGGTCTCTCACACCTGACAACTCCCCCACTCAACTTAGCAATGCCCTCGGTGTCGGTGTGGATTCACTTCAAACCAATGCACAAGAATGGCACCACATGGCATGATAGAGCTATTGTGTAGTGTTTTCAACAAGTCATTAACCGTATTAGCCTCCTCTCTTCAGTCACCATCATCAAATGGCACAAGTTCATTTGTCTATAGCTCTTGGGAAGTCATCATGTTGCTCAGCACATCACTACACCTATTGAGTTTTCAAGCTCGCATTCACAATGCTTCATTTTCTACCACATGTCTCCAATCTCACCCCTCATTCCGTAGAGTTAATATTATTTTGGCCTCCGACTGCTCGCTTCAATGCTCTAATGCAATCCATTGCAATGGACCTCTCCACTCCTTGAATATCTAAATTGTGTGGTTCAACATCGGCCTTCTCCCTCCAAAAGGAACCTTGTGTCTCTTTTGTTTTGACTTACTCTCCTAAGGCACACTGCCCCCTTTGCCCCTTTTTAGTCACACACTACACTGGCAGAAGAATATTGTCTATGGTCCATAGGAAGTTGTTGCACTAATCAATGCACATTGCATCTACTGAGTTTTGAGTTCGCATTCACATTGCCTCTAGAGTTCTACCGCATGTTCTGCATTCCAACCCTTATGCCTCCAAAGCTACTTGTGCTTCAGTCTACTTGGTTGCTCGCTTCTGCTCAAATGCAAACCATGACATACACTTCACTCTCTACATCTATTTTAGTTGTTTTTCCAACATCAGTCTCCTTCCTCCACTTGAACGTCAAGTCATTCTTGTTTCGACTTACTTTGCTAGCATAAGTGTTTCCACTTTCACTTCACAAGCATCACATACTTGCATTGGAGTCTTCACATATCTGACCCCTCAAATTGGGTAGGATCATAACACTTCTCGTTGATATGTCATGCCCACTCGATTGCATAACCACACAGTTGTTCCTCTCAGTTGCATTATTTAGCAATGTCCCATACAATCACCTTACACACGCTGAGATTCCCATCGAATTGCTTGACCTCTCTGAAACCATTTGTCACGGGGTTAGACTCTCTAGTGCAACCATGAGAGCCAATGGATACATCCCCAAGCTCATTTTTAGCCCGAAAACCAACGTTTGGAGACACTCAAACTAGGCCTCACACCCTAACACTAACCCAACTTACCTAAACATCTGAGTGTTGAATCCACAACATCAATGTGAGTTCTCAACTCGAGCCAACATCACATACACAAGTCCGACTCAACTTGAGTTACATCCCAACTTTTGTCGCTCATCTCAGCCTTAGTTCTCTTCATAAACCCTAACTCTTGCATTGGACAAATGTCTACCTCAGTTAGGGAGCTCCTCAAGCTCCCTGGGTAGCACCTCACATAACTACCCTTCTTGAAGGTGTCTCACCCCTCACAAATAACACATGAGTGTGTTGTTATTATCTAGCATTAATATTTTAAAATTTGTTAATATTTTCTTAGCATACCTAATTAGTCTCCATAATGAATAAACTAATGATAAGAGACAAAATTTGATAAAATAATGAAAGCCACATGTTTAGGCCGCCTTACATTCAATAAGGAGCAAGACTCTTTGTAAAATAAATAAATGCATATAAAAAACATTGAAATCAAGGACAACTAGAAAACTTGACTAAAAACATCAGTCTTTTAGCAATAAGTAGGATGCTAGTGAAGAGAGTGAGGCCATGGAAACCAAGCTTCCAAGTTCTTTTTGGCATAGGACTAAATAGAAACAATGCAACATGGTTTTGTAATGCATGGAATTGCAATCAATGCAATTTATCATTAGGACTGGGTGATGTGTTTGTCTTTACTGGGTAAATTCAATATCTATGAAAGGAAGCTCAGATTTTAGTATGCCTCTCTCTTTGATGCTAATTTTCCTCTATGGCCTCTAGTAATAGCTATGTTGTCCTTAAAATTATGGCTTTAATAAATAATGAAATTTCCCTTTACCTAGTTGATCCTTTTATGGTTGTGAGTTAGGACCAAGTGGTATTCATTTCTTTGTTTTTGAAGTTGTCATCTCTACATAGCTAAGCTTGTTTATATTCTTTATCCCTGAGACTTTTGTTGAAGGAACTTCGACAAGGCTTCTAGACTTAAAAATAACATGATTGTGTCTTGAAAATTATCCAAATGTTGACATTCACAATTAAATTTTGAATGTATTCAAGTGCTTGACATGCACAATCAAATAAAAATTGTAATTCTTTTTTATTAAACTTCCTTCCTATCTATTTGAAAGTCTTTATCAGATTGAATAGTATGATTCAGTTCTAGAGCTAAAGATTGTTGTTCTCAACTAAGCAATCGAAAAGATTCTACAAGAATGCTAGGTTTAGGCATTGGTTCTCCAATGAGAATGGTACCAAATAGTTCTTGTTATTTTCCATATATAAATGTATATATAAATGTGTGTGTGTGTATATGTCTATGTATGTATGTATATATTCTACATAAATGCTATGTATGTATGTATGTATGTATGTATATGTATATGTATATGTATGTATGTATGTATATATACATATATACATAGACATAGACATAGACATAGACATACACACATATATAATTTTCAAATTTCCACCTTGCGGAATCTTTTAAAAGAACAAATATTGAGAATGTAATGCAAAGGAAACCATTCATTTTTATTGTGTGTGTGTTTGTGTTTTATTTATTTTTTTAATACTAGAACTGGATCGATCCAATTCCCTTTATAAAAGAGTCGTAGGATTCGTATAAATGTCCAATTGTCAATCTACAAAGAAATTCAATTTCTTAATTTCCATAAGAAAACCTCTGATATTTTATGTTTTGAAGTGTCAAGCTACAATATTAACCACTTCTTAAATATAAATGACTTATAATTAACTTGTAATTGTTTTTATTATTGAAGATAATATAGTTGTTTATGTAGGCAAACATACATTAAAAAATGATTTGCCAGCATAAAAAAATGGAAGATATTTTATAACACAATTTCTTTTAGAATTGTCAACCTTGAATTCATTCAACATTTATTACAAAGGATTATACGATCTTAGAATTCCATGTTTCTTTCTAAATGTGTTCCCTTCTCTTGGGTCTTATATAAAAACTATTTTTTAATATTCCTCAATATTTTTAAAATTGGTTAAACAAACAACATTAGCCACATGACTCACAAGTCTTTGACCATTATGAATTGAATCATTTATCATAAAATTTTGCCTTGAAATGTGGAAAAATCAATCAACAAGCTTAATGTGGTTGTGGGTGAAAGATTATCAACACGTTTATGGTGGTTGTGGTTGTGGTTGTAAAGAAACTTCACTTGGGCCACATGAAATTTGGTCTTTATTAGCATTTACTAGGTATGCAGCTGATTAAAAATGTTGTTGCAAGGTTCCTCTCACTCCTATGGATGATTCCCATCACATTCCTCAAAAGCTCTCGTAGTTCTCACATCTTAAATTCTTGTTGTTTCAATTCTATGGTGACTCTAAATACGTTCCTCTTGCTATTCAATCGACCCTAACAACAAATCATGTGCTTACAAGAAACAGTCGTAGCCTATTTAGCTCTCTCCTCACTAATGCCAATTTATAAACTTCAATATGCCAACTGCTTCATACATGCAATTACAATGTAATAAAAATTGTGGTTTTACTTATATATATACAAAGTCTACTTTCATCTCTATAACATCAATCCATAAACTTCATTATGCAAGTTTTTCATTTCGTTCAATCGGCCATCTCTTTTTTCTGTTTCTTACTCCTTGCCTCCTTGTCCAGCTTATCATTGGTTTCCTGAAAACAGGCCAATGCCATGACACCTCCATTGTATATTATTACAGGCCATTAACGAATACTCCAACAGTATATATAGGCACTGATGCATAATCGCATACTATACATCTGATTTTATGAAATCAACAGCATGGTCTAGATCTCCTAACACTTAGGGAAAATGCTTTTTAGAAACTGGAAATAAAACCTTGTCGCTTATTTACCACTGCAGGTCTGACACTGCACTTTGTTACAGTGTAAGCCTATGTTTACAGATTGTTTCACTTGGCATTACCAATAATCTCCACAAGAACATTCTCCTTGATTGAAATGATAGAACCGGTTAGCATCTCTCACAGCAATTTGTCTAGCAACAATCTTGGAGATAAACTTGGTTGCAGTGTGGCAATCAACACATACTTTAAGATTCTTAACGACTCTAATAGTTGTCCCAAGTGGTGTGTTTAACAATCCAAATGCAATTGCCAACTTCTCACTATGGTGGCAGAGGAAATATTCTTTTTCCTCCTCCTCCACATCATTCACTACAAGTTTTAAATCTGTAAAATACCCTGCTGCCTTCATCTCCCAAGACAATTTCTCCAACTTTGCATATATCTCGTGTATCTGTGGGTGGGATTTATCTCCTACACAAAAAGCATGTACCAGTTGATGCCCTTCAATCCAACTACATCCAGGTATCTTTTTAATTCCTCTATCTTTCATCAATCTCATTGCCATTTGAACCTCACCCCCACCTGCCCACTTCTGCATAGATGTTTGACAGAAGAACATAAGTCGCAGAATATTGAGGATCCAGCTCAAAAAGAATAGTTGCTGTAAATACTCCTAACTGTATATTCTTATGTGCTCTGCAGGCACCAAGCAAACACGTCCACATAGCCACCACAGGTATAATTGGCATTTTGATGATATAGTTTAGAGTTTCCTCAAGATAGCCAGCACGGCCAAGAAGGTCAATCATGCACACATAATGATCAATTTTAGGCATAATGCAATTAGAGTTACTCATGTCATTGAAGTATTTACAGCCCTCATCCACTAACCCTGCATGGCTGCATGCTAATAAAACACAAGCAAAGCTTATATGGTTAGGGCATGTTCCAGAGTATTTCATTACTTCAAAGAATTTGAGAGCATCCTTGCAAAAGCCATTCTGTGCATATCCTGCAATCATTGTGTTCCATGATACTATATCTCTTTGAGCCATTTTGTCAAACAGTTCATGTGCCTTGTGTGTGCTTCCACATTTTGCATACATGTCTATCAGGGCATTCACAACTATGACATCTGATGAAAATCCATATTCGATTATCCTGTTATGGATGTCCATACCCTGTTCTAAAGCTCCCAATTTGGCACAGGCTGGGAGGATGCTGGCAAAGGTTGTGGAGTCAGGTTTTACACCTGACAATTGCATTTCCTTAAAAGTTTCCACAGACTTTTCATTTAACCCATTTTGCACATATCCTGCAATCATTGCATTCCAAGATACCACATTTCGTTGAGCCATTTTGTCAAACAGTTCACGTGCCTTGTGTGTCCTTCCACATTTTGCATACATGTCTATCAGGGCACTTGCAGCTATGACATCCGACAAAAACCCAAATTCGATTATGCTTTGATGGATGTCCATACCTTGTTCTACAGCTCCCATTTTGGAACAGGCTGGGAGGATGCTGGCAAAGGTTGTGGAATTTGGCTTGACACCTGCTAATTGCATTTGTTTAAAAGTTTCCAAGGCCTTTTCAGCAAACCCATTATGGGCATATCCTGCAATCAGTGCAGTCCATGAAACCACATTTCTTTCAGGCATTTTGTTGAACACTTTAGATGCCTTGTGCATCATTCCAAATTTCGCATACATATCTACCAGGGCACTTGCAACTACAACATCTGACAAAAGTCCCTCTTTCATTATGCTTTGATGGATGTCCAAACCTTGTTCTACAGTTCCCATTTTAGCACAGGCAGGGAGGATACTTGCAAAGGTTGCAGGGTCTGGCTTGACACCTACCGATTGCATTTGTTTAAAAGTTTCCAATGCCTTTTCAACAAAACCAGTTTGTGCATATCCTGCAATCAGTGCATTCCATGAAACCACATTTCTTTCAGGCATTTTGTCAAACAGTTCACGTGCCTTGTCCATGCTTCCACATTTTGCATACATATCTACCAGGGCACTTGCAACTACAACATCTAAAAAAAGTCCCCTTTCTATAATACCTTGGTGTATGTCCATGCCCTGTTCCAAAGCTCCTATTTTGGCACAGGCTGGGAGTATGCTGGCAAAGGTGAACTGATCAGGTCGGACACCTGTTTGTTGCATCTGGTGAAAGAGTACCAATGCCTCGTGAGGATACCCGTGTCTTTTGTAAGCTGCAATTATGATATTCCATGAGTAGATATCTCGTTCAGTCATTTGCTCAAACATTTGGTGGGCATACACTAAACATCCGCACTTGTCATACATGCGTATAAGTGTATTCTGTAAAACTGTTGGTGTGGCAAACTGAAATTCACAGTGATTGATGTGGGAGTGGATTTGCGTGCCCTCTGAAAGGGCATTCTTGGAAATGCAGGTCTGCAATAGCAGAAAGTATGTAGGAGTGTGTAGAGGGGGATTGTGTGTGGTAAGCAGAATGTGTAGCGCCTCTTTCAATCGACCTTCTCTGCATAATGCTGTGAGAGTTAGATTGAGAGTGGCAAATTGGCATTGGCATTTATTGATTATCAAATCATTGAAGCGCTGGAAATTGACCATGTTACTAAATTTACTCGTTCGAGGATGAGAATGAAACCGTCCATCTTCTTTTTCCTCAAGAGTGGATTTATGGATTTGATAAAAATATCAAATAAAAATCTCATAGTTTATATATATATAAGTTTTCATGGCATAAAAAGCGATTATGCTCTTCGCTGTATTTCCATTTTTATAGATCTAAAAGGTTTTTGCCATGGTGCTGCCAAAAGATCTAAACTTATTGAAGATCTACACACCATATACAACGAATATAAGACGTAATGAATATAAGTCTTTGGATGAAGTGTGGGTGTATCATTACTAATGAATATAAGTCTTTGGATGAACTCTGGGTGTATCATTACTGGCAAGAAAATCGATTATTACATCTGAATATAATTAGGTGGACCAAGTAATAATTGTCGTAACCAAACTTGGCTTGGCAAGTAAAAGGAGAGGTGGATATACACTCTTAGTTAAGAGGCTTTTCATCGTTGTCTTCACTTTTGAAGAAAACCAAGCTTTAGTGTTTGCACAAAAGCTCTGACTTTTTGATAGATCGGTACCATTTATGATGCCATAGAATCCTCATTTTGACTTTACACAAGAATATGCAAAAGTAGTTTTGGTTTGAGTAAGTCTATTTAACCTCCTTTTATATTGGTGGGTAGACTCTATTCTTACTGAGAATAGTAACGCTTTTAGAAAAATGATATATTTCTACTAAAACTTGTAACGAAAAAGATATTGCTTATACTAAAATTTCTATTTAAATGACTAAGTAAATCCCTTCTTAAAAGGATTTGATTAAAATTACTAGAAGGAGACATGTTTGAGCATATTATTAATTATGAAAGCCTTCCCTTCTAATCATTTGTGCTGTGTGCAAGGTCATCTAGCTAGGATTGCCCCATAAAAATAACATTTAGATGAAAAGAAAGCTGAAAAAAAGGTGTTTCAAGTAGTTGGAAAGAAAATGTGGAAAGGCCCTCAATCTGAGTCGAATTACAAGGAGAAAGTTCAAGCTGGGTAGCATCCTAACCCTTTTGCAGTTTGAAGAACCAAATTAGAGGATGAAGAATCTAAGGTAATGGCTTCTTCAGAGTCTCTAAAGGGCACCAAACAAGACAACGAAGACCCTGAGGTAGCAGTTGCTTCTGATTTCATGAAAGACCCTATTGAATCTAGTTCAAAAGAGTTGCACAAAGATAAGCAATTAGTAGATTTTGGAAAGAGCAAGGAAAATGTTTGTCAAGGGAAAGATGAGGTTGATTTGAAGAGTAAGGTTTCTTCTGAGAGCCCTGTGGTTGTCATTAAATGCCCTGTTATTCATAACCAAGATCCCTGGTACACAGTTATTTGCTCCACAATTGATCCCCACACGCCAAAGGAGCAATAGCGCAAGGACCTACTAAAAGAGTAATTCATTCCTCAAAAAATAACGTTTTTTTAAAGTTTGGCTTTGAGCCTTGATGCTCTCGCCAGTCATTGAGCCCTGTTTATATTTTGTCGTGTTTTTTGCTCGATGTTTGCTTCATACCATCTGTGTTTTTGATCGAGCATGTATTATGTTTCATCTAATAAAATATATAACATGATTTCAATCAAAATAAAAATATATTTTAATTTTATTTATTTATAATTTTTAGAAATGTGAAGTATAATAAAAATTGATTAAGAAATTACTAACTATTTATTAAAAAAAATTGTTGCATCAATGTTTGTATAAGGGCTTCCTAACCTTCTGTCATTACCACTTTAATGTGGTTTAGGGTTTTAAAAAGTCATGCTAAAAGAGTAATATGTTCCTCAAAAAATAATGTTTTTTTTAATGTTTGGCTTTGAGCCTTGATTCTCTCTCCGGCCACTAAATCCTATTTATTTTGTCATGTTTTTTGCTTGGGGTTTGCTTTCATACCATCCGCCTTTTTGATCCAGCATGTTCTACGTTTTATCTAATCAAATGTATAACATAATTTCAATCAAAATAAAAATATATTTTTATTTTTTATAAATGTGAAGTATAAAAAATAATAATTAAGAAATTAGTAATTATTTATAGTTATTTTGTTGCATCAATGCATTGTATAAGAGCTTCCCAACCTTCTGTCATTGTCACTTTAATGTGATTTTTTGGTGGCAACATACAATAAATGTGTTTGTTATAAAGAGGAAAATAAAACTTTTATTATCCATTACGAATAAACCAAGAAATAACAAAGTTTGAATACATATTATATATTAAAATTTACATATGTTTTTATTACAATTTGACACAATCCAATTTTTTGATGAAAATATCTTCCTTCTTTATGAGAATGCAGTTAAATATATTTTAATTAACAAGCATTAAAAATAAATATTAGATTACACAACTAGAATAAAAAATAGAAAAAACTAAATAAATACAAAGATATGACATGATCAAACTTTAAAAATCTGGTACAAAATGTTTTTGGCATTTTTCCCTAATGCAATGTGTACTAGATTATTTTATATCCTTTTCATTGCTACCTATAAATAAACACATTTTATTTCATTTTCATCTATTTAACTCATATTTCACACCCAATTTTCAATCATGTTTCTCTACCCTACGTTTGTGTATGATATGTACAAAGTTTCTTCCATAATTCTTAAGGTTGTCATTGATTTTTTTGTACACCATGTCCCTTGACCTCATAAAGGCATTCCCCTTATTCGGAGCATCGTCTTTTTATTTGATATCGATTTCCCATAAAATGTTACCATTCTATCATATGTAATGTATTTTTCTCTTGGAAAAAATCTATTCAATTTAAATGAGTTAACTTATTGTAATTGACAATTTGCATAATCACTTATTTTAAGTGAGATAAAAATTTCTCCCAAATATTTTATCTTTCTACACATAACTATAATCATTGAACCAAACAAGTACATGTGCGTTATCCTATAAGCTTATGTTAATCAATAAGAATTGTAAAGAGTAGTGAGAGGTTAGAGTTATTATTTGGTGGAGAATGAAAGCTATCATTTGTTTCCATGTCATCTATAAACTTAATGAAAGCATTAAAGTATTCCTTGGTAAAGTTACAAATACTATTCTGACACCAAAAATGATAACATTGTTAAATTTTATTTTATTTTTTTTCTAAAATTGAAGTGAACTTTAAGGAAGATTTAAGAAAGAGGACAATGTATAAATTGATTTGTTCTTATTCATTTAATATGACTATAAAGCAACATAACTATTTCATGATATATTTTACAACTATTTTATGATATATTTTGAAGATTATGTTAAATTTATATGAAATATTGGTAATTTTTTTTTTTCTTAACTATAGATTAAAGAAATTATTTTTGTTTGTGATAATTAGGATTATAGAATGTAGACTCACAATAATCGAGTGAAAAATCCAACCTTGATTATTATTACATTAATAAAATTGAGGCCTCAAAATTTATAATTAGGATTTACGACTTTCAATACTCGTGTTTAGAAGACAATCTCATAAAAATACCATTGTTAATTATGGATTATAAGCTTACTAAATATAATTCAACGTTAATATTATAAATAAGTCATTCGGGCATATCATAGCTACAACTAACCTTAAGAGATTGTGTTTTTTAACATTCCTTTAATATCAATAAAATATTCCACAATCCTCCACAAACACTTTGATGGAGATTCTACCTACATCTAAACAATACTTTCTCTCCTCCAAAAATAAACCCAACTCATAAAACTAATGATTAATGCTTTGATTTGCCCAACACTAAGAGTACAACATGAGATCATAAAAATGATGATTTTCACTCTCTCAATCTCCCCTCAAAAATATCATATCTTGAAATAATATTATGGAATGCATGAGTGATATGAATTTAAAGCTATAGTTGGATCAAATAGTGATGTTTGTGGTGTAGTTCACAGTAAGAAATCCCAGTGAAGGGATCCCCTTAACCGTGTAGCCAGAGTCATACAACGGAAAACAAAAAAAAAACTTCTTTTTTCATTGGAAATAATCATTTATGACAGTGACTTTCTACATTTACTCTATCTCCCTTTAACTCTAAGCCTCTTTGGGCTTTATAATCTCAATCCCTATAACAAAATTTGTAACTCCTCTCTGACACACCTCTTTGTTGATACATATTGTAGCTCTTTTCTAATTTGTGGCCCCTTTATTTTATTTTGATCTCTTTGTTGAATACTCTCTCCTTGATCTCTTTTTTGATTGCGAGCATGCCTTCTCTTTGTTATGTGGTCTTTTTCTCTCAAATGGGAACCTCTTCCCTAATCAACCCTCTCTACTCAATTCCAACTCTTCTTTCATGATATTGGCATCCTACTTGTGTTATTTCCCCCCTCTCTTATAGGTAAATACCCATTTTATGTTCAATGCCATGTTTTTCATTTTCTTGCTCATTATCTTCTCGAGTTCCCTTCTCTAATTGCTCGTGATCATTAAGAAGTTTGTTATGATAGATGGAAATCGACTGAGTTAGCTATTTCTTAGCCACTACTAACTGAAAGTTCTTCCAATGATATCTTAAACGCCTCATTTACTGATCTTGTCAGGAATCTAGAACATAAATGCTCTGATACCACTTGATAGGACCTAGGAAGCACAATTGATTACCAAGTAACTAAACGTGGAATTAACCAGAAGCAATAAGTAACTAGAAATCAGAAACAACACAGAATATGAGAGACAATACCCAATTGTATTAAATACTCTTCTAGAAGGAAATACAATAAAGAAGTGCCACAATCTTCTTCCCACACCTCTAGGGCTTCCCACACCTCTAGGGCATACAGATATTTTCCCTCAAGAGCTCACTCTCTCAACTACGGTCCCAACAATCAACTCAAACACAGAGTTGTTGTTCACCTCCAACCAGTCAGTATCACTACGGCCAGTACACAAGTATGCTATGTACTCCAAGTAGATCTCACCTGATCTTGCTCTTGTTGTGTTGTTGATCTCCCTAATCCTGCTGCCACCTGCAGATCAACCTGGTCTTGCACACCTGCCGACCAACTTGGTTTTGCACACTTGCAAACCTAGACCTCGCACACACACACACACCTGCAGATCAACTGACCTTACTTACCACATGTAGGTCTCTACCTGATCTTGCACACCTGCAGACCAACCTGATCTTACATACCATGAAGAACCCTTGTCTTCCAAACTAGCACCCCTGTGGATCTTCTACCAGACCTTGTTCTCCTGCAGATCTACCTGATCATACACACTTGGCACTATGGCACTATGAGGAACCAAACTTGCTCTCTCTATCTAGCACCCGAGAAATCCCTGCTTTAATACCTCACCCTTTACAATACAGTCCATGAGTCTATTATATAGATCCCATGCAAACAATAATTAGACATCCAATTAAAATAATTAGATTCACAGCTCAAGACTAAAATTAGCCTTTTAACATGCAAACAATCGGTTCGTTAACAAATTGTTTGTGAACTAGTAGTTCTAGAACCGCACAGGCGATCGACGTTGGTCCTTATCTAGCTGGAGATGACCGACGTCGGCCGATACCTGACCGATATCAGTTGCTCTTCTCACTTAATATGATAGACGTCAGTTGCTCTGCAATTCAGCAACCTCTCAACAACCTCCTCCATGTTTGCATCAGTGAAGCTTTTAGCTCCACAACCTAACAATCTCCCACTTGGAGATAAACAGCTGCACTATACCTGTACCTGTACATCGTCTAATTTGTTTCCTGGCTTGTATCCCTCTTCAAGCTCAATCTTGAATACCAACCACCACACATCCTGTGGTGCAACTCCTATCATCCAAGTAACCTACCATATCTGAAGTGCCTGACCCTGAATAGCATGTTAACCTACTGCTGGTCCCTCTCAGATACCTGAGAATCGACTGAACTACTCTCCAGTGCTCCTTTTCTAGATTGGCCACAAACCTGCTGACAACTCCCACTACTGGGGCAATATCAGGGAGTACACATGTACTCAACCTCATCATGTGATTGGGGACCCTGTTATGTGAACTGTCTATCCATAGATGTGCTTGCCGTTCTGCATCCTACACTACCTTCACACAATCATCCTATGACAACATCAACTTGTGATCTTTCCTGTCTCTAGAATTACTCATGCCAAAGAATTTTGCTGCTCCCAAATTCTTCATGACATACCACTGAATTAACTTTACCTTTAGCTCAGCAAAACCTTGCATGTATGAACTTGCAACAAGCTCATCATCCACATACAGCAACAGGATAATGTCACGACCATCATCCACCCTGGTAAAGTAAACACAATGATTACAATGACACTGACTAAAGCCATGCTTTGTCATACCCCTGTCAAACCTGTACCACTGTCCTGCAGCTTCCTCAAGACCATATGACCTAGCCTTCCGTCTCACGTGTCCATTCTCTCTCTTCTTTAACTTGACTGACAACTCTACCAAATCTACCGTTTGGTTCTCTTCCAAAGAACTCATGCCACACTCCCACAGTTTCTTGGATCCTACCTGCTCTACTTCTTTAAAACTTCCTAGTTCTTGACCATCAGTGAGCAACAAGTAGTGTGAAGAAGGAGAATAACAAATTTGAGGCTTACTTACCCTTTCAATCCTCCACATGGGCGTTTGAGACTCCTTGACAACTTGTTGTCTGTCCAAAATCCGTGTCAGTGACCGATGTCGGTCACCTCCCAGTCTGCATCCGACCGACGTTGGTTCCCTACGACTGACCAGATTGCCGACACTGGTTCCCTGACCAACATCAATGTCTACCTGCCTGACACCACCGACTTCTCTGGTTTGCACATGACCGACGTCGGTGCTTGTCTATTCGATGTCGGTTACCCCTGACCGACGTTGATACCTGTGTTTTCCTGTGAGTGATGACTTTTTACCCGCGAGCTTACTTTGAATCAAAACCCTATCCAAACTGCCCTGCTCAAAAGTATCCAGCCCCATCTGCTGATCTCTGTCCATCATCTCCTCCATGAACACCAAGGCTTTTCAGTTCTTAAATTTGTCAAATACATCAGACTTCCTTTTCCTGCAATAAACACAATCTTTTTTTGTAGTATCCCACTGCTCACATAAATCTCGGTCTATGCTCTTTGAAGCTGAACTCTTACCATTTGACTTAAGAACATTCATTCCCTTCTCACACATGTGACCAAGCCTACAAAGCCACATCTTTGCAACATAAGTGGAATCAGTAATATAAGTAGATAGATAAAGAGTACCTACTTTCTTATCACATGCTAATTCAAGTGCATCCTTGGAAACATTCCAAGAATCCGTTGTGAGAGTTACTGTGCATCTCTCATCACCCAACTTTCCTGAAGAAATTAGCCGCATCTCTAGGACAGAGACCTGTATGACCTCCTTCAACACCCATGTGTTGGTCGTCTGCAATTTCAGCTGCACTTCCCCTTTGCCAATACTTTGACAAGGCTCACCAACCCCAAAATAAATCCTTCCAAAGTCTCCATGGACCTTAACATGGAAAAATACTCTATTTCGGGCTGCATGGAAAGAGGCAACAGAATCTATAAACCAAGATTCTACTTTATCTAAGGAACATACCAGAGCATCCTGTGCAACAACACCTGCAACATCTGCTTCTTCAGTTCCTTCATGTTGATCTGCTACCAACCAACAACCTTTTTTTTCTTGCTCTTTCTTTCCATAACTCCGTAATTGATCATTCGTGCCTTTGAATTCCTCTATTCTTAGTGTACTTTCTTTTGCCATTGCTATACTCCCACTCAATCAGAAACCCCTGAGAGTGACCTGTAATCTAACACAAACTTGCTCCCTGCAACCTTAGCTCTGATACCACTTTGTCAGGAATCTAGAACATAAATGCTCTGATACCACTTGATAGGACCTAGGAAGCACAATTGATTACCAAGCAACTAAACACGGAATTAACCAGAAGCAATAAGTAACTAGAAATCAAAAACAACACAAAATATGAGAGACAATACCCAATTGTATTAAATACTCTTCCAGAAGGAAATACAATAAAGAAGTGCCAAAGTCTTCTTCCCACACCTCTAGGGCATATAGATATTTTTCCTCAAGAGCTCACTCTCTCAACTACGGTCCCAATAATCAACTCAAACACAGAGTTGTTGTTCACCTCTAACCAATCAGTATCACTATTGCCAGTACACAAGTACGCTATGTACTCCAAGCAGATCTTACCTGATCTTACTCCTGTTGTCTTGTTGATCTCCCTGATCCTGCTGCCACCTGCAGATCAACCTGGTCTTGCACACCTGCCGACCAACCTGGTTTTGCACACTTGCAAACCTAGACCTGGCACACACACACCCCTGCAGATCAACTGACCTTACTTACCACATGTAGATCTCTACCTGATCTTGCACACCTGCAGACCAACCTGATCTTACATACCATGAAGAACCCTTGTCATCCAAACCAACACCCCTATGGATCTTCTACCAGACCTTGCTCTCCCACAGATCTACCTGATCATACACACTTGGCACTATGGCACTATGAAGAGCCAAGCTTGCTCTCTCTATCTAGCACCCGGGGAATCCCTGCTTTGATCCCTCACCCTTTACAATATAACCCATGAGTCTATTATATAGATCCCATGCAAACAATAATTATACATCCAATTATAATAATTAGATTCGCAGCTCAAGACTAAAATTAAGCCTTTTAACATACAAACAATCGGTTCGTTAACAAACTGTTCGTGAACTAGCAATTCTGGAACTGCATAGGCGACCGACGTCGGTCCCTGTCTGGCTGGAGATGATTGACGTCGACCGATACCTGACTGATATTAGTTGCTCTTCTCACTGGATATGATCGACGTCGGTTGATCAGACCGACGTCAATTTCTCTACAACTCAGCAACCTCTCAACAACCTCCTCCATGTTTGCATCAGTGAAGCTTTTAGCTCCACAACCTTACAGATCTTTGGGGAATTTATGGTTGTTCAAAAATTATCGTGTTGCTCATCGTATTTTTAAGGATCCATGGATCAAATAATATTAATATAAGAACTATATTGCATTTATCATACACTGTAACCTTTTTATATCATTTGGACCCATTGGAGTTATAAAATCCAATTTGAGATTGGCCACGCATCTGCCTACGGTCCTCATCGTGACTAAGAATTATGAAAAATATGAGGTTTATGTGAATAATTATGACTACGACACTTATCTTCCATGGAATCCATGATCTTAAACACGAGTTCTAATAACCCTATGATCCATGCACTATGTTATATTTGTGGACCTGTTATACTTCACATTCTAATTTATAAACTATCGCATCTACTAAGACTTTGTGAGACCATAGACTTAGTCGCAAAGAAATGTTTTAGAGTGTGGCCTCTGATAAAACTTAAGACTTAGGAATACACATGCGTGTGTGCACACGCATACACACACATTCATACATACATACATATATACACACACATTCATACATACATACATATATACATACACATACATACATATGAGTGTGTGGAGGGGAGGGGGTGGGATAGTGGGGGGTAGGTGGACAGAAGGAGTAGGATGTGCACGAGATCTTCACAGAACATGGAGAATGTGATCATTGTGCAAGATTAAATAATATAAGTGAGGCCTTCATTTAGCATAGGAATTACTTGGTGGCTTACATATGAAAAACTATGAACTAAGAGACATAAAAATGTGATCACTGTCACATTAAAACTTAATGTTGCAAATGTAACATGACTCGATTAAGAGACTAAAGGGATAAAATTGGGCTTTGTAACTTTGTGATCTTTTTGATTTAGCCTAAGGTCTTTGTTGGACTGATAAATCTACCCCAAGACTCTTTCTATAAACTAATCAAACACCTACCTATTTTTGGTGATGCAAGATCACCCGTATGCTTTGGATGTTCCTAAATCATACACTAAAGGTAATTAAATGTGATCTCTTACTCAAAATTGATGGAATAAATGGAAACCTCACTATTTTTTCCATTGATATTGATGACCATGGTGCTCCTTTCCATCACACCAAATATCTTTATGCATAGAACACTTGCTATTAGTCTCAACTTAGACTTCTTCACCAATCTCCCTCGGCTTATCAAGCTTCCTAGTAGCCCTTGTTCCCTATTTTATTATTTATATAGAAAAATTGAAAGGAGTTGAGAAATTTTAGAGATATATTTTGGTTTCCCCTGTCAAGACACACATGTGTCAAATTTGAAGGTCTCATTCCATTTTTAGACCCTCTTTCCTTTTGTAGGCCTTCTCAATTAGCCCTCTTCTAGCCCTTACACATCACAACTCTCTAAAATCTGTACACAGGAGTTCGTACGGGTCTGTAAGTGATTGATTCTATTAGATCATATGAAAACACATCAGATTACAATTTTTTTAGATTTTTGGATGGTTCAAACTCCTTAAATAGACCAAACCCTAGTTTAGGGCTTATTATAATCCATCTCTGCCTGAGAGCTCAAATAAATCAATTGTGAACGTTCCACAAGGTTTCAAAGAACTTTAAAAGCTTCTATGGATTTGTATTTACCCCACTTAACTCTTCCAAGCATTAGTTTCTTCTTTTTAATCCACTGTTATGGGTTTTTAATCCAAAAGGTCTTGACTATGCAATGAAAAAGTGTATGCTACAGGTTTGCACCTCTGTAAACAACAAGACAATATTCCAAAGGATAAAATCACACAAACAAGTTCATAAGATCACTATAAACTTACCACAATATGTTAGAGCATTTTCAAATGGATTTGATACTCTTTTTTCATTCACAATACACAACATGCAGTTTGCCAACAATGCATGCTACGAGAAGCCAACAAAGCATGTTATGGACAACATGATTTAAACAAGATCTTGAAACCATTAACCATTATTCTCTTCTTAAAGAGTTTCAATGATCTATGAAGGTCTCTAGATCTTGGTTTCAACATGACACATGTGTTTCAAACTCTTATTATCTCCAATGGCTACACTATTCCATTCTTATATAACTTGTCTTATGCCCCTATGTGCATAAACTCAGTCTGCAGGGTCTACAATTGTTATCTTAAGGACTTAGATTTAAAAAGAGGATTTTCCCAACCTTTGACTCTGGTCTTTATATATCTTGGCGCAACTCCCACGCACCTTATATAATCAGCATTCACTCATTTTGACACTTCTTTCATACACCTTCTCTAGATTTTGTTCTTGACTATATGTGCAGTTACAGATTGACACATAATTTTTGAATCATGTGCAAAGAAACACTTTGTCAAATGAATGAAATGAAATCAAATGGTTAAGGACCTTGAAAAAAAACCTTCCTATCAATTTAGCATCTCCACTACTCCTCTAGGGAATGTTTTGTATATTGACAGTCTGTGTAAGAGGGATCTCAACAGGAAATGTAGACTTAGTATGTCACTTTGAATTGAAACATTGTAATATTTGAATTTTACATAACTTAGATTTAAGACATATCAAGACAACATATGCAAACTTACCCATACTATGATGGAGCATCAAGTCACAACAGGTTTAAGTATTTTCTCCTTGAACAATTAAAACTCAGTTACTCTTCATAGAAATACACAGAGGATAGAGTGCACAATCTTTCCATCAAAATGTAAAATATCTCCTTTCTTGTTTTCTTGGGACCAAATCCCCTTTACATCCACAAATACATTATGAAAAAGACTCACTCAAAAACTAAAATGATAAGCTTTATATCTAAAGTAACTACCATAACTACTTCTTGCAAGCCTCTAAGCCATTCTTGAAACTGTCTCATATGGGCTTATGAACGATATATGACTTAAAAATCATTTAACAAGAAGTTTTATGTTTTCTATCAACCCCCTATAGACTCAATCACTAACATTAGACAAACATTCCTAACTAAGAAACATAAAAAATCTCTCACAACTTTCCCCAAACATTCAACTATTCAAATAATAGTTTTTGGCAGGAAATGCCTTTTTGAATGTTTCAAGCAATCTAACACCTCTAAAACACCAAAATGAGACCCTATAAGTATTATAAGACACCTAGACACCTAAATCACACCAAAATTGAATCTAACTAAGCTGCCCCTGCATCATATCTCAGCTGGTTTTCTCTTTTCCTCTTCCACTTCCAACTTATGGCTAGTTTTAGATCCTTCCTTTTTTTCTCTTCTCTTCTCACCCTTTCTTATTTTTTGGGATTATACCCACCATATTCCATCCTCCTCCACCAAAGGCTTCTTTTATTTTTGCCCACTAGTTGGGCATAATTTGTCTACTTCCACCAAATGGTTCTTTTCTTATTCTTCCATCTTCCTATGTATGAGTGTGTCTCAAATCTTTATATATTTTTTATCCAATCAATAAATATTATTTGTTTGGCTCTGAGTTTGAGTATATGTGTCTAAAGTGTTTCCATTTGGAGGGCAAATGTGTTTAGGTTAGAAATTAATGCATCAATTGATTCTCCCCTTATTAATGTCTACATCAATTGGTATTAGATAAATGGTGTGTCTTATTGGGTTGAGTGTGTGAAGATCTATTTGAGTTAGTTTTAGGTGAGCAAAGAGCCCTACATTTTTATTGTTGAGAGTTGTAAGGGATAGAAATGGAACATAGAGGAGCACCCTGTGTAAGAGAAGGAAGAGTACCTAGAATTTTTAATTTGGTAAAGATGTTGAAAGGAATCCAAGTAAGAATGGATGATAGGGATACTATAGGAGAGGAACTACTATTTTAGATGTAAGTGATGATGAATAAAGAGAAAAAAAGATAATCTTGAAGAGCTAGTAGATAAACCAAATATAGGTTTATAAAGGCCATTTCCAAGATGGGAAACAAACCTATATTTGACACCCATAGCTATGGATGAAGTTTATAATTCAAAGATATTATTAAATAGATTACAAAGTTATAAAAGTATTTTAAATATGAATCAATCCATTTTGATGTTGCAATACTAAAACCTATATCTAACATAAATTATTCATCTAACACCAACATATCAACTCCTATAGAAGCTCACCCAAGGCATGAAATAGGGTAATAAGGGACCCTCATGGTTTAATTTGTTGCAATTAATCAATATGAAATAAATATAACATAAATAAAAATGCAAAAATTAACAATGAACATCATAATGCACAAAAAAACATATTCCATTATGTATTAGAGAAATACATAAAATAACATAAAGTAGGGGATGAAATATCATATTCTACCTTACTACGGATATTTATTTATTTTAATTGGAACTTGCATCATATTAATAATAAAATATAATACAAGAACGATAAATAAAAAAATCAGGTGGTATGGAAGCACACCGCGAAGCCACCACACACTGTAAAACTTGGGAAATAACAATAACAAAACTATTACATCACTAATTATATTGTAGATATTCATATTGTTTTTATATCCATAATGATACTAAATAAAAGGGTAATTAACGCTTATCTTCCCTTTTAACTACTACATTAATATGCCAATAAGTTTGCGGTGCACTATTTTATGTATATGCCACTTTTATAAAAATGGATGCTAACATTAAAACACATTGCTCAAGGGTGTGGCCTGAGTGATTTATTAGCCCCCACCCAGGTTCTAATCCCCCAAGCCCGATGAGATTCATCTTGAATATCACTATATGGCAGGCAAAAAATGTTCACTAGACTCTAATGTAACACTATCCAATCCCTCCAAAAATTTGATAGATATTACAAAACTTGAGAGATACGCTGATGTATCTGGCCTATGTAATAAATATAGATTGCCACAACATAAAAACCATGGTCTATGGTGGCCAACTAAATTTTATCCACTTTTTTAGGTCATGGATAATCTTAGTTCTCATGGCTTCTACAATTTTCCTCTGTTATTGCTAGTGGGTTGGCAATTGGCTAAACTTAGAAATATGTAGCACCATCCACTCAGCCGGATCAACAATGTATTTGATATCCCTTATGTCAATTTATATTCTCTCATCAAGTGGTGGTAATTAATACCCTGATAGATGGAGACGAAAAAATTGGTAATTAATAACTTGATAGGTGGAGATAACATGGCTTATTACCAATACAAAATGAATATGTCATATGGTTATACCCATCGATGGGGTATTCCTCCAACTATATGATTAAATAATCAAATATATTATATGAAAATAATAAGCACAAATTTTTTGAATACATCATAATGTTAATAATGTAAAATTAACCAATAATTATGATCATAACTTGTTAAATATAGTAATATGTTATTTTTGGAAAAAACATTAGGAGCAATATACTTAGCTTAGATCTAAGATTTTAGCTGAAAGTAACTACAGTTTGATAGTGGAAATCAAGGTAAGGCAGGGTTGTGACTACTCAAAATCAAGGATAGGATCTTTAGATGCTTCTAGACAAGGCCGCCCTCCTTGGACAATAATGCAGGGTGGGTGTGTCCATTGACTACCAACTTATTCGAGTTGATTGTGATTGATGTATAACAGTAAAAAATAGAGTAAAACAAAACTATGATAGTTGAAAACCAAGAATGAAATCTAAATATATACATCGACATGTATGATCTCTCTAGATAGGAATGTAGGTTGGTTGTGTCTGTTGACTATAAACTTGTTTGTGTTGACTGTGATAGAAATTTGATTGTTTCACCATTTGTGCCTATGTTGAATAAAAATGTTGTTGCACTTCCAAATCTTAAATATTGCATGGAGACACCTACAATTTAAAACCCTAGTTTCCTGCACATAAAATAAATTGATATCAAATAATGGGGTTGTCGAGCGAAAGGAATTGAGTTGGACTGACCTTGGTCAATCCCTCTTGAATGACAAAGCATTTCACTACATTTATAATACTCCAAAGAGGGCTCAAACATGAATTTAGTTATCTAACTAATGTATATGTGTGAAATAATGAATTTAAGTCTAGACGTTCTTTCTTCTATTTTACCCATGGCACAAGCATGCAAATTCGACTTCATCCTTTGTAAACTTTGAATCTAGATTCAATAATTTTATAGATAAAACATGTAATCTTTGTATAGCTTTTGAGAGTGTGGCATGCCAACTTAAATTCCTTGTAGTAGCTTTGTATTTATAGATTTATTTATTTCAAATTAAGGGATACATTGACATGCAAAATTTGACTAAACAAGACATCGTCAAATTTAAAAGAGATCATTGGTTAGCCATACTAGACTATCTTTCGTGCTTTATAGATACATTATTGTTGTACTATTTATTTATCATACATAGTTTTTTTTATTGTATATTTTGTGATCTTTGTGTGCATTCATCCTTTGAGTGAATTGCATGTCTTTATTTCTTATAGGTTCAACACCTTGGCACTTGCATTCTATTATGGCTCAAAATTATTATAGCTACTTGGTTTATGTTGCTTGTCATGTTGCCCTGGCCCTTGCCCCTTGATTTTCGATCCAATTTAAAACACTTTCACATATTTCTTTATGATGATAACATATATATATATATACATACCTTCTACCCTAGCATGCATTAAGTTCTGAGGGAAGTTGTAGGTCATTTGGAATCTTCCTCTTCTTCTTCCTCTTATTGATTATGCCCCTTGGCCTACCTATTATCCTTTATTTCTTGATTGTGCCCCTTGGCTTGCCTATTTTAATTTTATTCTTGATTGTGCCCCTTCGCTGGCCTACTTTATTGATTGAGATACTACTTAGTTACACCCCTTAACCTTGTTTTTCAAATCTAAACTTCTTCTTGTAAGAAAAATATAAAATGCAAAAACATTAGAAAATGACAAAAATAAAAAATTATTTTCCCTTATCTTTTTCGATTGATACATATATTGTGATTGTTTACATATGCTAGATATTTTACATATTCACGTTTTAAACACTTGATTCTCACGGTATCAAGATATATAGGTTTTATATGATCATGGACTCCCAGATGTTATGCAACTACTTTCATGCCCACTCCCAAAGGGTGCATTATCACATTAGAGGTATGCCTTTCAATGGGGACATCTATATGGCATATTTTACAGTGATATATTTCTTGGTTTCCATGTATCACATAGAGATACTTACATTGTTTATACAAATATTTTTATTACTTATATCTTGCATGTTACATGGATATCTACATTTTTTTATACGTATTTTTATTATATGGATGTCTTGCATAGTTTCTTACATGTTTATGATCATTACATGCCTACATATTATGACTTGGTACCATCCCATCTAGGCCTTTGCTACTCATATGTCCATATGATTTTAAAGATATTAAATTTGATATTATACTTTTAACAATATCACTTTTAACCTTCCTTAACCATACATGACTTGTGTGCACATATATGTCTCTTATACGTCCTTCTCTGACATCCACATGCTTGCTATGAGTCCAACCCTCCCATTTTTATATTGGTCAACTACATGAACCTTTCAATTTTTGTAAACTAGATAAATATATTACTCACATATTTTGAGATTATCAAATTTGTATTCCAATTTCTTGGACACTAACATTAGGCTCAGATAGTTTCATCAACAAAATTGTCCTAAGGGTCATGTTACTACCCCTCACCCAACAACAATTATCCAATGGGTTAAGCCATTTTACTAACATGTTGTTGGCGTGATAAATTACACAAATGCACTCATATAAATACAAAATAGACCCATACGTGGTATTCACTAGAAACTTATCTATCAAGCATTTATGCACTACTACGCATTGATAAAAAAAATCTTGTTCTTCCAAAATCACAAATCAATCACTAGGATCAGTCACCACCCAAGTCTAAATCCCACTAAGTTAATTCAAGAGTGAAAATTTTCAAGTGTCAAAAGCTAAATCATTAGGTGTATTCATATAGAAAAAGATCACAATTGTACATTCACATTAAGGGTGGGAAATACATGTGTATTGAATTCCCTCTTTGAAGTATTGAATACTTAGGCAACATTTAGTCATCAACAAGGTTTATTGGGGTAAAATCAACCCATTACACTTCCAAAGTTTTTACAAGCTTATAATTTTTACAAGTAAATTCTAGGGTGTTAAGGAGAAGCAGACTAACTTCTATAGTTGTGCGCACAATCAAGCATTAGGATCACACATAGAGAGCTATTATAGGTAGACACAGTGGAATGTATGGTAAAAAAGCTCAAAATAGCCCAGGATAATAACATCACCCTACAGTCGGTTCCATTGACGGATTCACCCTAACCTAACATTAGTGACCCTTTTTGCATAGATAATTAATTTAAAATATTTTGTATGAGTATTATACACAATTATTATTTCGAAGTGGTTATTCATATAATTTTTACACACCCTGTATATTTATATTTTAGTCATCCACATATGTGTTGTGATTAAATGCTATACCATTATATGTATTTCAATACAATAACATACAAAGGCATCTCCTCCACCACCCGCAACAACACCTCAATTATTTGTCACATCTATTTAGGATCATTATATAGATCAAAATTATCCTACACACTGGGTTCATAGGAGAGTAATTGGCTCTTATAGGCATAAAATTTTATAGCACACATCACATCAAAGTTATTCAAGGCTCATAGAGGCCATTATCTACTACAACACATACTATGTTAGTACCTTGAATAGTTCAATATATTCCATAGTGAACATAGGTTGCAAGATATTATCTTGTTATATAAAAACCCCCATAAAATCCTCAACCTTCTATAGTTACTTATCATACATATGAGACTATGAATGATGATGATAGTTACATTACAACCCCTGACTCGATTTTAGATTCTGATACACCCACATCTTGTACTTTTTACTTGTAAAATATGATCTCCACACCATATGATATAGGAACTCCCCATGACTATCCCATTGATGGGATAATTGGTTAACACCTTTTAAATCTACAAGATAAATTCAAAAATAAAAATACAAAAATATTCAAAAATTAAAAAAATTAAAAAAATGACATAAGCATGACATGATTTCTAAATTACACTATTGGGTAAGTGCACAAAGTTGGGGGACAAAAGGGGGCCTACCTAGGGATATGTTTTTCTTGAAATTTGAGAAATATAAACTTTTGTAGATAATTAGATATGGCTACACTCAAAATTTTAGGATGGTGTAAGAATATGAATTGTAGCATTTTGAGTATAGTTTACAAAACACTACTTTTTTTTAAATCATTAAGTATAACTAAATCAAAAATCTAAAATTTGTATAGAAACTCCTTTTTATTAGAAAAATAGAGCAGATAGCTAACCGTGACATGCCTCATTTTTTTAACATCATTTAATATTGTTTCAAAAAAATTGATGAAAATTTAGATAAGATCATCTATTTTATAACATATTTTTTTTAAATTTTCAATAAATAATTTTTTTTTAATTTAACAAGTAAATAAATCTTGAAAACTAATAAAAAAATGGATAGCCGGTCGTGCGGCCCCCTAGCTACCTCAAAAAAATGAAAACTATTTTTTTTTTATGCATGTATAATTAAATCTAGTTTGTAACCATATATGTTTTTTGCATTTGGATTAACAAAAAAAAAAGATACACAAACATATATAGGCATGTATATTTGTGGCATGTAGTGGCCTAAAAATCTATAATTATAAATCAACATAAATGGCAACTTTAAAATAGTCCAAAAATTATAAAAAACCTATTTTTAAAAAGAGGAAAATATGCTCGTCATCATGGTAATAATTTTATGAATTGTCTCATTAAAATTCATAATGTATTTGGCAATGAAAGTTGATTTTTTTAATTTTCTATAACATATCTCAAATTCGACAGTGTGTTGATAGGGCTAAGCCTTTGGCTCATGAATCCAAGCCATTTCCAAGCCAAAAAGTTTCATTTTTTAAATCAAACAAACCATAATGAGTATGCGCTATAGCGTCATGTACGCGTTACTTTAACATTGTATAAAAAATAAAAAATATCCATTAGAAGTGGTAGAAGGCAAAGGCACGGGAGTTTGAAATATTAAACAACTAAAGCATGTATGTGGTATAATGCATACATGTTATGGCTCAATGAAAGCATTGAAGGGGGTAGAATGCAAAAAGGAGATGAATTAGAAGGTGGGGGGTCTAGCTTACTAAAATAAGTATAAGCTGACATTTATATTGTTTTGTTTATATTCCTTATACTTTAAATTTATTTTAGTAAGTATAAGAAATTAGGGTCACTCTGCATATGATAGATTTGGTCTCATAGTTACATGCCTTATGAAGTGGGAGATAGCTTTTCAAATGTAATCTAGTCAGTACTTAAGCATTTTTAGGGATTCAATATTTAACCTAGGGATTTCAGGGTTTAACTTTTGCAATTGATGTCCATTTTGGGTGAACATATAGTCATTTTTTAGGTTTTTGTGTCTTTCAGATTACTTGTTGGCATTTATGGGAGTCTTAAGTTTGTCAAATTATAAGTTTAGAATCCATTCACTTTGAAATCAAGCCAAAATGGTGTGATTGGGGAAACATAAGTTTCATTGATAACCTACGCACATCAAACGACCTCATTGTGTTAATTTCACTTGCTCATCATCCCTCCCTCATCCCTAATCACTTTTTTCTCATCCTTCATCATCCCTAATCACTCCTTCGTTATCTCTCCTCATCCCTAATCACTCCCTCATTGACCCTCACCATTACTCATCATCTCTAATCACTCCCTCATCGTCCCTAATCACTCCCTCATTGATCTTCACCATCAATAATCATCCTTCATCATCCCTCAACATATCTAATCGCTCTCTCCTCATCCTTCATAATCCAAAATCATTCCCTTTCCATACCTCATCGTCCCTAATCACTCCCTCATTGACCCTCACCATCTCTCATCATCCCTAATCACTCCCTCATCGCCCCTAATCACTCCCTCATTAACCCTTGTTATCCCTCATCATTCCTAATCACTCCCTCATTGTCCCTCGTCATCCCTACCCACTCCTTCCTCATCCTTAATCACTCCCTCCAATACCTTGATGGTGGGTGTAGTGGCTTCCTGCTTGTGCTCAATTGGATTTTATTCCAATTCTAAATTTTGCTCACTCAAATAAGGCCTAAACAAACTCTTCTTTCACTCATCCACTTTTACTCAAATAAGGAACACGGATATATTATTTGATTGTCTAGTGGGATTCGAAGATCTATATGGCGATCCATGCCCAGACTGTGGAGAGAGTGTGTATCTAGAGCCCCGATCCAGAATAAATATGTAGTAAAGTGAGTAAAGGTTGGGATGAAATTATATCAAATGTGTGTGTGTGTGTGTGTGTGTGTGTGTGTGTATTTGGATTTGGGCATCTAAGAATCCCAATCTTAGAGTTGGGAATTCAAATTTATATCTATATAGACAGGGGCGAATGGAGACTAGTTGATAATTCCAATCCCAACCCCATATTTAAATTTTCATTTTCTCTATATGTTATTGAGAGTATGTCCATAGTAGACCGGATTGCCAGATAGATAGATAGGTGGTCACCAATCTGGTAGAGTGTGTTTAAATCCAGTAGCCAATAGAGTGTGTTTCCCAATCCAACTTGATTTATGCCAAAATTGATCTATGAATGGAATTAATGGCATATGCCTTAATCTAGTGTATCGGGGAGGGGATACTTAGAGCTTGTGCATGGCCCAGTGGGCCCTAAAGGCCAAACTAATGCCCTGTCATACTTTGAATATGCCATATTCCCAAATACAATGTATCAAATGATAGCATAGGAATGGGACCCCACCATAGATATATGGGGGGCACCATTTCGAAGGCCCTACCCTGATCTCAAACTTACCCTACCCGATAAGTCAATGGAAGCTTTCCCTACCTAATTCATTTATGCCAAGGAATAGGAAAGGGAAGATTTCCTTCTTGATATCTAGCTTTGCTTCACCTAATAACATATCAAGAGAATATTGTCTTATCGATAGATAGCAAGGGAGTAAGGCATAACTATCAAGGGAAGTTTGATTTATGATATCTAGCTTTGATTTGCTTCTTAGCTATCAAGGGAAGCTTACTTTCCGATATATATCTTTGTTCTTACCCTACCTACTTAGCTATGCCCTACCCAATAAGGATAGGAATCTTGATTCCTTATATATAGCTTCATTTTTTTCCTACCTACTTTTCATTTCTATAATAGATTTTGAGCTATCGAGGGAAGCTTGCTTCCCAATCTATATCTTGCATATACTCTTTCCCTACCTACTTAGCTTTTATTGTTGGCAAGGGAAGCTTGCTTCCTGATAGATAGAATGAGAAATGAAGTTTTTAATCATGTTACATATGTAATAGATCTACATCATTGAGCATGCCCTACCTACTTTACCTACTTGAGTATGCCCTGCCTACTTTATCTACTTGAGTATGCCCTACCTGATTGAATATATGATCCATATCTTGATCTTGAGTATACCTTACCTAAATACCCGACCCATATCTTGATCTTGACTATGCCATACCTATTTTATTGTATTTGAGTATGCCCTACCTACTATACTTACTTGAGTATGTCTTACATACCTATCCTTCTTGCCCTACCTACTTGAGTATGCCCTACCCGATAAAATACCCAAGCCATAGCTTGATCTTGAATACCCATATTTAATCATAATCGTATATATCTTACCTGAACATATATTTAATAATATTAATACCTAATGGAATACCCAATTCATATCTTCAAAGGAGGGGGAGCATTCTAACTTATATAGAGAAATAAATGAGTAGGGACGATTGGGAACAAGTAAAAAACCACTTCACCCACCATAAAGGTATTGGAGGGAGTGATTAAGGATGAGGAGGGGCGAAGAAAGAGAGATTAGGATTGTGAGGGACGATGAGGGTCAATGAGGAAGTGATTAGGGATGGGGAGGGATGAGGAGGGAGTGATAAGGGATGATGAGAGATGATGAGGAAGGGACTATGGATGATTAGGGTCAATGAGGGAGTGATTAGGGATAATGAGGGAGTGATTAAAGATGATGAAGAATGAAAAATTATTGTGTTGTATCTATGTATAATGGGTAATATCTATTATTTGGGTGACCTTCTCTACCCCATGTGTGCAAGAGTGATTTGTTCCATTCCTTCCTATTGAATGGGAATTGAAACACATGCTTCATATGAGGGGGCATTGACCAAGCCATATTTGAAAGGAGGGGATGAATTCTAATCTATATATAAAAAGGGGTGACTAGGGATGATTAGACACAAGGAAAAAGCCACTACACCCACCGCAAAGGCATTAGAGGGAGTGATTAAGGATGAGGAAAGAGTGATTAGGGATGATGAAGGATGATGAGTGTCACTAAGGAGTGATTATGGATGATAAGGGACATGGATAGAGTGATTAGGGATGATGAGGGATGATTAGGGAGTAACTAGGGATGATGAGGTTCGATGAGGGAGTGATTAGGAACAATGAAGGCCAATGAGGTAGTAATTAAGGATGATGAGGGATGATTAAAAAATCTTGCACCTTATCTATATATAGGGGTAGTATCTATTATTTTGATGACATTATCTACCCCATGTGTGCAAGGCTAATTCATTTCATTCCTTCCTATTAAATAGGAATTGAAACACATGCTTCAGATACATTCCATCTTTCCTAACCATGAACATGTGTTTCACTGCCCATTTAATAGGAAGGAATGGAACAAATCAGTCTAACACACATGGGGTAGAGAATGTCATATAAATAATAGATATTATATAGATACGGTGCAATATTTTTTCATCATCCCTCATCATCCTTAATCAATACCTTATCGACCCTCATCATCTCTAGACACTCATCATCCCTACTCACTCCATTTAATACCTTTATGGTGCATGTAGTGGATTTCTGCTTGTGCCTGATCATCCCTAGTCACTCCTTTTTCTATATAGGTTAAAGTGCCCCCTCTCCTTTGAATATATGGTTTAATCAATGCCCCCTCATCTAAAGCATGTGTTTCATTTCCCCTTCAATAAGTAGGAATGGAACGAATTAATATTGCACACATGAGATAGAGAAGGTCACCCATATAATATATATTGCCCTCTGTATTAGATATGATGCAATATTTTTTCATCATCACTCATCATTTTTAATCACTCCCTTATCGGCCCTCATCATCCCTAATCACTCCCCCATCAACCCTCATCATCCCTAGTCACTCTCTTGTCATCTCTAATCACTCCCTCCAATACCCTTAGGGTGGGCGCATTGACTTTATGATTATGCCTGATCATCCCTAGTCACTCTTTTCTCTATATAGTTTAGAATGCCCCCTCTCTTTTTAAGATATGAATTGGGTATTCAATTAGGTATCTAGTATTAAATATATGGTTAGGTAAGATATATACATCCAGGATTAGATACAGGTATTCAAGATCAAGATATGACTTGGGTATTTTATTAGGTATGGCTTACTCGAGTAGGTAGGGCAATAAGGATATGTAGGTAGGGCATACTCAAGTACAAGAAGGTAAGTAGTGCATACTCAAATAGGTAGGGCAAGAAGGATAAGTAGGTAGGGCATATTCAAGTACAAGAAGGTATGTAGGGCATAGTCAAGATCAAGATATGACTCAGGTATTTAGGTAGACATACTCAAGTAGGTAAAGTAGGTATGGCATACTCAATTAGGTAAATTAGGTAGGGAATACTCAATGGTATAGATCTATTACATACGTAACATGATTTAAAACTTCATTTCTCATTATATTTATCACTAAGCAAGCTTCCCTTGCCAACAACATGAGCTAAGTAGGTAGGGCATAACTAAGTAGGTAGGGAAAGAATACATGCAAGATATATATCAAGAAGCAAGCTTCCTTTGATAGTTAAGAATATATTTAGATAGAGTAAGTAGGTAGGACAAGAATAAAGTTATATATCAGGAAGTAAGCTTCCCTTTCCTTATTGGGTAGGACATAGCTGAGTAGGTAGGGTAAGAACAAACATATCTATTGGAAAGCAAGATTTCCTTGATAGTTATGCCTTAATTCAGAAGCAAAGCAAAGCTAGATATTGGGAGGACAAACTTCCCTTGATATCTATAAGTATCCCCTCCTTGATAAACTAAATTAAGGTGTAAGCCCTTCATTCCTTTCATAGATCAAGTTGGGTATAAATCAGGTTGGGTATACAGATGACCAAATTAGAACACAATCTACTAGATTGATGACTGCCTATCTGTCTATCTAGAAATTCGGTCTACTATAGACATACTCTCAATGACATAGAGAAAATGAAAAGTCATCTATGGAGTTGGGTTTGGAATTATCAATTAGTTTCCAATCACCCTATCTATATAGATATAAATTTGGATTCTCAACTCTAGAATTGGGATTCTTAGATACCCAATTCCCAATCTATATATGAAATTAAAAAGATTTCATCCCACTCTTTGCTCACTTTCCTACCTATTTATTCTGGCCTAGGGCTTTGGATGCACATTTTATCCATGGTATGGGTGTGGATTGCCATATAGATCTTCGAATCCCACTAGACAATTAGATGATATCTCTAAGTTCCTGATTTGATTGAAAGAGGATGAGTGAAAGAAAAGTTTATTTGGGCCTTATTTGAGTGACTAAAATTTGGAATTGGAATAGAAGCTAATTGAGCACAAGCGGGAAGCCACTGCACCCACCATCAAGGTATTGGAGGGAGTGATTAAGGATGAAGAAGGACAAAGAGAGAGTGAGTAGGGATGATGGAGTCATTATAGATGATGAGAAAATGTGAATGTCAACGAGGGAGTGATTGAGGATGATGAGCGAGTGGTTTGAGATGGTGAGGGTCAATGAGGGAGTGATTAGGGATAATGAGGGATGAGGAAAGAGTGATTATGGATGATGAGGGACGATGAAACAATGATTAGGGATGATGAGGGATGGTGAGGGTCAATGAAGGAGTGATTAGAGATGATGAGGAATGGTGAGAGTCAATGAGGGAGTGATTAGGGATGATGAGGGATGAGGATGAAGTGATTAAGAATGATTAAGGATGATGAAGTAGTGATTAGAAATGATGAGGGATGGTGAGGGTCAATGAGGGAGTGGTTAATTACGATGATGAAGTGATTAAATATGATGAGGAAAAGAGATGGTCAATGAGGGAGTGATTAGGAATGATGAAGGATGAGGAGGGTGTGAGTAAGGATGATGAAGGACGAGGAGAAACATTATACTCTTTTCTTCCATGTAGTTTTAATTGCAACACATATTGAAATATTGTAAGTTAGTATTAATAAATTTCATGAAGGAAATATTAAAGATGATCATATCTAAATATGGCCATACAACCATCAAATTTAGTTTTTCAATAATAATGTGAGCCAAATTGTATGGAAAATATTATCACCACAAAATGTGGATGTGTGTGTGTGTGTGTCCATAAAATCCATAAAGGCATACAAAATAAGAACATAATAGGATGTCAGATGAATGCTATATAGGTATACAATGCCATTAATGTATACATTGTCATTTGCGCATACAAAAATTACATCATCTAACAACATAATAGAATGTCGAGTGAATGTCTTATATGCATATAATGTCAAAAACACATACAATGTCATATAGGCATACAAACAAGTACATTATCTAAGACATCTTACTCATCAAATAGTCTCCCTCTCTTTGCCTTCCTCGAAAAAGACTCTCCCTTGGATGCCCTACTCGTAGATGAAGATCTCTCAAATGCCTTGGATTCGTCCACGGTTTGACTGCGGATCCTTATAAGTTCATAGCTCATCTATAGTTGAGCCTGTTCTAATAAAAATATCATTAGAAAAATTACATACTATATATGCAACAAACTTTTAAACTTAATTTTAAACTAGAATATAAAAATAATTTAAACATGCACAATCTATTCCTGACGCTCAACAGGGTCAATGATAGGTTGAGATGCACGAACAGAGGTATGAAATGGGGAAGAAACATGATAAAGTGACGTACTAATCATCTGAATGTCAGGCCTATAATGTCATACGAAAATTATGCAGACACAAAACATTCACATAAGTTATATTTACCCAAGTATGTAGTAAAATTATTAAAACAAATCTATTTTTACAATTCAATATTACAAGTTAACATGTACCTCGGTGAGTGTCTGTGCAGATGACATTACAACATCAATGCATGTGTCTGTCTCTACTCGTAGGGACAGAGGAGTGTCTACTGTCATCATCAACTGAACAAACAACCTCACTTAGTTTTCTAGAGGACTTAAGCTTATATTAACTCAAAAAAATTATCTCAAGAGCATATATCTATATAAATAAAAAAATGTACATAGAGTATAATATTAACTCAAAATTTTACCTCTATATATGTAAATAGTACCCTAGTAACATCAACAACTAAAGTAGTGGATGACCCACGAGCTGGCTCCGCAAATGGAGATATAGGCACCGTCCCTTATGTAATATAAAAATTACATATATATTATTTAATTTCTATGTAAATTAATTATTAGCTTTTAAATACAATTATAACTTAAATTTAGCATGGCATTTATATAAAAGATACTTGCATGTGTGTAGTGACTGATATGTGCACACCAAATGTACGTGTCAAAAACTCATCGCTCATGAGTATATCATCTAAGCCCTAAAAAGCACCACCATCATCATCTGAAGGTCCAATGTATATATCACCATAATATCTGCAATGGTGAGGTCAGGTATGCACACTGGGTGGAGTATCTCAAGCATCAGTCTCAGAAAGCCTACTCATATGCTAAATGAGTGTATCAATAAACACACTAAGCACATGCAAAGTGTCAATATCCACAACCTCCTTCACCGTAAAGGGGATCTTAGGTTTAAGTGGCTTTTGGCTAGGGATCCTTGCAGGTCATTAGGTACATGATGTGCACTTGGTCGATTTTGCATAGAGCCTTTCCGTCGGCCCTAAAACTCACCATAGTCAAGATAGTTAAGAATCTTGTTGAGGACAAACTCTTAGTAGAAATTTATTAAAAAATACAATGAGACTTCATGGTTGTTACATGGTGGGTAATTAAATACCATCCACCATCGATCTCAGAAATTGATTTGAATCAAATTATGATGGCATCGATGGATTGGGAAACGTTTAGCGGTCATTGGAAAAGGTGCATTGGTTTGTTGGATCGATGAATAAGGCACACATTTTCTCTTTTGATATGTCTTTGTCCACCTCACGTGCTGACAATTTGTCAGTGTAGTAATCCCTACATCTATCCCTATATGATGCCCATTTGTCAATTTGACTCGTTATCAAGTCAACTTGACCTAATATTGAGTCTAGAGTATTGGATAAATAGGTGTGGTGGGTGTTGGTCGATGTGGGGTCCCTCATTCTCTTAATTATTTGTTCAATTTCTATTTTGTTTTCCGTTGTGTGCAACTAGATCCTCCTAACTGTCTAGGGGATCTTATGGAAGTATAGGAGGGTTAGGTGGATTAAGCAGAGGGTAGGTGGGTTAGGAGGGTTTGGTGGAAGGTTAGGAGGTTTAGGAAGAGGGTTAGCAGGTCGATTAATGTGTTGGTCTCTTGCAATGGAATGAGCTACATTTGAAAAATAGGATTTAGTAATTAAATAATGGAAATAAAAAAATTGTCAAAATTTACTATTAATATGTTTGGTTTTTAATTACTTACCTCCCCTTCGCAGTGGCATTGCTGATTTGGCGAGGTATCGAGTGATCAAGGTGAATTTTTCTTTTCCTCCAAGCAAAACACAATTGTAGTTTGGCTAAGAGAAGCATCAAACAAGTAGAAAAATGAAAATGAAATGTGTTTGCCTATGGATGGGCCTTTTTTTTTTTTTGTATTTTTAGTAATGTGTAAGCGTTATGAAGCATAACGCATATGTATTTTTAGCACTAAGCATAGTGCCAATAATACATACACATTTTGGCACTAGGCTTGGTGCTCATAACGTGTACATGTTATGTGGTTGATGAAATAAACGAAGACTAGATCATTCCAAGCCACAAAGATCACAGGTGATAACAACAAAACATTACATGACAAGCAAAAGCAAAAACAAAGAGCAGTATCATATATCTCCATATTACTTCTTCTAAAAGCTTAACTTATGGCTTTGCTTAAGAGCTTTGCCTAAGAGATTTAGAACTTTAGAACTTGTATAATACAATGAGAGAGCCTTGGATATATAGGCAAGGAAGATCAAGAAGCAAAACATCATAACCAATGTGGGACAAATCCACAATGGGAAAAACAAATAGTGATAAGTAGTGCACCTAGTAAACATGAGCTAAGGTAGGTATTTAAGCTACTCTAACAACCCCCCTCGAGTGAAGCTAGGGGCTAAAAATAGCCAAAAACAAAGTGGCATATCCATAAAATGAGTCCTGACAATAAGGCTTGATCAGGAACTCATATACAATATATCCATGAAGTGGAGAGATAAAACCTATAGGAAACAAAAATCCCCCCAAGGACAATTGTTTTTGATACTAAAGTTGTCTATAATCCAAGTCAGGTTCGCAAGATGACAAGTGTCGATGTCGAGATCCTCAGCTAGAAGACTGTATAAGCTCCATCCACATCAAATAATAAAATTAAGAATTGTTAGAAAGGAATGCTTGCCGTTGTGCCAAAAGGTCGACCTATTAACGTCCGATACAAACCCCAAATAAGTACCCACGGGAGGTTGTTAGTCCATGTCACAAATCCCTGAGGGGGACACTGGCGATTAGTCCAACAATCCCCCCTCAACGTTACCCGAGGGGATTCAAACCTATCACCACCGCTCTGATACCAATTGTTATAAAGGAATGTTTGCCGTTGCGCCAAAAGGTTGACATGTTAACGCCCAATACAAACCCCATATAAGTACCCATGGGAGGTTGTTAGTCCATGTCACAAATCTCTAAGGGGGACGCTGGGGATTAGGCGAATATTCATTTGTTAGATTGAGAGATTTGTAAACCAAGGAAAAATGACAACTCACCTAACATGGACATCTCAAATTCTTTTTGCATATCTTCGACAAATATCTTAGACATTTCTTCATTGTCTCCTCCAAAGATTATATCATCTACATACACCACAACAATTAACTGGTGATCTCCTTCAGTTTTGATGTAAAGATTACTATCAGCATATCCTCTCTTGAATCCTTGGTCTTGTAGGTATTTATCAAGCCTAGCATACCATGCTCTAGGAGCTTGTTTCAATCCGTATAAAGCCTTCTTCAACTTACACACATAATCCTTGTTTTCTGATAAGAGAAATCCTTCTGGCTATTCTATGTAAACTTCCTCTTCTAGATTGCCATTTAGAAATGCTGATTTAACATCCATTTGATAAACTTTGAAATTTTTGAATGCTGAAAATGCAAGAAATATTTGAATTGCTTCTAATCTAGCAACAGGAGCAAAAGTCTCTTCAAAATCTACACCTTCTACTTGAGCATACCCCTTACATACCAACCTTGCTTTGTTTCGAGTGACTTGGCCATTTTCATTCAATTTGTTTCGAAAAACCCACTTAGTGCCAATTACATTCTGATCCATTGGCCTGGGCACAAGTTCCCAAGTCTCATTCTTCTCAATTTAATCTAACTCTTCTTCCATTGCTTTTACCCAATGTTTATCATGACTAGCTTCAGAAAAATTCTTAGGCTCTACCTTGGATAACAAAGAAAATTTTACATGCTCAGGGATACTTACAATTCTTCTTCTGGTTTGCACCCCGACATGAATGTTGCCAATGATCTGACTTTCAACATGATTCTTCTGAACAAAGCGAGATGGTGCTTTGGTGTCCTGCCTTTTAGATTCACTCAATTTTTCTACATTTTCTTCCTCCCCTTCTTCTACAAGATTGGGTATTTCTAGAGGCTCTTCTGAAGGTTCTTTTGCCTTTTGATTCATGATCTCATCTATTCTAACACTAGCACTTTCTACGATAGTTTGTAGCCTTTTGTTATAACATCTATAGGCTTTGATTTTGATGGAGTAACCAAGAAAGATTCCTTCGTCAGCTCTTGAATTAAATTTGCCCAAGTTTTCTTCATTCCTGTTGATAAAACATTTACTTCCAAACACTTTGAAATGTTTGACCGAAGCTGGTCTTCCTTTCCATAATTCATAAGGAGTTTTGTCATTATTAACTCTGATTTGCCCTCTATTCAAGATATATACTGTTGTATTAACTGCTTCTCTCCAGAATCTATCTGATAGCTTAGATTCATTCAACATAGTTCTAGCCATCTCTTGAACAGTTCGATTTTTCCTTTCCACCACTCCATTTTGTTGTGGAGTCCTTGCAGCTGAGTATTGTATCTTAATTCCATGATCTTTGCAAAACTCAATGAATTAATTTGAAATAAACTCACCTCTTCAATCTGACCTTAGACATTTTATTTTCAGCTCTTTTTCATTTTCTACTAATGCCTTGAAAGCTTTAAGCTTTTCAAATGCTTCTGATTTTTCTTTTAGAAAGGCTACCCATGTCATTCTAGTATAATCATCAATGAGCAACATAAAGTAGCTCTCACCTTGCATGCTTTCAATTCTGGTAGGACCACAAAGATCCATATGAATAAGCTCTAGTGGTTTGGTGGTCGAATATTCTTTCGTTCTGAACCTTGTTCTGGTATGCTTCCCGTGTTGGCATTACTTGCATAGAGTGCTTGAAGGTTTTGTTATCTTGGGCATATCTCGCACAGCCTGTTTGTTGCTGATTTTCACAAGATTATCAAAATTTATGTGCCCTAACCGTCTATGACATAGCCAATTTTCTTCAACTTGACTTAGACAACATTTCTCTCCTCTCATTTCTCCAAGCATGTATAGGTTATTTGTGGTTCTATGAGCATCTGCAATTAGTTCTCCCGTGTCTCTTTTTTTGATCTCACAACCTTCAGAAAAGAACTTGAGTGTGTGTCCTTGATCACACATTTGGCTAACACTTAGAAGATTATGCTTTAACCCTTCCACATATAACACATTTTCTATTTTGGTTTTTCCATTATCGAGACTAAGTGTACATTTTCCTGTTATTTTGGCTGTAGTGTTGTCTCTGAACTTCACCGTGCCTTCATTGACCTTTTTTAACGAGATGAATTTGCTTTTATCTCCAGTCATGTGTCTCGAACATCCACTATCAATGAACCATTGTTGTCCTTCATCTCTAGCATGGAATGTTGTTTGAACAATCATGGATTCTTCTTGCTTCTTCTTCCAAGTCTTTGATGGTTCTCTTTTATTTATCACTGGAGCTTTGAACTTTTAATCTTGTCTTACAGATTCAAAAACACTTCTACAATAGCGTGTTATATGTCCATAGTTGTTGCACTTGTAACAAACTATAGCTTCATCAAAGTTTGATAAGGGAGCAAACAAATTGTAGTTTCTATTCGAAGCTCCATAGGTTCCTTTGTTTCTGCTCTTGACTTCAATATCCTTGGCTCTCTTTCTACAATCTAATTTCTTATGACCAAAATGATTGCAATAATAACAATATCCATCAAAATAATTACCAACCCTGGTTTTATTTGTATATCTTGGAGCAAAAGGTCTTCTGAAGTTTTGCTCTCCTTTGCTTTCTTTGTTGATAGAGTTGGTTTTTGTATTCTTGGCTTCTTCCTTCTTGGTCTCCTTTTTCATTGGTTCCTTAAGAGTTTCAACATAGCTCTTAGCTTTCTCTTTTTCCTCCTCATACCCAATGCCTGACTTGTTAGATGATGATATTTGACTCTCTAGAATCTTATTCAAAACTTGAGTGCTTTTCTCAAATTTCAATTCACTTGTTATTTTAGAATTCGCCTTTTCTAGATCCCTTTTTAAAACATCTATTTCAAATTCATACCTTTCATAGTCTTCTCGTTTCTTCTTTAGCTGTTCCGTTAGATCTTCTTCAATTTTCTTTGCTTCTTCGATTTGGACTTTTAGATCAACAATTACCTTGTTTGATTCCTCAAAGACTTGTGATGTCTTCGTTTTGAAGTCTTGATTCTCTTCTTCATATTTCGGAGTTGTACCTTTAGTTTCTGATTCTTCTTCTTAAATGCTTTTATTTCTTCCAACGCGCAAATAAGTTCTTCTTCAAGGTTCACTTCACCTTCTTCTTCCATGTCTTCGTCTTCCTCCAAATTATCTTTGCTAGTGGTGACATTTTCTTCTGTAGCCATGAACAGAATCTCTTCATTATCACTCTCAACATCACTTTCTTTGTTTTCTTCGGATGAGCTGCTATACCTCTTAGAGTATAGGCTTTTCTTTTGTTTCTCAAATTTTTGCTTGTATTTGCTCGGCTTAAATCCCTTTTTGTACTTTGATTTGTTTCTCTCATCATCGCTATTTCCTTTATTTAGACATTTGGCTGCAAAATGACCAATTTTACCACAATTAAAGCATTTAAATGGTAACTTTCCTTTATATTTGCCTGATCTTTTTTTTAGCTTCCGAATGAATAGAGCTTCATTTTCATCTTCTTCACTACTTGAATTTTCACTTGATTCTAGTTCTTTGATCTTCTCTTTCTTCGAGACCTTGAATGATGCTTCCTTCTTCGACTGTCTCTCAGATTCAGTTCTCATTTCGTAGGCCGTAAGAATTCCATGGAGCTCGTCCATTTTCATCATGTCTAAATCCTTCATTTCTTCAATGGCGGAGACCTTCGCATCAAATCTCAATGGTAGGGATCTTAGGACTTTTTGAACGATCACAGATTCTTCAATTTTCTCTCCGAGTCCTCGAATGACATTAACAATCTCATCGACACGAAGAAGATACCCAGCAATGTTTTCATCATTCTTCATTTTTAAACTTTCAAACTGCCTTCGATGGGTTTGGAGTTTTGCTTTTCTAACTTTATTATCACCTTCATAAATAGTGTTGAGTTTATCCCAAATCTCTTTTGCAGATTCACAATGCATAACCTTAACAAATTCATTTTCTGAAAGCCCGCATAAGATTGCATTCATAGCTTTCGCATTGTGCTCACTAGCCTTTTTTTTGGTGGCATCCGTTGGTGCAATTTGTGGCGTTGTGTATCCTATTACCACTGCTTGCCAAATATCAAAACCTAGGGCCATCAAGTAAGTCTTCATTCTTATGCTCCAAAATGCGTAATTCGTTCCATCGAACAAAGGAGCCTTGTTAGTGGAGAAACCATCTAGCACTTGAGATCCTGCCATATGTGCTTTTCAAGATCTACCTTCTAGCAGTTGTGCTAACACCGAAGGAACCGGCTCTGATACCAATTGTTAAGCACAAGCTTATACTGAGAGGGGGGGTGAATCAGTATAAGATATTTTTTAACTTTCGACTATTAATCTTAAATTCAAAACCTCAAATTACTCCACAATTATTATATTCAAAGTAATCAAAGAATACAATGCAAAACCACACAATACAAATAGACACAGATTTGCGTAGAAACCCTTTCGAGAGAAAACCACAGAGAAATTCTCTTAATATAAATATTTGTAGGCACCAACCTACTGGAGCACCAACCCCAAAAACAATTTTTTAGGCACCAACCTACAGGAGCACTGACCCCTTTCACTGAGCACCAACTCAGCAAGAGACACCAATCTCTTCAAAACGAAGGCACCAACCTTCTCAGATAAAATCATTCTTCTATCTCAAATTTGTTTTCAAAACAATAGATGATAGAACACTTGTTTTATCTCTTTTATATTCGATCTACACTTGAGTGTTTTCACTGCTATACTCTTCCTTATACTTGTTGATTTTTTCTTTTCAATATTCTCATAAAAATTTGCCTTTAAAAATTATGCTCTTCTTTTATATATCTTTAACTTTCGAATCTACTCTTTTGCCATTCGTTATGCACTTATTTATAATCCACGGAAAACCACAAATTAAGGTTGTGACTCTTCAAGTGAAAAGGTCCTTTCGAACGGTCACAACTCCTCTCAATAGGTCGGCCAAGGTTGACAATTCTGTCGACAATTCCGTTCACTTCCGTCGACATTTTCGTCAACAATTTCGTTCACTTTCATTGACATTTTCGTTCAATTCCGGCAACAATTCCATTCACTTCCATCAACAATTCCGTTCACTTATGGCCATCAATTATGTTCACTTCTGGCAATCAGTTCCATTCACTTTCGGCAATGGTTCATTTGACATCAATGACAATATTCCAACAATCTCCCCCTTTGTCATTGATGGCAACCACATACTGAAACTGCTCCTAGAGCATGGTATGCTAGGCTTGATAAATACTTACAAGACCAAGGATTCAAGAGAGGATATGCTAATAGTAATCTTTACATCAAAACTGAAGGAGATCACCAGTTAATTGTTGTGGTGTATGTAGATGATATAATCTTTGGAGGAGACAATGAGGAAATGTCTAAGATATTTGTCGAAGATATGCAAAAGGAATTTGAGATGTCCATGTTAGGTGAGTTGTCATTTTTCCTTGATTTACAAATCTCTCAATCTAACAAAGGAATATTCATATCCCAAAGCAAGTATGTGAAGGAGATGTTGAAGAAATTCCATATGGAGGAGTGTGCCCCTGTTAGCACACCTATGGCTACAGGTACGAAGTTGAGCAAAGATGATGAATCTCCGAATACTGATTAAACTCTTTACAGATCAATGATTGGGAGTTTACTATATGTGACGGCATCTAGGCCAGATATCATGCAAGCAGTAGGTATGGTTGCACGATTTCAAGCGGCTCCAAAAGAAACACATGTGCAAGCCGTGAAACTTATATTTAGATATTTAAAGAGAACCTTGGATTATGGGTTGTGGTACCCAAGAGGTAAAGACTTCACATTGGTAGCGTACACATATTCAGATTGGGCAGGTTGTGTAGATGATAGAAAAAGTACAAGTGGAGGAGCATTCTTTCTTGGAGATAGCCTAGTATCTTGGTTGAGTAAGAAGCAAAATTTTGTATCTCTATCCACAGCAGAAATAGAGTACATAGCGGCAGTGCTATGTTGTACACAAGTTCTATGGATAAAACAAACCTTGAAAGATATCAAAGTAGAGTATAATCATTCAATCTCCATATTCTGCGATAATACTAGTGCAATAAGTATTTCAAAGAATCCAGTTATGCATTCCAGAACTAAGCATATCCCTATACAGTATCATTACTTGAGAGAACAGGTGGCAGAACAAGTAAAATTGGAATATGTTTCCACATCCGAACACATGGCAGATATCTTCACTAAGCCACTTCCAAAGGAAACATTTGAGTACCTACGACAGAAGTTGGGAGTAATTTCTTTTGCATCTTGCCATTGAAGGGAAGCATCAGCTACGGGGGAGTTAAATACTAGCTCTTGGATAGACCCTTTGCCATTAATGTCAAAGGGGGAGAAGTACAGAAAGAGGATGTCACAGAAAGGGGGAGCTACAACACACAAAAAAAGATTCAGATAGAAGAGACAGTGCAGCAAGGGGGACGCTGGCGATTAGTCCAACAATTCCCCCCCTCAACATTACCAGAGGGGATTCAAACCCGTGACCACGGCTCTGATACTAATTGTTAAAAAAGAATGCTTGCCGTTGCGCCAAAAGGTCGACCTATTAACGCCCAATACAAACCCCAGATAAGTACCCACTGGAGGCTGTTAGTCCATGTCACAAATCCCTGAGGGGGACGCTGGTGATTAGTCCAACAAGAATTTCAAAATGATCTGGAAAGTTGAAATCAAGGTGCACAAAACCCTGAAAACTTTTGGTGCAATTCATCACATATCAAGAGCAGGTCACAGAAAACTAGTCATTTTTAATATCACAGAAGAGGAGCACCCAACTCACTGAAAACACCTATATGAGAGCAAACTGCACATATAGACACCGCAAGGGGAAAGAACCCAGCTAGAAAAAATAATGTCCACTACAAGGACACAAATTGAGAGAGAGGATGCAAACCGAGAATGCCAACGATGCAAATCCAATAATGGCATGACTACTTGTGAGTTTCTTCCACAACCAAGTATGCTTTGACTTGCAAGAAGATAGAAACAAAACAATCCACAAAGCCTCCAATATATGCTCACTAGAATTTCTTGCACACCTTTCTAATTCTTGGGACCACCCAAAGAGGATGCACAAGAAGAGCATATTTAGTATGACAAGAAAATCTATGGAAAGAAAAAGATCTAAGAAAAGAAGAAGATCTACGAAATGATCACAAGCTCTTGCTGCAAACTCCAAATGAATCCATGTAACACCTCCAGCTCTGATACCATGAAAGAAACAAAGACTAGATCGTTCCAAGCCACAAAGATCACATGTTATAAGAACAAAACATCACATGACAAGCAAATGCACAAAATAAAGAGCAATATCATATATCTCCATATTACTTCTTCTATAAGCTTAGCTTATGGCTTTGCTTAAGAGCTTTGTTTACGAGCTTTCAAACTTGTATAATACAATGAGAGTCTTGCATATATAGATAAGAAATATCAAGAAGCAAAGCATCCTAACCAATGTGGGATAAATTCGCAATGAAAAAACCAAATAATGCTAAATAGTGCACCTAGTAAACATGAGCTAAGTTAGGTAAATAACCTACTCTAAAAGTTGAAATGTGTTTGCCTATGGATGGGCCTTTTAATTTTTTTCTATTTTTAGTAATGCATAAGCATTATGAAGCATAACACGTATGCATTTTTAGCACTAGGCATAGTGCCAATAATGCGTACACATTATTGGCACTAGGCTTGGTGCCCATAATGTGTACACGTTATGTGGTCATAACGTGTACATGTTATGACCACATAACGCATACTTGTTATGACTCGGATACTTTGAGCCTTAATTCAAATAACGTGTACATGTTATGACCACATAATGCGTACTTGTTATGGTTCGGATTTTTCGAGCCTTAATTCAAATAACATGTGAGTTATGGTCATAATGCATATGCATTGGGGGAAATGTCCATGGAATTGTCCCCCAACTCTGTGCACATGTACCCTAAACTAACCAATAACTGTTTAAAATGGAAAAGACATTCACAAAAAGCTAAATGTCCTTCACGAGTGGCTCAAATTCCACTACTTCTCATGCGTATAAATTGACAGATGTTGAGGATGCAAGAAGTCACTCACCACAAGGAATGATCATAATGTTAAGGTGTAGAAAAATATAATGAACTGAGAAATTTTCTACATATTCAAATATGCAAAAGGAGTTCTACTCAAAAGATGTCATGTGAAAAGAGACAAATATAATTCCTCAATAAGGTCCTAACAACAAGGCCATGTTACGTACCATATACAAAGCAAGGAAAAATAACTACATTTTTATTACATATAAACTAAAAATTTGTATAGAATATAGAAAACATGCAGTTTCAAAAAAAATGACACCCACAATGGAGTTGGGATTGAAGACACTCAGAAAATAGAAGATGGTGTCGTAAAACTATAAAAAACATCTCTAAAATGGAACACAACACTACCTCAAGAGTGTTGAAAAATAAGTCTATCAAATATATCACTAAAAATAAATATCAAAAAAATTACCTCTCCATAATCTTTTTTTTAAATTATAAAAAAAAGTAAGTATTACCAAAAATATATAAAATTTCAAAATTAAATTGAAATCTAATTAAGTATTACATTGTTTAAGAGGGATAAAAGACGGTAACATTTAAATTATAATCAATAAAAAGACAAATAAATATAATAGATTGTTTGAAAAAATTATAAAAACGAAAAGCATAATAAATAAAATAGGTTGTTCTTTATAATGTGTGTATGAGATGTACTTAATTAAGTTGGACTAGTGTTGTCTTTTTATACTTTAATACATACAATTATATGATAACAATTATGGTTATTGTTTTTAATTTAAAAAATTATTTGTAATATTATAAAAAAATTAAATTGAATATGAAACCAATTTTCTCAATATAAATTTGAAGTTAAATTTGAAATGTGAATTTAAATTTAAAATTAAAATTAAAATAAAATTTAAGATTGGAAATTTGAATTTAAAATTTAAAATTTGAAAAATAAATGAACTAAATTCTTTAAATTAACCTAGTTATATTATTGTTGTATTCTTATTTGATTATATGTAACTCTATAAACTTGAGCTCACATATTTTAATAGCTAGAATATGAGTAAATTAAAACAATAATAATAATAATAATAATAATAATAATAATAATAATGAAAAAAAACTATTATGAATCTATTTTGAAAGATTAATTATTAGTTGAATACATTTTGATAACAATATATCGTTATAATTTTTTAATAAAACCAAATAAAATGGAATTTAAAGTTTTAGATTGATAAGTTAACAAGTAATGAAAAGAACAAAATAATCATTAATAAATTAGTTCCAAGATTTATGTCCATAGCTTGTACACATGCAACTGAGTGCCCTATATGTTTTCTCAAAGAAAAACAATACACACAATCATTAATTTATGAAACACTTTGATAATAATATCCTTAAACTACCATTTATATTTAAATCATATACGAGTACATAACATGTTGTTTTAAGATTAACATGTGTAATCCATAAAAGTTTCAGAAAATCGAAAATAACATGTCCTTTTAAATTGTATCTTAATATAGACAAATATTTGAATTATATTAAACAAGTAAAGTGAAGGATCAAACTCTTTTGCATTCCAAAAATTGAAAGCAACTAATTTTCCTTAAAAACAATTATCAAACAATTCATATAAAAAGTATTATATTTTTTCCCCCATTTTCTTTGTATTTGAACCACTCATGCTTACCTTTGTGGTTACCATCTACCTAGTATTAACTAGAAAAAGGTTATATCTAAAAATTGAACTGTACAAATTAATTGTTAACCAACACTTTCTATTTCAACTTTAATGTGAAAATAAGTTTTTCCGTATACTATCATTTATGAGAACATATAATATTAAAATTAAAGAGTGTAAATAATTACCTACAATGTCATTTGTGTGCATATATAATAAATTTAAAATTCATTGGAATAGGATCTCCATAAAGAATGTAAAAATAGAAATAGTAATAAAATGTTTACGAAATAACTCATTTCATTTAAGCATGAGAAATAGAAGGGAGAAAAATAAATTGCTTCCAACATTTAATCAATCAAGATACCTTCACATGTGTACACGCACATGCACACATACATATCAAAACATAAATTTTATATCAATTAAAAGAGAGTATAAATGTTATCATTTTACTAATATTTAAAATACTATGTTTTTTTGGAAATGAAAGAGTTTATTTAATTCTAAACGGTCATCCACAAATTCAAAGTCAAACATTCAAAGTGGTCTCAGCATTCAAACACTTGTAAGTCCTCAAGACCTTTTGCACCACTAGGGTCAGGGCTCATATATTGTGACCAAGATACCCTTTGATGCCCTTGCTTCTCCATGCAAATATTTAGTATAAAAAGAAAGTTCAAAAGGTTTAGGAGCCACCATCATCATGTAGGATTGTTTCCCCAAAAACAGTCCCCCTCACTGCAATAAGAAAAGTAGTTTGGTGCCTAAGGATGGTCACCAAATCTAGCTTCTCATTTCCATTGTTAAAGCTTCATAGTAGGTTACATTATATGAGCGTGGGGATTTTAATTAGAGATAGCACTTATGCATGATGGTGGATAATACCATATTCATGCAATTACAATATAATATAAATTGTGATTTTAATTTTATATATACGAACTCTATTTTCATTTCTCTAACTCAATCTATAAACTTCAATTGCAAGTTTTTCAAGCACCATGTGTATATCCCAATTACAATATAATAAAAATTGTAGTTTTACTTCCACCTATAAAAATTATAATGATTTATTTCTAAACTTAAAACAAAACATTGTTTTAAATTAAATTAATTTATTAAAAAAAGTCTAGTTCACATCCTTAGAAAGCAAAGGGATATGAAGCAAAATTTAAAATCTCGTAGTATAAATGAGGCAAAATCAACATGAGTATATATATAAATTTTCATACCTGAGATAGGCACAATATGATACAACATGACGAACACTGGTGTAAATAAGTATCAATGGATGGCCTACCCATCATCTCCAAGCATTGAATTGATTGTAAGCCCTTCTCTCACATTTCTATTTGGCCACACATCTTTCCACTTCCTTCATACGGTTCTCTCTGTTTTCTTTCCATTTCCTTCATACAGTCCTCTCTTTTATCTTTTTTCTTTCCGTTTGATTTCCATTTCTAGCAGGTTTCTTGAAAACAGTCCAATGCCATGACACCTTCATTGTATCTTAAAACAGGGCATTAACGAATATTCCAACAGTATATATAGGCAGCGATGCACATTGCATACTATACATCTGTTTTTATAAAATGAACAGCATGGCCAAGATCTCCAAACACAGACAAAATACATTTTAGAAACAGGAAATAAAACCTGGTCCCTTCTTTATGACTGCAGGTCTGACACTGCACTTTGTTACAGTACACGCTTATGTTTACATATTGCTTCACTCAGCATTAACCTCTGCAAGAACATTGTCCTTGATTGAAATGATGGAACCTGTACATCTCTCACAACAATTTGTCTTGCAACAATCTTGGTTGCAGTGTGGCAATCAACGCAGGCTCTTAAGGTTCTTGACACCTCTAAAAGTTGTCCGAGGAAGCAAGTTTAATTGTCCAAATGCAATTGCCAACTTCCCATTAAGGTGGCAGACGAATAATTGTTTTTCCTCCACCACCACCCCGTTCGGTACAAGTTTTGAATCTGTAAAATACCTTGCTGACTTCATCTCCCAAGACTATTTCTCTGACTTAGCATAGATCTCCTGTGTCTGTGGGTGTGATGTGTCTCCTACACAAAAAGCATGTACCATTTTATGGCCTTCAATCCAACTACATCCAGGTATCTTTTTAATTCCTCTATCTTTCATCAATCTCCTTACCATTTGAACCTCACCCCACCTGCCCACTTCTGCATAGATGTTTGACAGAAGAACATAAGTTGAAGCATTTTGAGGATCCAGCTCAAAAAGAAGAGTTGCTGTAAATACTCCTAACCCTATATTCTTATGTGCTCTGCAGGCACCAAGCAAACACGTCCACACAACCACCACAGGTTTAATTGGGATTTTGATGATATAGTTTAGAGTTTCCTCAAGATAGCCAGCACGGCCAAGAAGGTCAATCATGCACACATGATGATCAATTGTAAGCATAATGCAATTAGAGTCACTCATGCCATTGAAGTATTTACAGCCCTCATCCACTAAACCTGCATGGCCGCATGCTAATAAAACACAAGCAAAGCTTATATGGTCAGGGTATGTTCCAGAGTGCTTCATTACTTCAAAGAGTTTGAGAGCTTCTTTGCAAAAACCATTTTGTGCATATCCTGCAATCATTGTGTTCCATGATACTACATCTCTTTGAGTCATTTTGTCAAACAGTTCCCGAGCCCTGTTTGTGTTTCCACATTTTGCATACATGTCTATCAGGGCATTTGCAACTATGATATCTGATGAAAATCCACAATCAATTATTCTTTGATGGATGTCCATACCCTGGTCTAAAGCTCCTATTTTGGCACAGGCTGGGAGGATGCTAGCAAAAGTTGTGGAGTCTGGCTTCACACCTGACAATTGCATTTGCTTAAAAGTTTCGACAGCCTTTTCAACAAACCCATTTTGTGCATAGCCTGTAATCATTGCATTCCATGATACCACATCTCTTTGAGGCATTTTGTCAAACAGTTCACGTGCCTTATGGGTGCTTCCACATTTTGCATACATGTCTATTAGGCCATTTGCAGCTATGACATCCGACAAAAACCCAAATTCAATTATGCTTTGATGGATTTTCATACCCTCTTCTAAAGCTCCAATTTTGGCACAGCCTGGGAGGATGCTAGCAAAGGTTGTGGAGACTGGCTTTACCCCTGCCAATTGCATTTGCTTAAAAATTTCCAAGGCGTTTTCAACAAACTCATTTTGCGCATATCCCGCAATCATTACATTCCATGATACCACATCTCTTTGAGGCATTTCACTGAAAATTCTTAAAGCCTCATCAAGAACACCATTTTGTGCATACCCTGCAATCATTGCATTCCATGATACCACGTCTTTTTGAGCCATTTTGTCAAATAGTTTGCGAGCCTTATGTGTGATTCCACATTTTGCATACATGTCTATCAGGGCATTTGCAACTGTGACATCTGACAATAATCCATACTCAATTAAGCTTTGATGGATATCCATGCCATGTTTTACAGCTCCCATTTTTGCACAGGCTGGGAGGATGCTGGCAAAGGATGTGGAATTTGGCTTGACACCTGCCAATTGCATTTGTTTAAAAGTTTCCAAAGCCCTTTCCACAAATCCATTTTTCGCATATCCTGCAATCATTGCAGTCCACGAGATCACATCTCTTTGAGGCATTTCTTTAAAAAGTCTTAAAGCCTCGTGGAGAACACCATTTTGTGCATATCCTGTGACCATTGCAGTCCATGAGACCACGTCTCTTTGAGGCATTTCTTTGAAAAGCCTTAAAGCCTCGTCAAGTAAACCATTATGTGTATACCCTGCAATCATTGCATTCCATGATACCACATCTCTTTGAGCCATTTTGTCAAACAGTGCACGTGCCTTGCATATGCTTCCACATTTTGCATACATATCTACCAGGGCACTTGTAACTACAGCATTTAATACAAATCCATGTTCGATTATGCTTTGGTGGATGTTCATACCTTGTTCTAAAGCTCCCATTTTTGCACAGGCTGGGAGGATGCCAAGAAAGGTCGTGGAGACTGGCTTTACACCTACCTGTTGCATTTGCTTAAAAACTTCCACGGTCCTTTCAGCAAACCCATTTTGTGCATATCCTGCAATCATTGTATTCCATGATACCACATCTCTTTGAGGCATTTCTTTGAAAAGCCTTAAAGCTTCATCAAGAACACCATTTTGTGCATATCCTGCAATCATTGCATTCCATGATACGACATCTCTTAGAGCCATTTTGTCAAACAGTTCACGTGCCTCGTGCATGTATCCACATTTTGCATACATATCTACCAGGGCACTTGCAACTACAACATCTGACAAAAGTCCATTTTCTATTATGCTTTGATGGATGTCCATACCCTGTTCCAAAGCTCCTATTTTGGCACAGGCTGGGAGGATGGTGGCAAAGGTGAACTGATCAGGTTGGACACCTGTTCGTTGCATTTGGTGAAACAGTGTCAATGCCTTGTGAGGATACCCATGTCTTCTATAAGCTGCAATTATTATATTCCATGAGAAGAGGTTTGGTTCAGTCATTTGGTCAAACACATGGCGGGCATGAACCAACCATCCGCACTTGTCGTACATGCGCATAAGGGTATTTTGTAAAAGTTTGTGTGTGGCAAACTGAAATTGACTGTGATTGATGTGGGAGTGGATTTGCTTACCTTGTGAAAGCGCTTTCTTGAAAATGCAGGTCTGCAATAGTTGAAAGTATGTAGAAAAGTCGACAGGGTGGTGGTGTGTCCTAAGCAGAATGTGTAGCGCTTCTTTCAACCGATCGCCTCTACACAATGCTCTGAGTGTGTGATTGAGATTGAAATTGAGATTGAGATGTGCAGTAGCTGGCATTGGCATTGGAAATGGGCATTGTTATTCAATTTACTTATATCACAATGAGAATGAAACTATCATCGTTTGTCCTCAAAAGTGGGTTTATACATTTCTTGGAATGATGATTATGATACAAAGGAATTGACAAAGAAATGCAGCAAACAAAGCACTGCGGGGTAAAAATCACAAACACGAGCTTGAAATAAATGATTAATATATTTGTTATTGTCGGTTACTCTTACATTTACACAGTGCATTGGGTGGTTCGCAGTATTCAAATTAGGGTTGAATAAGTCTCTGGATGTTGGGCTAAACTTCGATTTTTTCAATTATTAAAAAAATATATTTGTTATTGTAAAAAATGAAGTAATTTTAATGAAATGAAATGGGATTATAAATTGTATCCACTTTTCAACGATTGAAAGAATTGTAGTAGGATTTATTTTTAAGAAGGGTTTTCCGAATCTTACTAATTTGAGTTATAATTCCTCCATTTCATTTATTTGTATTTCTGATAATCAAAGATGAGATATTTCTTTTTCTACTATTTCTATTTATTTATTTTTTAAAAACCCTCACTTGTGTCATCTATCTACCTATCTCACATCTTAATCTATGGGAGTTAGTCTTTAATTGGAGTATAAGTATTTTTTCTTCTACTTAATTTCAGTAATGACATATGTATATAATATTGTCATTTTCTATTTGTTTTCTTCCTTCACGTGATTGTTCTAATCCTTTCATTTACATAGTTTTAATTTTTTGTTAAAGTTTGGGCATCCGTTTAAGCTTATATCCTATCTACTCTTCCATTTGTAGTTTTGATTATCCATGTATTGCAACACTTTTTCTCTTGTTGTCATAATCCATCTACGGGTCTTCATGTTTTCTATTTTTTACAAATAATATAGTTGTTTGGTCATAGGGGTTTCCTCTAACAGAAAAGTACATGCTTCAGCAAGGATTGTTTCATAAAAATTACAAGCTTTAATTATGAGCATGTATGAGAGGGTTAGGAGGTATTTGAATGTAAAAAAGAGGACAATTAATGAATTAATTTATTCTTATTCATTAAATATAATTGTAATGAAAAATAAACATGTAAATAACCATATTAGTTTTAAGTCATTAGTTGAAAATTCTCAATAATTAGAATTGGAATCACTAATTGGGGATGTTGTGATCAGTTTTATATTGTTGTCAACGTTTCGAGCCACTACTTAGACTCATTTTCGGGGCAAATATGATGTCGAGAAGATTCTTCTCACTTTAATAGCATAAATACATGAAAATGTTGAAAGAGTCTGTTAAAGCCAACTAACGTTTGTTGATTGAAGGAAGCCATGTTTGTTTAATTAATAATACATCATCCTGATATAAACAATTATTATTTTTAATGATTACAAAGGCCTCCCTTGTTCTTCTTTTAGAACAATTATACATTCTTACCAAGATTTTTGAGCTGGGAAAGTTAATAAGATGTTTAGTAGCTAGGTAATGCTCTGCGAATGCTAATTTGTGAGTTTTACTATGTCAAAGGTCTGCCTAATGCTCTTCAATTCTTGTACCAATCAATCTCCTTATTTCACCAATGTATGATCTACCACAAGCACATGAAATTTGATAAACTCCTTTAAATGAATTCGATTCAATGTGATCTTTCACGGAATTAAAGAGTTTTTTAATGTTATTTGGAGGTGAGAAAATTATTTTAATATTCTTCTTCTTCAAATGTTTAGAAATTTTATCCGTAACTCCTTGGATGAAAGGTAGAAACACCTTTTATTTTTCTTTATAGTCCTCGTTAGTTGGCATTCGAGTTCTTCTTTGATTTCACTTCGCTTTTGTGAAAGCCTTATTGATTTTTAGTGTGGAATATCCATTGCTCTCAAAAACTTGATATAAATACTCTTTTTCTTGTTCAAGGTGGTCAAAATTTGAGATCCTCAAAGCTCTAGTTATTAGAGTGTTTAGAATACCCATTTTCTAACTTGAATGGTGGTTAGAATTTGCATGTATTGGTTGGTATGCATTTTCTTCCTGTAAACTTTATGGGTTAATAGACTATCTTGCTTTTTAAGCACCATAACGTGTCTAAGAACAGAACAAATTCATTTTCTTCAATCTCCATATTAAACTTTATTGAATCTAATTGGTTGTTAAGGTGTTCAACAAACTTATCAATTTCTTCCATCCCATGTGCCCAAACCGCATAGATATCATAAAAAAAACTTACCCACTTATTCGGTTTTCATTATGAATTCATGTTATTAGACATCGTCAAAGACTACTGGATTTGGGGTTAGTATTTTTGAAACACTAAATTTTCATTATGCAAAAGCATTTACATATGATTTATAATGCATTAGACCCCTTATTCCCCTACTGTTAATAAATGTTAATTTTTTAGCTCTTGAAAGTGATAGCTTTTTTATGCCTATTGAAATTAATAGCTCTTAATGACATTCGATATATTGCATTATCTCTTTGTACATATAATAAATGCCCAAACTATGGATGTAATTATATTTTCTTGCCTTAATCGCTCAAAAAAATTATAGATTTATTTTAACACAGTGATTTGTTTTTATCAAAATGATGCAGCTCTTTTTAAGTTAGATTGCTTTTCTCATTTCCATTATACTTTTTTTTTGTTCATTGTTTGTGTTCTCTGATTTTTATGTTTCATCTAGTTGTAAAACCTCAAACCCTTTGGAAAGGATTTAAAAATTAGAGATGCACTCAAGAGATGTGAAAAATCTAGTTGAAAATGTGCATTTTATGAGGAAGCTGAGGCCAGAGAAAATTACACAATAAGCTTCTCAAATAATTTTGAGAAGAAAAGATGGTCGTTCCCTGAGCCATACAAACTGACCAAAACAAAATAAGAGTTAAAGGACAAAGAGAAAGGCTAATGCCTGAAATACCTTATGTGTTGGTTCCACATTACATAAATTTCCTACAGAATGAGCTTAAATTTATCCAAATTTTCAAAAATTTGAGCTTTTTTGTGTCTAAATTGGAATATTTCTATGTATTTTTCCAATTCAATTGATGCAAGGTTTGAAACCCTTACCTCTATAAGATTAGAAAATTCTTGCATTTATTTAAGGATCTCAAAGCTATTTGAGGTAATTTTCAAGGTATTGGATCTGTAATACTTATATTTCTTAAGCTCTCAATAGTATTTTTAAGAGTCATTTTTAATATGTCTAAATTAGTAAAATAATATGTAATAATTAAGTACTAATTTGTTATGGCTTTTGGCCATCTTTGAATTGCTAAAAATAGTAATAAATATGTTTAAATAGAGATTTATTTGGAAAGTGAATGTCGCAAATGATTTGGATTCTGAAAACTAGGTTTTGGATAGTTCTGAGTGTTGTTAACAAGGTCCTAGGATCTATTTGCTCGCTGGACAGTAGCATTCCACCTGGACTGTAATGCCATGTTGTTATAGTATCCTCAAAGTGTTGTTAGTGTTCTCTTTGTAGAATTGTTCTTATTTTCTAGCAGCACCTGTGCCTGTGTTTTTAAATCTTGTTACTGCACACATGAAATCTGAAACTCTATTTTGTGCTTAAAAAACTTGATTTAATGTGCAACCCATAATATTCCTTGCAAGTATAGCATGAGGAATAATTGTGTGTTTTTTAGTAGGATAAGTTAAACATCCTCAATACCCTATTGTAAAGAGAGTTGCCTACATACCAATACTCAAAGGAGGGATCAAGCCCGATGTAGTTCTCCCACCTAGTGCTTGGTGCAAGTGCAAGTGAATGCTAGATTGAGAGTGGTTTTGAATTCCTTGAGTGTGCTTGAGCTTTGAAATCTTTGAAATTTGGGCTTAGGGCTATTGTAGATGGTAGTATGAAGAAGTACGGTAGAATAGGGATCAAATACCTAGATTTTGCTCAACTTGTCTTTTGTTTGAATAGGCTTTTGTATATATTTTCCATCTAGTGAATACAGGTCAAAATAGACTTGTACTTATACAGATTTGTAATTTGTGTGGATAAGAAAATATGCTTAGGCTGACCTTAGAAAGGTCACACATTTGAAAAAGTATCTATTTGGGAGAGTTAGGGCAACTGACAGTAGTTCCTAGTTGAGGACACTAGTGCCATGTGGTTGTAGTGTTCCAAATGTGGTATTGATGTCCACTTGGCATATGTTGGTCAAATTGGGTTGGGATCTGAGAAAGTTATCCTAGGGCTATGTTTGGGTTGATTGTAACTACATGTGGTTTGGACAATGACTGAAAAGGTGTGTTTAAGGCTCTACGATAGTTATAGGTCTAAGCTAGGAATAGGCTAACTCAAGCAACCCTCTTATCATCCAATTACCACTTTAAGTGATTATATTCCCCACCCCCCCACCTTATGCTAGAAATGTAGCAAAGTGAAATGAATAGTATAAAGGAAAAAGAAGCATACCTAGACTTACTTTGGAATTGAAGCCTGTGTAGTTGAGTCTGAGTATGTGAATCTGGGTCTATGTATGTGAAACATGATCCAAAGTAATAACCTACAATGAAACATGAAAAAATCAACCTTTATTTAAGAGATGATCAAAAGTAACAAAATGTGCTAAAATAAAGTAACTAAGTAAAGCTGAGTAAAGAGAGAGGAAAGGAATGAATGCACCCCATTGGGTACGCAAACCAATACATGAACCTAGTGATAACCTATGTGTGTGAGTGTACATAGTGATCATATCATTGAATAACTTGGATCGAGCTAATGGCTTGCTCAATTCTCATATGGGTGGCTCAAAAACTCAATCCGGTTCTTTAAATCCATCGATCATGATTTGTGACTAACTTTGATAAGGTTGTAAGTGTGTTTAACCCTCTCATATGGGTGGCTCAAGAATTCAAGTAGGCCATGAATCCATCATTGCCCATCCATGTGAAGTAGATGCATTTGTATCTGAAATGTGCAAAGTGATGAAAGTATCTAACTGAGTATATCTATCTATGAATGTTGACTCTTCGGCCACTCAAGTATATTAGGCAACTTTGGGCCATCAAGAATGCCAACCACTACATATATAGTAAGTCATAAATTTGGTGTCAACCTAGATTTTGATAGCAAGTGTATATAGTGTAGATAATGACATGGAGTATGTCATTCCATTTGATCATCCTATGTGTAGCTGAGTATAGGGAAACTATGTGCCACGCACATGTCTTCAATCTAGTATTTGAGTATATTGAATATAAACTAAATATGTAATAACTAAATTTGTGTAACTAAACTAAATGTGGGAGTGATCATGTCATGTATGATACCCCAAAATCTGAATAACTAGTATGAATATGAGCTAGAATGAGTGTATTTGAGCAAAATCTAAACATAATTGTCAAATACGTGACAATATTTATGCAAAATTGTAATGTACCTGGTGTACTAGTATGGTTAATATGGACTGTCCAGAAGCTGGGGCTACTAGATAATAGCGACCTATAGTGGATAGTAGAGCCCTATGGCACTAATATCCTAATCAGGGTGTTAATGTCTGCTTAGTCTAAAATCTAGGTGATCTGAACTATTTTATGAGTCTTTGTTTTTTCCTATGTCTACCCTTTATCTGATTTTAGAAACTAATCCTTTGTGCTAAAACTTATCTGTGAATAACAAAGTAGGAGCTCGATCTCTGTGACAAACCCATATGAATGCACCCTCTTTTGAGGGTGGTTGTGAAACCCATGTAATAATTATCCTCAAAATAAGTAGCTCCATAAAATGTGTTAGTCAGAGCATATGCATGATATTCCAATACAATGTACAAACATAATATCAGAATGTAAATGAATCTGAGCATAAGTAGGTAATATAAGATGTATGTAATAATCTAACATTGCACAAGAGTGTTAAGATAGATGTAATCAATGTGTATAGCAGAAAATATAAATAACTACCTAGGGGGATGGGGTCTGATGTCCATCACGACACCCAAGTAGGAAGGGTAGATGCATGAGGTCCCTCATGACATCAAAAATTAGTGTGTGTGTAACAAGAAAATACAAGTTTCATGGTGAATAAGCATACATACAAGCACATGAGGCACGTAAAGTGTAGGCCAAGGGGCCACAATACAAGGGACATGGGCACATGTCACTAGATTTGAGAATGAATACATACAAGGACATGTTCAAATGTCTACATGTAGAAGTAGGAAAGCGCACACAAGGGACATGGGCACATGTCCAAGGCATATAAAGCGTAGATCCAAAGAACAATGGCATATTCAAATGCCCTCAAAGATGGAGAAAGCATAGGAAACACAATCAAGTCTAGTCTAAGAAAACTAGAAATGAAAGCATGTATAACTGTGTAGTACAAATTTATGTAAATGCCAAAATGTACATATATTGAGTCTAACTAGTAATAGTCAGCAAAAAATATGAGAAATGAGTAGTGATGATCAATATCAAGATGTATCAATGCATAAACTAGAATGTATAGTATGTAAGGATAGAAAATGGTAATAGCAACTATGAAAGAGATTCCCCTTAGTGGATGGATGTATCAAATGTATAAACTTGGATCGGTATATAAGTACCTAGTGGGTAGATGATAGTTAGTTTGGATCAGTGTAGTGGACCACAGTCTTGTACATAATCTACAAGCACTCGACAAGAATAAGTGAAGTATATGTGTATGATAAAATCGATTATAGTAAGATAGCTAACAATATGCAATATCAGGCAAGTAGTAGAGATGTAAACATAGCAATGCATACAATTTGTAACTTTTGTATTTTTGAAATATTTGAATGTTTTTGTATTTTGACATGTTATGTTGTTTTTGTGTTTTTTGGATATAATATATGTACAAGCACATGAAAATAAACTATGTACAAGGAGTGAGAGAGAGAACGAAGTGTGTACAAGGGTAGCAACCATACTAACCAATGAGTCTCATGGGAGACCCGCTATCATTGTGGCCTGCATCAAAAATCGAAATGATAGTCTCTCATGCAGTGTGATTGATATGTTGTATAAGTAGGAATCTAAGTATTGTTCATCATCAGAATCATAATATTGTTCAACATCAAAATCATGATAACCTAAAATGCTAGAGGTAATTGCCTCATATTGTGGAGTTGACATGTTTGAATTGTGCTTTGGAAGATTGATTGTAATTTTGCCCTTTGAATGCTTATTATAGACATACAATGTTTTGGAAGATCTTTTGATAGAAAACTTGTTTAGAGAATGCTTGCTTGTGTATAATGCTTTTGACTTGGTAACTTAAGATCTCATTTCATATCATGTATTGTGTATTTGGATGTTTTGCCTTGATAAATTGTATATGTGAATGATTGCCTTAGGATGTTCAATAAACCCCAAACACTGTTGACCAATATTATCAATTGTTAGAATATGAGAAGTGATGCCTTAGGCCTATTTTTCTTATATATTGAAGATCGATTATTGATATATGCATCTAAGATGCCAAAAATATACATAGTATAAAGAAGAACAAAAAGTAAAGGTAGGGCATCCCCCACCCACAGTCCAAATAATTGATAATTCAATATAAAACCAAATCCAAAGAGGTAGCCCAAAAAAACAAAAAAATGAACAATATTAAAGGAAAAGGCTCCAACCAAGTATCCAACTAAAAAGAGCCATCAATTTTTTAGATAACGGTGCCAAACAGGCAGCTAGAAGAAACACAATCACAATAGTACAAAAAGAGCAAACACAAAGTAATAAGAGCCCACCTAAAGGTGGTAGAATCACAGGTGTGAGTCTAGTACACTGTTACAAGCAATGACTTCTCCATCATTGCTACCATCTAAAGTAGATGAGGCATTCCCCTTCGAGGAGCTTTTAACACTAGCATTTTCAGTCAGCTGATGTCCAAGAAGTAACTTAGCTAGGTAATGATCAACTTTGTCTAAGAGGCCTTTCATATTGTTCTACCTTATGTACTTGAGTATGTCTTCCATGTCTGCTAAACCACCACCCTCAATCAGCTTCTCCAATTTTGTAGAGAAGGTATTTATGTTTTCATTAATTTGTTGCCAAATTTTTGCCTATACACCCTGGATAAAAACATCAGGAAATGGAATTTGAGATGAGGGGCTTGTCAATGCATTCTCATCACCTAATTTTGGACAAAGGTTCAGGTCAAATGGTGTGAAGGTTTCTTTGGCCTCCCTAATAATGTATCTACCATGTTCCTCATTGCAAAGATCCTAAAAAGCACTATCATTAGCCACCACCCACTCACCAATACCATTATTGTCTAACTTAGAATGGATGATTCACTCCTGTACTAGATTGTCAACCTCGTCAAAATAGGTGTCCTTAATGTATTCCCACTCAAACTCAAAAATGTGTACCTCTGTAGCTATCGAGTGAGACATAGCCCAATTTGGATGTGGGCTCAATCTAGGGTATCCTCCTGAATCTAGTAGTTAATCCAAAGTCACCTTGAGTAACCCTGTCCTTAGAAACCTTTCAAGTTGGTCCTATGTAATCTTCAACTAAAGGAAAATATGCACATACAAAATTGAAGAATGAATTTAATTTTGAACTCAGTAAGAACTATAGATTTACCTTGAAACACCTCCAGGTTCCTTTGTTTCCATAAAAACCAAAGAATTTTAGTAGAAAAAATAAGCCATAAATTATGGAAAAAAGGATGAACTTTAATTTTGGGACAAGCATATCTAAAAGCAATGTTTAGCCATCCAAGCTCATTTCCAAAAATAATATTCCAAGGTTTAAGACATTTTTTCCACATGTTAGTAGCAAACATGCAGGAATAAAATGTGTGTTCAACATATTCAACATCACTATAAAAGGCACAAAGGGGTTTAGCAAGACCACAATTATTCAAAAAACACCCATATCCAGATTTTTGTACATAATTAGCCACCAAAAATATGACTTCTTGGGTTCAAGACAAGAGGACCAGATTACCGCAAACCTAAAATACCAAGCATGCAAAGGATCAAGCACAGACCAAATACGATTGAGGGTAAGGTAAGGGACATTGAAAAAAGAAAGTTTCTCATAAAGCATCCACATCGAATACTCGAGAAGAGGTGGGCCTTTTTTCCACTTCACACTATCCCATAACTCATCCTCATCCTCCATAAATACCACCTCGTTATTCCCTTTGAGATCTTCTTGGAGCAGGATGAATGTTCTTCTTTGAGAATCCAAGAGCTGAAATCTAACCTTAAGCTCTGACCATGAAGCCCAATGCCCATGGAGGAAGAGATATTTAAATCTCATCAATCCTTTAGTGTACCAGTCAAAGGCAAAACATCCCTTACTGAGGGTCAATGGAGTCTTGTTGACACTCAAGTTCCACCAAATAGATCTATAGCCTTGGCACATAGTCCCATGCCAATTAAATACCTATTTTAAAACAATAAAAGGTTTGACAAAATCCTAGGCAGACTAAATAGATGCAAATATAGGGGAGCCAGTAACTTTGGCATAAAAAGGTCCTACGAGCAGATCAACAATATGCAATCCTTTCCAATTTGGCTTCCCTTTAAGAAATTTGTGTATGATATTATATCTTACCAATACTTTTCAGGGCTCATTCCCAATAGAAGCTCTGACAATCCATTTAGCTACCAAGGTTATCCCCTATAATCGAAGGTCCTTTAACCCTAGTCCACCAATTCTATTAGGTTTAGAGCAAAATTGCCATGAGACCGCATGCCTTTTCTTTCCCCCTTTACCATCTGACCAAAGGAAATCTCTTATAATTCTATGAGGCATATTGACTTGTGTTTTGTTAAATAACTAGCATGAGGCATAGTATATGTTGTATGAAGAAAAAACTTTCTAGCAAATTTGGATTTTGACTGGTAGTTATAGCAGGTAACCCTACCATTTGCCAATTTTCTTATTGATTTTATCAAAGACCTGATCCCACATCTTTTTGAAGGAAGGGGTTAAGGCAAATGGAATCCCTAAATATCTAACCATCTCATCTGGTCCTTTCCAATTCCAACCAAAAGTTGTCAACCAATATGGTGGGCAATCTTTCCACCCCATAATGAATGATTTATGCATTGCAACTTTAGAACCCAAGGTAGAGTAGTAGATATTAAACCTTTTTGCAACATGTTCCAAGTTACTCTGGTCCAAGGTAACAAATATAGAAGTGTCATCGACAAAAAAAACATCAAGAAGAGATTCATTATTTGGGAGTGAGATACCTTTAATCAGAGGTCCAATAGTTGAGAACCTAAGGAGGTAATGTAATGACTTTGTATCCAATTAAAAGAGTGATGGGGCAAGCGAACAACCTTGTCTTATAGAGCATTGAAGCACAAAGGAGTCTGTCAGTTCACTATTGACTTCAATGATCACATAAGCATCCTTAAAAAGTACATTGACCATTCTACAAAATCTATCTTGGAACCCAAAAGCTCACAACATTCTCTCAATGAATGGCCACTCAATTCTATTGTAGCCTTTCTCAAAATCAAGATCATTCCAACATCTTGGTTTGAATCTCTTGCCCAATACATACATTCCCAGTTAGTGATGAGATTATCCAAAATGTATCTTCCTTCAACAAATCTAGTCTGAGTTTCTAAGACAATAGAGGGTAAAAGTGAGGACACTCTCCTTACCAAGATTTTTGCTAATATATTGTAGGAGACATTAAGAAGGGTAATTGGTCTTCAATTCTTAACCGATGACAAGTTACCATCCTTCAAAATAATCTTGATCACCCCTCTATTTATGTTTGGGTCAAGAGTAACTGAATCAATTTCCTCATTAAATACCTCCAAACATTCCTTGGCAATCCATTCCTTATTGACTTTATAGAATTTTGCAGGGAATCCATCTAGCCCGAGAGCCTTATCATCTTTTAGTACGTCAATAGTGTTTTTGACCTCATCAAGTGAGATGACAACCTCTAATAAAGAGGCCTAAGTTTGTGAGACCTTCTTTGGAATGCATGCCTCGCATAAGGCTCTATTATGTTCAATACGTTCACTTGATCCATCAGAATAGAAAAGGTTAGAATAAAATTCGAAGAAGGCTCCTTTAATATTAACAACATCTTGAACATTATGTCTTTTGACTTTGATTTCCTTAATCTTGCTTTTAGTATGTTTAACTCATAAGAATTTGGAACATCTGTCACTAAGATTAAGCCATGTAAACCTGGATAAGATTTGTGCCCCTTTATTAATGTATAGTTGTGCTTAACGAGCTTGGTGCTTCAAAGAGTTAAGTTCTTCAAGAAGAACCCAATTGTTAGGTCAAGTTGAAGCGAGCCTTCTACACGGATAAGCTTTTCTTGAGTATCTCTTGTCAAATCTTTGTGATTCATATCTTTAATTTATCCATAGGTTCTTTCAAGGTTTTTAGTAATTTTCATACTGGAGTTCCAAAGGTCAATTTTACAACTAGAGTTTCAAACAACTTTACCAATGTTCCATGACGCCTGCAGTCCCTCTGCACATACCTTGTCTATAAGGTGTGAGACATTGACTTTATATAACCCTTTGAATTCTATTGAGTCCTTCTTCTCATCCCTAACCAATGAGTAATTCATTTCAACAAGTTGGTGATCTGACATAATATAGGGTAACATAGTCATAACATTACCACTCGTGACTGCATCAACTACCAGAGACTCTGTGTTCAAATATAATTTGTCTAGTCTTGAGTACTATCTTCTATTACTGCTTTGATTATTACACCAAGTATAACATATTCTTCTGTTAAGGCTCTTCCTTTAAGAGAGGATCTTCAATTCTATGAATTTGTTTGAACTTAGACCAGAAGAAAAGTTCATTACCTTTCCATGGAATATGGTCCCCTCCAATTTCGTCCTCTTTATCCTCCACTATGTTGAGTCACCACCAAAAATACAAGGTGTTGGGTGAATATTTTGTCACCAGCTAACTAATGGGTAAAATAGGTCTCTTCAACCACAGCATAGGGAGATTGGTCAGCCAAATGTGCAGGTTTACCACATCAAAGGGGGACAAATCTCTCCTCTCATCAAGGGGAGGTTCCCTATAAATATGAAGAGCTATATACTATATATATAAGCAAAAAATAACACTTAGGGGTAGGACAATACCATCCATCTCTCTTTTTTTAGAGATGATGTTCAAATCTAAAGGAGAAATCTAGTTGATAATAACATGAGGCACTTCTCTTCTTTCAGAAGTGGCCTACAACTAATAGCAAGAATCCTTTCAAGTAGGTAATAAGTAACTGGTAACAAGGTCGGTGACCAGTTGAATGAGGTGTAGCACAAAGTCTCCACCTCAACTACCCAAGAGTGAGATACGAAGGACAATGAGGGCACAAAGTCATCCCAAGGTCCTTTACACAGAAACGAAAAATAGACAAACACACTAAAGGAAATTGTGGCAACACAAAGTCTCCCACAGTTGGCTTCAGGACACCTTCCTGATTACTTCCACTAGTTTTGCTTATTTCCTTAAAATGGACAAAAACACATTTATGAAATAGACATAAGAAAAATCCTCTAAATGACACAAGCTATAACAGCAGAAAGTCTAAAAGTAACATGCTTTATCATTCAAACAAAGAAATATGATCAACAATCTAAGCTCAAAGTCTCTGTAATCGCCTTTCAATTTGGGTAGAGTTTTGCTTCTATAACCGAGAGATCTCCTTTGCACAAAATAAGAGATTATAATATATAGCAGCCAAAAAAGGCTTGGCACTTTGTTTCATGGAATGGCCCATGCTGCGCATTCAATGCCTTGAATGCATTTCCAATTTAGTCAAAGAGCCCATGCTGGAACAGAGAGGCCACCTTAACTATGGTGTGTTGATTTATCTCAAATGTCTTCTCCTTAGCATGGGTTGTCTGGGCCTTTTCCTAATGTCTACACAGTTGTCCACTTCGCCTTTACTCCAAGGGAGAAAAATAGGCTGCACTTTTAATGTTTGCAAGCTCAAATAAATCCTTGGTGGACTATTCCACCTACTGGAATAACTCCTGCACATATATTTTTGGTCTTTCCCTCTTTCCTATTGCAATTTGAGCTCTTAGGCTATCTTTTCCCTTTTTGATGGCTCTTTCAGCTCCTTCTTCAACTGGTCACTGAGTTTGTTTTTAGGTTCTGTGCCACATTTGAAAATCAATGGATATTTCATTAGCTTAAATTTGACGTCCATGGGGACATCAAAGGTTCACTATTTCAACGGTTCGGGTGGCCTCCTTGGTTCCTTGGTTTTGTCACTTCTTTGGTTCATTCGCTTGAACCTTCTCCTTAAACTGGTCTCTATAATCTTCTGCTTCTTTCTTTTGCTTAGAGATTTCTTTAAACCGTTGAACCCATTGAACTTGTGAACCATTTTGGTCCAAGGGTCAATGATTCATCTTCTTCCTTAGAAGCCTTTGTTTTCTCTAAGTCTCTCAAGCTTTGAAAGAGTTTGTAAAAATATGTTTGCAGAGTTCATAGAAACAAGTCCATAGAATCAAGCCTGCGAAGTCTGTAGAATTGAGCTTGCAGAGTCCATAGAAATCATCCTACAAAGTCTGTAGAAATGATTTCATACAAATAAACACGCATAGTCCATAGAATTGAGCTTGCAGAGTTCATAGAATCGAGTTTGTAGAAATCATCTTATGGAGTCCGTAGAAATCAGGCCTACAGAGTATGTAGAAATCAGTCACAGGCCTTAATGTCTTTGGAACTTCTAGAAAGGAAGGTGTCCCTTTGGGCCTTGATAAGGTCCATTTTCTGGTCGTTAAGAGCCCCTCGCAAGGGTACCTGCCCTTCGGGGTCCTTCGAGCAGTCTTCGCGCTCCAATTCCTTCAAACAAAATCTCCAAAGGAATTCCTTCACAAATTTTGTTCGAATGAAATCTTTCCTTGCCTTAGCTGCTTTCCGTTAGGCTTTTGATCATTTCTTCGAGCAAAATATCTGAAGGAATTCCTTTAAACAATTTGTTTAAAGGATTTGCCTTTGTGAAATTATTCTGTGGAAATTCTTTTCGAATGAATTCTTTTGGTTCCTTTACTTGGTAATTTCCTCAGACAAAAAGTCTGAAGGAAATCTTCCCTTTTGGCCTTCTCTTTGATCTTTGGGCAAATGTTCCCTACCCTCCGCAAGGACACTTGCCATTTCGGCTTTGGGGCACTCCTTTGAACCGACTGATTGAACCGACCGATTGAACCAACTTTGGTTCAACGATTTAATTTTGTGTTTCACTCATTCAATTGATCACTTAAACCAACTGCGTTGAACCAACTGCTCATTAAACCTTTGAACCATTTTGGTTAAAGGTTCAACAGTTTAATGGTTCAAGCCTTCTTCTTTTCGTTAAGTGTTTTGAAGCCGTTGAACTCTGAACTCTTGCTGAAGTGCTTAACTCATTAAGCTGGTTGATGCCATTGAACCTTTGAACCCGTTGAACCATTTTGGTTCAAGGTTCAATGGTTCATTCCTTTGTTTGAAGCTTGCCGATGAACCTTTTGGTTGAACCTCAACGTTGAACCTGTCTTGAAATCGCCTAAGTGTTGGAGACTCATTCCTTAGAGAGAGATCGTCTATTGGAGTCGTTGAACTTGTTGAACCTACTAATCCCTTAACTAAAAAAACTTGAATAATGAAGAATTTGAATGCTCAAAATAATTTTTTGAGAAGGGAAGAGAGGATTTTGGCCTGCAGTACCAAAGTAGTTCATATGTTGTCCCAAAAATGAGTGATAGATTTTGGGAACAACAGCTGGCTCCAGTTGGGAAACTTCCTTCAGTTGAAATTTTGAAACAGCTGAGGGGAGTAGAAACCAGAATCTCCAGTGCCTTTAAGTATGCCATTGGGATACAGAGTCATGCTACCTAAAAAGAAAGATGTCAAAAATGAAAATGAAAAGCACAAAATAGAACTAAAGACTATACAAATATACATATGTATAGGTGATCTTATCTGATGCTTCAAGAATTGAAGTGCTTCAAATGTTGCCCACTGTGAGACAATGAAAATGGCATTTTGTCCTAATAAACCAGCAAGAAACCATTTTCTCCCCAAAATCGGTGATGGGCGAATGGAACTCTCCACCAGGAATCACATTTTTTATGCACTCCTTTTGGTTCTCTCTTCTTGCCCCATGGCAAGACATGGTCTCCAATCTAAAAACCATAAATCATTTCTCTCTTGGCAAAGAGTTCCTTTTCCTGACATTAGCGTACAACAATATGGTCCATTACCATAGCTTGTTGCTCTTTTGGTCTAGTGAAATACATGATTTGATTGTCAGCATCAAATGCCTACCAATGGTTAGCTTTATCAGGCACACTTGGTCGAAAGACTGGTTTGATAGTGTACCTATTATCTTTGAAATCAAGGTGAGGCACCATGAAGGTTGTAGGGACATCCAATGAATTTGTAGGATTATGAAGCTCTCTGGACATTATAGATATATTGAAAGCATCAAAACTTTCAATATAGTCTCATACCAAATTGCAGTAATGGCACAATCTTTTGTTCTTAGTTTGACACAGGTTCCTCACCTGACAAACCATCAGTTCAGCATCTCCTTTGGCATGAAGGAGTTTGACACCTCTATCTCGAGCAACCTTCAATTCGAGTAACAGAGATTCATATTCAGCCATGTTATTGGTGTTCTTGAATTGCAACTTGTATGAAGAAAAAAAATATCTCTTTGAGGAGATATCAACATGGTCCCAGCTCCAGCACCGGTAGGAGAATTACTACCATCAAATTCAAGGATCCAAACATCATCAAAAACTGATCTTCTATCAGATTTTTCTTCATTAGAGAGGGAAGATCCTTTTTCATCTATACTGCACCCTACCAATTCTTCTGATGTCTTGTTCGAATCAATTTTTAGATCGCAACCTACATGACTTTCTTCTGCTATAACAAGAACATCTTCAATAGACAAAAAATAATTACCTCTACCTGAAGACAAACAAAATTTGAGCTTCAGGGGCAGACGTTTGGGTGACAAAATATTTTGCCTCCTCAGGAAACAGCTTCTGCATGATGCCCTTGATAGGGATCATCGCTTCAGATAGGTCCATACTCAATTCTTCTCCAACATCCTTACAAAAATTTCATCCAAGAAGTATGTCGTATGAGGTTGGGACGTTGGCCACCAGGACTGTCATCTTGATTCTCTTTTCTAAAAAGGTGGCAAATGCAAATTGGGCGTCTTTGATTTGTCCTAGTAGTGGCACTTTTTTTTTCTCCATGGAGAAACATCTCCCAAATGTCTTGGTCAGTGTGAGACCAAGGGATTCAGCGACTTTGGCAGGCATGACACTGTCTGACGCACTTGAGTCTATGATGCAATTGTTCAGTTGATGTCCATTTATCAGCAGGGAGACATAAAATGGTTCAGTCCTTTTGAGAGCAGTAGGAGGAGCAATGACAAAGTTATTCTGGGTGGACATGGGAGTTACCTTTGGAACAGCTGGTCCTGCAGGGATGGTTTTATTCCTCACACATTCCATTAACTTATCCAACTGATCAGGGTTGGATTGTATGAATTCAAATTCAGACATTTGAATTTTGGTTTTCTTGACATGGTCGATTATGTCAAATGTCTGAAATGAATTAGGAACAGGGGAAGGCAGTTCATCTTTTTGGTTTTTAGGAGGAGGAGGACTGATCTATGAAATTAAAGTTGAAGGTGCAGAAATATTTGGGGTACTTACTTTTCTTGCAATCATCGGGTCCTTTGCTTGAAAAGGTAGAGTGGTTCCTCGTTTGGCAATTAAAATTGTAGGTTGAGGTTGCTCCTCTATTTTTTCTTTATCAGTTTACTGGGCTGACTGGTTCTTAGACCAGGTGAACATAGCATATGATCCCTCAGCTACTTTACCTTCACTTCTAGGTTCATCGTGGTAATTCAGGAAACTAATGTTGGAGTTGCTAGTTGATTCATCTTGGTCTGATGTAAAGAGATCAGCGTCATTTTCTTGATCAAACTCAGGTTGGAAAGAGAAATCATGTTTTGTTTCTTGATATCCAACTGTTAAGTTGGCTGGTGCTGCTTCAATGGCAAGTTTCCCCTGTGGGGGAGGTAGACGATTTGGTTGCCCTTGACTTCTGGCAGCATTACCTTGATATGAATGGTTCTGAAATGTCCTCCTTAGCATATACCTATAAGGAGGAGCAGACATACCTTGGGCCACTTGTCTTTTCAAGGCTAGCAGTTCATTTACCAAATTTTGCACCATTTGATCAGTGGTGCCTGTAGATGAATTCTCAGAAGATGAAGGAGATTTGCCTCTATTAGGATCTCTTCTTATCTTCCCTGCCAAGATGAGATCATCTTCCACCTCAGTGGCCAAATCCCAAGTAGTAGCAAGGTCTATGTGGCCAACCCGTCTCAACAAGAAACTCACTTCAAGCAGCTGAGAGTTGATGAAGAAGCATTTGAGATTCTCAACTATTGGCTGAGCAATTACAGGAATCCTATTCCTCAACTTGTCAAACTTTACTATGAAATCCCTCATAGGTTTATGAGGTCTTTTCTTCATCTATGTGAGCTGGGCCAGCAAGGCATGCACATCTTCTGCAGGCTTGAACTTTGCTTCAAATTTAGCTTTGAGAGTGTCCCAATCAGTCACTAACCTAGCTTGTAGATAGTAGAACCAATCTGTAGTAGTACCTTGCAATGTTTCTACAAACAACCTGACTGCTACGTCTTCATATTCCATGCATATCACACCACAAGCTATGCTGAAGGTAGTAATATGTTCATCAAGATGAACTCTCCCATCATCAAAGAATTTGGAAAAATTCTTCTTTGAACTGCATGGAAGCTCATGTAGATGTGGAGTTAAATTGAGTGGGCCAAAAGAGTTACCCTAGGGGCCTTGAACCACTATGATTTGATTATGGAAAAGGTGGATAACAAATATGGGTGGAGTATGTATAGGCAAAGCTCTGCTAACAACAAAAAAAGAAGCTATGCCTTGTGTTGGTGACCTGGTATGGGTAGGAGGAACACTCCTGAATCATTGAACTTGAAGTTGTGGGGGAAACAAATCAAAATTACCCTACTACACCAACTCAAAAATAGGGTCAACGACACCTTGGGCTCTCTGGCTTCTAGTATAGCATGGAGTTGCCAGATTGTAGAATAAAAATGGAAAAGAACTAGCCCTGCTTCACCTTGAAGCTTGAGGCTTCAAACTGCTTGTTCTTCCCCAATGAAGTCACCAAAAATTGTTGGCATGGAGCTGGTAGAGAATGGACTTTTGAAATAAAATGCTTGATCTCCAGCATCACTAGTTTTGCAACTTAGAGTATATAATGGAAATGGATAAGGCTATAATGATAATGGATAAGACACAAGTGATGCTTCAATCTGAAACTTGAGGCTTCAAATTGTTGTGTCCCCAATAGAGAAAATGGAAATGGATAAGGATAGGGACTACTTTAATATGAAGCTTAAGGCTTCAGACTGCACGTAAGATCCCCAACAGAGTCACCAAAAACTGTTGGTGTGAAGCTGGCAGTGTTCTTTCCTACTTCACGTCGTTCCCCAGAAATATGAAACGCTTCAATTTGAATAGACTGGAAAAGGACTGAAAATGCTCGTCATTCCCCAACGGAGTCACCAAAAACTATTGGCATGAATATTTTGTCACCAACTAACTGATGTGCAAAATAGGTCTCTTCAACCATATCATAGGGAGATTGGTCGGCCAAATGTGCAGGTTTACCACATCAAAGGGGGACAAATATCTCCTCTCCTTAAGGGGAGGTTCCCTATAAATATGAGCTATATACTATATATATAAACAAAAAATAACACTCAGGGGTAGGACAATACCATCCATCTCTCTTTTTTCAGAGATGATGTTCATAGCCAAAGGAGAAATCTTGGTGATAATAATAGGAGGCACTTCTCTTCTTTTAGAAGTGGCCTATAGCTAACAGCAAGAATCCTTTCAGGTAGGTAACAAGTAATTGGTAACAAGGTCGATAACCAGTAGAATGAGGTGTAGCACAAAGTCTCCACTTCAACTACCCAAGAGTGAGATACGAAGGATAATGAGGGCACAAAGTCATCCCAAGGTTCTTTACATAGAAATAGAAAATAGACAAACACACTAAAGGCAATTATGGCAGCACAAAGTCTCTCACAGTTGGCTTCAAGACACCTTCCTGATTACTTCCACTAGTTCTGCTTATTTCTTTAAAGTGGACAATAACACATTCAAAAAACAGACATAAGAACAATCCCCTAAATGACACAAGCTATAATAGCACAAAGTCTAAAAGTAACCTACTTTCTCATTCAAACAAAAAAATATGATCAACAATCTGAGCTCAAAGTCTCAGTAATCACCTTTAAATTTTGGCAAAGTTTTGCTTCTATAACCAAGAGATCTCCTTTGCATAAAATAAGAGATTACAATATATAGCAGCCAAAAAAGGCTTGGTTCTTTGTTTCATGGAATGGCCCATGCTACATTCAATGCCTTGAATGCATTTTTAGTTTAGTCAAAGAGCCCATGTTGGAACAGGGCAGCCACCTTAACTGTGGTATGTTGATTTATCTCAAATGTCTTCTCCTTAGCATGGGTTGTCTGGTCCTTTTTTCGATGTCTATGTAATTGTCCACTTCGCCTTTACTCCAAGGGAGAAAAATAGGCCACACTTTTAATGTTTGCAAGCTCAAATATTTACTTGGTGGACTGTTCCACCTAATGGACTAACTCCTACACATATATTTCTAGTCTTTCCCTCTTTCTTATTCCAATTTGAGCTCTCAGGCTATCTTTTCCCTTTTTGTTGGCTCTTTCAACTCCTTCTTTAGCTGGTCGCTGAGTTTGTTTTCAAGTTCTGCGCCACATTTGAAAATCAACAGATATTTCATTAGCTTGAATTTGACATCCACGGGGACATCAAAGGTTCACAGTTTCAACGGTTTGGGTGGCCTCCTTGGTTCCTTGGTTCTGTCGCTTCTTTGGTTCATTTGCCTGAACCTTCTCCTTGAACTGGTATCTAGAATCTTCTGCTTCTTTCTTTTGCTCAGAGCTTTCTTTGAACCGTTGAACCCATTGAACCTGTGAACCATTTTGGTTCAAGGTTGAATGATTCATCTTCTTCCTTAGAAGCCTTTGTTTTCTCTAAGTCTCTTGAGCTTTGAAAGAGTCCGTAGAAATATGTCTGCAGAGTTCATAGAACAGGTCCATAGAATCAAGCCTACATAGTCTATAAAATTGAGCCTACAGAGTTCGTAGAAATCATCTTGCAGAGTCTATAGAAATGAGTCCATACAAATCAACCTGTGGAGTCCATAGAATTAATCCTGCAGAGTCCGTAGAATCAAGTCCTTAGAAATCATCTTGCAGAATCCATAGAAATCGGGCTTGCATAGTCTGTAGAAATCAGTCACGAGCCTTAATGTCTTTGGAAATTCTCGAAGGGAAGGTGTCCCTTTGGGCCTTGAGAAGGTCCATTTTTTGGTCGCTAAGAGCCCCCTGCAAGGGTACCTGCCCTTCAAGGTCCTTCGGGCGGTCTTCGAGCTCCAATTCCTTTGGATAAAATGTCTGAAGGAATTCCTTCAGACATTTTATCTGAAGGAAATCTTCCCTTGCCTTAGCCGCTTTTCGTCAGGCTTTTGATCATTTCTTCAAGCAAAATGTCTGAAGTAATTCCTTCGGACAATTTGTTCGAAGGATTTGCCTTTGTGAAATTCTTTCGCAAAAATTCTTTTCAAATGAATTCTTTTGGTTCCTTTACTTGGTAATTTCTTTGGACAAAAAGTCCAAAAGAAATCTTCCCTTTTTGCCTTCTCTTTGATCTTTGGGCAAATGTTCCTTACCCTCCGCAAGGGCACTTGCCTTTTGTTCATTGCCCTCTGCAAGGGCACTTGCCCTTTCAGCTTTGGGGCACTCCTTTGAACCGACCAATTGAACCAACTTTGGTTCAACGGTTTAATCTTGTGTTCCGCTCATTCAATTGACCGCTTGAACTAAACGCGTTAAACCAACCGCTCATTGAACCTTTGAACCTATTAAACCTTTGAACCATTTTCATTCAAGGTTCAACGGTTCAAGCCTTCTTCTTTTCGTTAAGTGTTTTGAAGCCGTTGAACTTGCTGAAGTAGTTGAACTTTAAACTCTTGTAGAAGAACTTAACTCATTGTTGACGTAGGAAATTGCACCCGCAGCAAGGAGGTCAAACTCCTACCTTCTCCTCGCAACATGGAAACTCCTCTCTCGCCTGTGGAACTGGCGAAGCTGGAGGGGAGAGTCTCTAGATAAGGGCTAGCTCCCTTTGATGTATCATGTTTATTCCAGCAAGTGCAAATACATGCATATATCTATATATATACAGCTATATAATGGGGGGGATGAAAAGGGAAAAGAGATGCAGGAAAATAAACTACTCTAAGGAGGTGATACACCAAAACAAGATGACCTTCTCACACCCACTCTCAAAATCAGACAAACACATTTATACGCTTCACCCTTGGCAGAAGAAACAATCTACAAAACTTGACAGAGAGGTTTAAATGGAAAAATACAGAAAAAGGAGGTTCACCAAAGGTGCTGTAAGAGGCACTCTATAGATAATCCCTTCTGTTTTGCACCCCAAAATACAACTCTCTTCCTGTCAGCTACAAATGGCGCCTTGTAGATGACTGGTGTGTTGGTGTTGAACCTGTGAGAGCATCAAAAGACAATGACTAAACACAAATCAACACTCAGAACATACACAAAATATCTATCCAAGAAGAGGTAAAAATATGTGTTTATAGATTCAGGTAGAAATTTTAGCAGGGCTGCGCCTTGTAAAATCATGAAAAAGCTGATTACAAAATGACCAAGTTCGCAATATATATGAGAAACTAGGAAGTCCATTTGGCACTCCCTCTTTACATGTGGCAATCACGTCCCTTCATTGGGAAGAATAAGTCGCTCAAAACATTAATGAGTCATCTGCTTTGTCTGCTCAAAATTTGCTTTTCTCTTGTAGGTGACTTACACGGTTTGTCTACTCATTAATGTGAAACAAAGGAACTGGTTGCACTGCTAGCTGCTTGCATCCCAAATGAACAATTCGTTGACACTATTTCACCTGCCAGAGTCACTTCTCAAATTGGTGCCACTTGGACTAACTGCTTACTCATTCCTTGCTTGTCACTTTGTCTTTTCTTAGTTTTGTCTTATCTAGCTCATTCGGCCTCTGGGGCAGAAATCTTGGCGGGTCGCTGAACTTTGAGCTCCTTTTCCATGGCTAGCACTTCCTTTGCTTTTGAAGACAAATGACCATTTCTCTTTGTGAAAGTTGACGTTCGTATGGCCGTCATGTTTTGAAAACCAATGACTAAACTATTTTATTAATTTTGACGTCCTCTAAGACGTCACCGTTCTCGTCACAACGTCATTGGGTCTTCATATGATTTCTTTTGTGGCTTCGCTTTTCTGCTAGCACCTTCTCGGGCACTTTTCTATCTTTGAAAATACCCTTTTGTATTTGGGCCGAAAGTCCCCCGCAAGCGCATCTGCCCTTCGGGGTCCTTCGGTGGGTCCCTTTGTTTATGCGAATGTCTCCTGGGTTCTCGCGGGCTTTATGTCCGTGGACAATTTCCTCGGGTAAATTTCCTTGGGTCTGCCTTTGCTTGAAGCTTAGATGTTCGCGGCCCGAATTCCTTCGGACAAAAAGTCTGAAGGAATTGGGACTTAGCCAATTTCGATCAAAACTTGGACTTGGACTTGGACTTGAACTTTGAACTTGAACTTACCCTTACCTGTGTCCTTTCCCTTTGAAGTGCCGGCCCTTTGGAAGGGTATTGAACCTTGAAGACTGCCCTTTGGTCCAAGGACATACCCTTGAACCAAGCATTGAAACAGGGCCATTGAACCAAGACCGTTGAACCAAGATGGTTCAACGGTTCAATGGTTCAACCAAGCGTGCCGATGAACTATTGAACCAATTGAACCAAGCTGCTTTAAACCAAAAGATTGAACCAAAGGCCGTCGAACCAATTGAATCGTGTTATGAACTAAATTCCTTGAACTCGCTGAAACTGGAAAATACTGTCATTAAAATAGCAGGGGAAGAGGGTGACCAAAAATTTTGCCTGTGGGCAAAATTGGTCAACAGATTGACGACTCACAGGGGAAGCATGCCTACTATGCTTAAAGACCAGTTGCCTTAAAAATCCATTGGGCACAGAGTCAAATAGTAACTTGGAAAACCAGCAACAGCTCTGTTAAAACTCAGAACCACTCACGCAGATCTACCTCCAAGGAAATGAAAACGCACACAAGACTAAGAAAACTACTTGTGCAACAACACTTAGGGAAAATAGGAAAGAAAACAAGGGCAAATATGTACAAGTGAACTAAAAAAAATCAATGGCAACGCTTCAGATGTATCCCATTAACTGGGATACGCAATTCTTCGCCATCCAACCTAGAGAGTTGGAACGCATTATGCTGCTTGCACTGAGTGATTATGTAAGGATCGCTCTATAAGGCGTCAAATTTTGCATGCTTTGTAGGCTTAGCTCGATCTTCGTCCCATTTCAAGACAATGTCTCCTTTAGAGAAATCTCTTGACAAAGATTTCTTGTCGAAGTGTCTTTTTACTTGCTGTTGGCGACTGGTCATAGAAGCCATAGCCCGGTCCCTTACCTCTTGGAGCTCCATTAGCTCACACAGCCTGACCTCCATGCTGGTTCCATCTTCTAACTGCAGCTGGCAGGTGATATCCAATGCTGGAAATTTTAGTGAGATGGGAAGCCTAGCTTCCCTTCCATATACAAGCATATATGGAGAATTTTCGATTGCTCTCTTCAGAGTAATTCAGTCGGCCCATAGAGCTGTCTTTAGCTTGGCATGCCAAGTCCTCTAATTTTCTTCCATGGTCCTCTTTATGATCCTAATCAAATTTTTGTTGGTGGACTCAGCCAGCCCATTCCCCTGCAGATAATAATTTGATGAAGTGCTGAGGTATATGCCATACCTTAGCGCCCATTCACTAATTTTGGTTCCCAGAAAAACCAAGGCGTTATCTGAGATTATGGTGGCTGGGACCCCAAATCTTGTTACCAGGTCCTCATAAAACTCCAAGACTGTGCTTTCATTTGCCTCTTTCAGGGCGACGGCCTCCACCCACCTCGTGAAATAATCTGTAGCAGTCAGGACCCACTTGTGTCCAGCACTGGAGGGAGGATTGATCATCCCTATGAAATGTAGGCCCCACTGCATGAATGGTTGCTCAACTTGAACGGGTTGTAGAGGCATGACATCCAATCGTTACTTTCCATCAAAAAGTGCACACTTCTAGCACTTTCTTACCCAAGCATGGGTGTCCTTGAAAAGAGTAAGCCAGAAATAGCTAGCTCTCATTATCCTTGCTGCAGTAGCTCTAGGAGCAACATGACCACCTTCTGGTCCATCATGGAACTCAGCCAATACCTTATTAGCCTGGTTTGGGTCAATGCACCTTAGGAGGACCTCAGAGAAATCCTTCCTAAATAATACTTCATCGACCAAGACATAAGGGAGAGACTGGAGTTTGAAATACCTTCTTTTGGTCTTACCAAGACCCTGTGGGCACTCACTAGTGATAAGAAAATGCCTCAGGTCCAACGTCTAATCCTTTATGATAGTTGGCTCTTCTTCTGTGGCTGCATCGTTAATTAACAAGCTCTCCTCCCCTTTTTTCTTTAAGTCTGCAGCAAGTTGTTTGCACAGGCCTCTTCCCCTCACCAGCATGGTGATCTTGATGTCTACGTCATATTCCATCACTTTGGTAATCCACCCTACCCTCTTCTCATTCAGGTCTCAATTGGTCAATAAATCCTTGACGCCAGGGTGTGGGACCATGAGGTGAATCTTGTTGTTAGACAACATATGCCTAAATTTCTACAGGCTCCACACTACTGCCAGGACTTGATTTTCTACATACGTGTACCTGACTTCAAAATGCTCTAATCCTTGGCTGAAAAAAGCAAGTGGGTATTCGAGGTCATCACCGTTAGCTTGGGTAAGCATGGCGGATATCACCTCTTCATTGCTGAAAGTGTAGAGGTTGAAGTCTTTGTTGAAGTTAGGGTTGATCAAAGTGGGAGCCTGGGTTATGGCCTGCTTGATGGCTTTAAAGCTGTATTTCCTTTGAGCTGTCCATTTGAACTCTTCACCCTTCCTCAGCATAGGGGTGAGTGGCTTGACTATCTCTGAAAAATTCAAAATGAATCTCTAAATGAAGTTTATCCTGCCAAAGAAACTCTACAGGCCTTTCTTGTGCTTTGGGAGGGACATCTCCAGGATAGAGTGAACTCTCTCAGGGTCAATGGATAAGCCCTCCTTAGACATGATGTGGCCAAGGAGTTTCCATTCATGAACAATAAACACGCACTTATTTGGATTAAGAGAGATGCCAAACTCCCTACACCTTTCAAAAATCTGCCTGAGGTGTTCTATGTGTTGGTTCGCTTCCTTGGAGACTACCATCACATCATCAAGGTAGACCAGCACATTGTTGTTTATCAAGCCTCCAAAAGCCATATCCTTGGCTCGCTGAAATGTATCACCAACATTAGATAGCCCAAAAGGCATCTTCTTGTAGGCAAACGTTTCCCATTTAGTGGTGAAGGTTGTTTTGTACTGATCACAACCTTGCACTAGAATTTGATTATACCCTAAATAACCATCCAGGAGGGAGAAATGCTCGCTACCCGTTACCTTCTGAAGGATCCACTCCATGCTCGAAAGGGGATAGTGATCCTTTAAAGAGACTTTATTAAGGTCTCTAAAGTCGACACACAGCCTGATCTGCCCATTATTCTTTCTAACAGGAACAAGGTTGGCCAGCCAGGAGGAATGCTTGATTGGAAATATAATTTTGGACTCAATCAATTTGGCCAATTCCCTCTACATGAGGGGCTCAATTGTCGGATTGACAGGTCTTTACTTCTGTGTGACTGGCCTGGCACCTTCCTCTAATTCAATGGTGTGATGGGCGAGTCTTGGGTCAAAACCCTTCAAGTCACTGTAATCCCAAGCAAAGACATCAGAGAACTCCTGACACAGCAAAATGAAAGCCTGCCTTTCTTGAAATGTGCAGACTTTTCCAAGCGCAACCAGCTTGTCCTTAAAGATTTCAACCCTTTCGTAATTCTCCTCTTTGGTTGTGATGCATGCCTTGTCATTTCTTAATTGGTCATCTCTATTGAAGATGCTCTCAAGTGTGACCAGACCTTTAGGGAGCTTATTGTTCTTCAACTGACCAATCTGATTGTCGTATTGCTGCTATAATTTCACTTGATTCTGTGTTGCAAACTCAGCTTCCTCCTGTAGGAAGAAAGCTATCTGCTGGTCACTTTTGAAAACTTGCCAATTTTCAATGTTGTCTGGGACAGAAGGCCGAACCACCACTTTCAAGTGGCACGAACCATAGTCTCGACTTATTTCTTTTGAAACATAAAATTGAGCACCAATTGCTGCCAGCATATCCGCTTGTTTGTTTAGCTCTCTAGGGATGGAGGTGATATTAAAAGCAAGAAAATCCTCCACCAAGTCCCAGACTCTATGTTTGTAAGACTTTAGCAAGGGATTCTTAGTCAGATTCAGGCCTCTACACTTATTTACAATCAGCTCGCTGTCTCCCAAAACTTGCAACTTCTTAATCCCTCTTTTTCTTGCCCATTCAAGGCCATGTATAAGAGACTCGTATTTTGAAACATTACTTGTGCAAGAGAATTGGAAACGAAAAGTTGAAAAGTACCTTTCCTTTGAAGGGGAGACTAACATCGCCCCACCACCAGCTCCTAGCTTACTTTTAGAACTGTCAAAATATAGCTGCCATAGGCTAAGGTCCTCTTGGCCTACCTTCATTAAATTTGGCATGAAGGCACCCTCTTCGTGTATGCAATAGACTCCAAGGTCTGCCTCCTCAATGAAATTGTAAGGATCATGTTTGAAGTTATCATTTCCCCACTCATCCAAGAGTAGGTCTGCGACTACTTCAAGAGCAGAGGACGGAGCTTGGTCTGTTTGGGACTCTTCTGGGTCAATGATTGTGTAACTAATATTCGCTGCCTTGGGCGTGTACGATTCTAGATGGTCCTTGTAGAGTGGCTTAGACTCGATTTTTACCTTGGTCCCATACTTGGTTTTAAAAACTAGATATGACCAATTCGTTGCTAGATAGCCACCTATCTTTGATGTGAAGTCCCTGGACAAGCAAATTGTGAAATAAGGAGGAACATCTGTTACCAATATATCATGGGGAATTGAGAAGGGTGGGAAAGCATGCAATGCCAAGCCTAAACCCTTCATAATCTCGACAATTTTTTCAAGTATCCCATCTAGCTGTAGGACTCCTTTGTTCATCTCTTCATACTTCAGTCCCATCTTGTCAGCTATACACTTGGGCATCACTGAAGTACTAGCCCCGTTGTCAATTATGCAGTTGTGTACCAAGAAATCCCTTATAACCAAGGATACATAGAAAGGGGGAGTTTTCTCTTCCTTCTTTACCTAACCTGAAGTGGAAGGCTATCCATTTGTCATCAAGACATTATCAGTGCTTGCTGGGATAGCTTGACGATCCAGCTCATGCAATTTCTTCTTCAATACGTCCTTCTGACCTGGAAGAGACAATGAATCCTATAAAGAGATATTCATATGCAACTTCTTCATCTGGTCCACTATATTGATTTGAGGACTTCCTTCAAGCTTTCCTTGGGATTGATCCCAAGTTGAACTACAAGCTGAGGGGCTGAAGGTATAGATGGCTGCCTGAAGTTTGGGACCTTTGAATTGGAGTGTGACGGAGAAGGTGCTATTGTCTCCTGAGTAGTAGCTTGGGCCTCTGTCACTACCCTTCTCTTAAACCTTGTGTTGGTTGCAACACAATCAGCCTGATTATCTGTAGCGCCCACATAATTCACTGAATAAAGTTCCCCCTCCATATGATTCATGAGAGTGGAATCAGGCTGGGCCTGATTGCTACTCGTGTTGAGTTGCATTGAAGGCTCGAGGACTTGAGATTGAGCAACTATTTGGTTGTCTGCATTCTGAAAATAGTTCATCATCTCATTCATGTAAACAACCTGTTCTTAACCATATCCCATGGTCAAACAACCCGGTTGCTCTTGTATTAGATTGTTCTGAATTGGCACCATGACTTTAGATGATGAAAGGGAGTCTGAGTTGTAATTTTGAGAAGGCCTGGTCTGAGTGAGCCGACCCTGTCCTTGATTATAGCCTTGAAAAGGGGGTCTAGGGGATTGACCATAGTACTGATATCCCTGATTTGGCTTGTTGCTTTGAGCTTGCTACCTTTTAAGAGCTACAAGTTCATTTGACATGCTTTGCAACAGGATTTTAAACTTGTGAAGCTCATTAGACGGAGTGGCAGCTGGTTTCTCTATGGTAGGCAGAGGAGCCAATGTGGGAGCAACGGTCTGAGCTGGGGGTAGCATTTTTGGGAAAAGTGGCATGTGAGACCTAGGGGCTATTTTCCCAGCCTGAACCAAGCAATTTTCAGCTGCTATGGCTATGTCATAAGCATCAAGCAGTATATGCCCTCCTATAGATTGGATCATCACAGCAATATCATTGTTTAATGCCTTTAAATAGTACAAGAAAGCATAGCTGGGGGTCAGTCTTACCAGGATGGGAATTCTATCCCAAGTCTTTTGGAACCGCGTGTTAAAATCTTCCATATACTCGTGTGGGGCTCTCTTTATGGTCGTCAGCTACTCAGCAAGGGAGAGATACTCGCTTTTTTCTCCAAAATGGTCTGTCAACTAAGTGCCCAATTCATTCCAAGAATGTATTGAATTCACAGGCAAGGTCTCGTACCAGTCAAGAGCTTTGCCTTTCAGAGACAATGCTAGCAATCTGATGGCAATATTTTCTTCTATTATATTGTGGATATTGCAGAGGCTAGCAAAATTCCTAATATGCTCAATGACTGTAATGGGCCCCACTCTATCGAAAGAAGGCACCTTTTTTAGAGCTGTTCTCGGAATTGAATCATAGCGTGGGAGATTCAAGGGGCTCTCACCACGAAAAGCTGCAAAAGGCAATGCCATGGCTGGGATTGGCTGTAACTGGGGTTCTGTTGCAAATGCATCCCTTTCAATAGGTCTAGGAGGATTGTTTGTTGGATAAGGACAGGTCCTCTCAAATCATAGTCTTTTAGCAGAGTTCAAAGGTAAGTCAATGAAATCGAAAGGAACCCCTTTTGAAGCAGACCTTGTGGTGACTTTAGGCATAGAAGGTTAAGAAACTAGTCTTAATTAGAGAACTGAAGCTCTTACCAGTGGAGTCGCTAGATGCTGGAAAACTTGAAATTTGTTGTGACAGGACCAGCATCAATCCTAAGACCTTACTGAGTTATCAAACTGTGTCCCACCGGGCGTGCCAGAACTGTTGACATAGGAAATTGCACCTGGAGCAAGGAGGTCGAACTCCTACCTTCTCCTCGCAACATGGAAACTCCCCTCTCACCTATGGGACTGGCGATGCTGGAGGGGAGAGTCTCTAGATAAGGGCTAGCTCCCTTTGATGTATCATGTTTATTCCAACAAGTGCAAATACAGGCATATATCTATATATATACAGCTATATAATGGGGGGGATGAAAAGGGAAAAGATATGCAGGAAAATAAACTACTCTAAGGAGGTGATACACCAAAACAAGATGACCTTCTCACACCCACTCTCAAAATTAGACAAACACATTTATACACTTCATCCTTGGCAAAAGAAACAATCTGCAAAACTTGACAGAGAGGTTTAAATGGAAAAATACAAAAAAAGGAGGTTCACCAAAGGTGTTGTAAGAGGCACTCTATAGATAATCCCTTCTATTTTTTGCACCCCAAAATAGAACTCTCTTCCTGTCAGCTGCAAATGGCACCTTGTAGATGACTAGTGTGTTGGTGTTGAACCTGTGAGAGCATCAAAAGACAATGACTAAACACAAATCAACACTTAGAACATACACAAAATATCTATCCAAGATGAGATAAAAATCTGTGTTTATAGATTCAGGTAGAAATTTTAGCAGGGTTGCGCCTTGTAAAATCGTGAAAAATATGATTACAAAATGACCAAGTTCACAATATATATGAGAAACTAGGAAGTCCATTTGGCACTCCCTCTTTACAAGTGGTAATCGCATCCCTTCATTGGGAAGAACAAGTCGCTCAAAACATTAATGAGTCGTTTGCTTTGTCTGCTCGAAATCTACTTTTCTCTTTTAGGTGACTTACACGATTTGTCTACTCATTAATGTGAAACAGAGGAACCGGTTGCACTGCTAGCTGCTTGCATCCCAAATGATCAATTCACTAACACTATTTCACTCCTAGAGTCACTTCTCAAATTGGCACCACTTGGACTAACTGCTTACTCATTCCTTGCTTGTCGCTTTGTCTTATCTGGCTCATTCGGCCCTTGGGGCCAAAATCTTGGTGGGTCGCTGCACTCTAAGCTCCTTTTCCATGGCTAGCGCTTCCTTTGATTTTGAATACAAACAGCCATTTCTCTTTGTGAAAGTTGACGTTTGTATGGCTGTCATGTTTTGAAAACCAACGGCTAAACTATTTTGTTAATTTTGACGTCCTTCGCGACGTCACCGTTCTCATCGCAATGTCATCGGGTCTTCATATGATTTCTTCTACAGCTTCACTTTTTTGCTAGCACCTTCTCGGGCACTTTTCTGCCTTTGAAAATACCCTTTTGTATTTGGGTTGGAAGTCCCCCGCAAGGGCATCTGCGCTTCGGGGTCCTTTGGTGGGTCCCTTTGTTTATGCGAATGTTTCCCGAGTTCCCGTGGGCTTTATGTTCGTAGACAATTTCCCTGGGTAAATTTCCTCGAGTCTGCCTTTGCTTGAAGCTTAGATGTTCACGGCCCGAATTCCTTCGGACTTTTTGTCCGAAGGAATTCCTTCGAACAAAAAGTCTGAAGGAATTGGGACTTAGCCAATTTCGATCAAAACTTGGACTTGAACTTTGAACTTGAACTTACCCTTGCCCGTGTCCTTTCCCTTTGAAGTGCTGGCCCTTTGGAAGGGTATTAAACATTGAATACTGCCCTTCAGTCCAAGGACATACCCTTGAACAAAGCATTAAAACAGGCCCGTTGAACCAAGACCATTGAACCAAGATGGTTCAACCAAGCGTGCCGATAAACTGTTGAACCAATTGAACCAAGCCACTTTGAACCAAAGGCTGTTGAACCAATTGAACCAGGCCATGAACTGAATTCGTTGAACTTGCTGAAACCGAAAAATACTATCATTAAAACAACAGGGGAAGAGGGTGACCAAAAATTTTGCCTGTGGGCAAAATTGGTCAACACTCATTAAGTTTGCCGATGCCATTTAACCTCTGAACCTGTTGAACCTATTGAACCGTTTTGGTTCAAGGTTCAACGGTTTAAACGGTTCATTCCTTTGTTTGAAGCTTGCTGATGAACCTTTTGGTTGAACCTCGGCATTGAACCTGTCTTGAAATCACCTAAGTGTTGAAGACTCGTTCCTTAGAGAGAGCTCGTCTGTTGGAGTCGTTGAACTTGTTGAACCTGCTAATTACTTAACTGAAAAAGCTTGAATAATGAAGAATTTGAATGCTCAAAACAATTTTTTGAGAAGGGAGGATTTTTGCTTGCAGGACCAAAATAGTTCATATGTTGTCCCAAAAATGAGTGACATATTTTGGGAACAACACAAGGAACATTATTATGGTTAGTGGATAACCAGTTCCACAAGTTAGAATGCTCCCTGTAGTCATTGGGGGTGTATATGTTACACAAGCCTATGGTCTGATTTTGATATTCTATCAAAACCCAGACCTCCCTATTACAAAGAGAACTACCATGGTCAACAATACAATGTTTCCACAAGGGGCTAATTAGGATAGAGGCCCCCCCTTTACCTTTATGATGATTGGTAAAAAAATGAGTAGCATTAGGCCAGATAAAATTCAAGACCATGGAAAGTTGGGTACTAATAGCCTTTACTTCTTGCAAGAAGAGAAAATCAATATTATCTCTCAAGATTTTGAACTGTCTTACCACTGGTTTTTTGCCCAGATATTCCAACCCTCTTACATTCCAACTGACAATCTGCATGAAAAATAAGGGGGAGTTTTTAGAGGTCATTTTGATTGACCATGGGGCTTAGCCCCACCATTGTATAACCTGATAAAGCAATCCAAGACTTTAGTTTCCTTTCCTTTCTTTTTAGAGGGTGGTTCCTGCATATTATGTGGCCCCTCCTTATTTGCTATCTTTTGATCCTTGAGCACAATGTGATCACTTCAGGCCAGACTCACGTCTGTTTTAAGCCTTTTTCTACCCCCTTTGGACATCCAATTGTCCACCCTGCAAGGTTCTTATTTTCCATGGGAACTCCGTCTGAAAGCTCAATCATGTTGATGGGTGGCCCTATAACTTCTTTCTCCAAGGAAATAGCCATCGATATAACATCATTAGAGGACTTATCAAGAGTGATTCCAATCAAAGTAGTGGGTAGAACATGATGTAGTTCAGGGGCCTCAATAAATATTACTACATATTCCTCAGAGGAATGATCCTTGAACGATTTCTAGTCCAATAAGGCATCATCTATGTTATCAAGGAGGCAATCAACCAGGTTAGACGAGAGATTGTCACTAGCAGTCTATGGAAAATTCTAAGCTTGATAATCAGTGGGAGGGCCTTTCATGCCACACTCACCTTGAGCATCAGGCCCAAGCGTGTCAACAGCGCCACTAGGGGAGGCACTGTCTTTCAATGGTACACTTGAAAATATAGGATTCTCAAACACCAGTAAGTTATAGTCTCATCTTTTCTGGTGTACTTTTATTGCTATTTACATGGGATATAGCTTTTATTGGCCAATAGGGGATAGTTTTTCCTAAGGTGACCATCCTTTTTACAAAAAAAATAGGCATTCAAACCACCCAAACCTCTGAAAGCACAAGTGTGAGATTTCCCTTTAATTTTGAAGTTGAATGATTTTAAGAAAAAATTAAAGGATTTTAGTGATATTAATTCCCTAGTATTCATATGAGCAAGGGATCTTCTGGTATCCTCAATTTTCAAAACTTCATCGAGGGGTTTCCATGCCTATGGAGGAAAATTCTAGAGCTGAATCAACACCTCCTCTATGTCAACCCATCTAGGAGAAGTTTTGAAAACAAGGTCATTACAATCCATTTCAAGTGACCAAGGGACAACCTTGAAGATTGATTGCCTGACATTCCACAAGGGCTTACTGATTCCCCACCTTAGGCCTATTTTCCCAAACATGAACCATGATAATCAAACTATTGTAGATACTTTTGACCAAACCCATACAATATTGAACATTTAACATTTTTGAGAGGTAGATTTGCTTGATTTATTTGTGCTTGTTGTACTATTTCTTGTTGTTATTGTACATTTGAAACCTTTTATTATTCTAAGTTATGCTTTGGTAACCATTTTTGTATTGTTTCTGAATTAGACCCTTTTTGAATTGGTTGATGTGTCATTGTATGTTGTGTAGATAATGTGTCACTATGTGAGTCATCTATATCCATTATTTGTTGTATTTTTATTTTCAATGCTAAACAAGAATTGATGTGGTGCCCATACATTATATGATATGCACCAAAATATATGAATCTCCTCATTGGGCATAGAGGGGTTAAATTGATCAACTTAGCTTTAATCATTTCCCTTAGTGTCTCACTTGAACTCTTATTTGACCTTTTAATGCATTTTTAATTGCTAGTTATATATGTACTTTATTTTGATTTTGTGTTCTGATATGTAACATTTTTTGCTACAAATTGACTAGTTGAAGATGTATAAACATGATTTACACTATTATGCCCTGGAGGCCTTTGTCTTGTAAATTATTTTTCCAATGTTGTAATATTTTCATGTTGTAGTTGATTTTGATTTTGTAAACCAATAATTATCTTGCTCATTTTGATAAGTTGATCACATAGAGTTTCACAAGTGTAAACCCTAATTGTTTCTATTTGAACATGTAGGCACACACCCTATAGGGAAGAGGTGTGAATAGGTTAAGTAGGTGGATTAGTGATAGTGTTATGTGTTACTTCATCTCATGGAGGAATGATAGCATGGACTTGGTTAGAGGGAAAGTAGCTATCACCCTCATGGAGATGAGGAGGAGAAGGAGATTATTTCCTATGCATGAGATATGACATTAAAGCTTGAAACATTGTTGTTTGCTTGTGTGATAAATATTTTGTGTGTATAGGTTTTCTTCTTAATAGAATTCCATATAGGAGAAAGATAACATGATATGAGATATGACATATATTTCAATTGATGTAAAACATCATCTATGCATGTGTTTATGTTTTTTTTGAATTCATTTTGAATTAAAGGGAATAAACATGTAAATGAAAGTATTAGACTTTACAACAAAAAGTGATTGATTTCTTCTATCATTATGATCATGATTATATGAATTAGAAGACATACGAATCTAAAATATGAGTTTTGGAAATAAAATTTGAGTATAAATAGAAAAGGATACAAACTCAAAGTGTGTCTAAGGTTAGGGTTTTTTGAATCTAGGGTTTGTTTGTAACAAATTTAAATTATATTCAAATAAATTTAAACCCTAATATGAAATTGATTTAATTATCTAGGTTGTTTAAATCAGTCGAACAATATGCAATAATTAAGCATTTATTTGTTATGGCATTTAACCTTCCTTGAATTTCTAAAAATAGTAATAAATATGTTTAAATAGAGACTTATCTAGAAAGTGACTGTCCCAGATGATCTGGGTTCTAAAAAATGGGTTCTGGACAGTTCTAAGTGTTGTGAACAAGGTCTCGAGATCTATTTGCCCATTACACAATAGCACCCCACCTAGATAGTAGTGTCATGTTGTTGTAGTGTCCTCAAAGTGGTGCTAGTCTCTTATTTTTAGGATTGTTCCTATTTTTTGGGAGCACCTATGCCTGTATTTTTAGGTCATGTTCCTGTGCACATGAAATCTAGAACTGTCTTGTGCTTGGAAAACCTAATTTAATGTGCAAACCCTAATTTTCTTTACAAGTATGGCATGATAAATAATTATGTGTTCATTATTAGGATAGGTTGGGCATCATCAACACCCCATTATGAAGAGAGTTATCTACATACCAATATTTCAATGAGGGATCAAGCCCGATGCAGTTCTTCCACCTAGTGCTTGGTGCAAGTGCAAGTGAATGCTAGAACGAGAGTCATCTTGAATGCCTTGAGTGTGCTTGAGCTTTTAAATATTATAAATATGGGCTCAGGGCTGATGTAGATGGAAGTATGCGGAAGCAAGGTAGTATAAAGATCAAACATCTTAATTTTGCCTAACTTGTCTTTTGTTTGAATAGGCCTTTGCATCTATTTTCCATATAGTGAGTAAAGGTCAAATAGACTTATATTTATAAAGATATGTAACTTGTGCATATAATAAAATGTGCTTAGGTAGAACTTAGGAGGGGCACACATTTGAAAAAGTATCCATTCGGGAGAGTTAGGGTAAAATACAATATTGAATAGTTGGGGACACTAGTACCATGTGGCTGTAGTGTCCCAAATGTGGCTCTAATGTCCACCTGGCAAACTGCTGGGCAAACTAGGTTGAGATCTAAGAAAGATAGCCTGGGACTATGTTTTGGCTGACTATAACTATTTGTGGTCTGCATAATGATTGAAAAGTTGTGTCTAAGGCTCTAAGATAGGTCTAAGACTAAGCTAGGAATAGGCTAACTCAAAAAACATTCTTAGCATCCAAATACCACTTTTAGGTGATTACACTAAACATTGACAAATTATTATATCATATAAAAATGAATAAAATGTGGTTGTATATGTATTAAACACTTAATTTTAATATTTTTGGTAACATAGCCCTTTTCCACTCTTTGATGTTGAATAATATTTCAAGGTAAAACATATGATAATAACTCTTTTGATGAAATCAAACATGAAATTGATGGAGAATGTTCTTGAATCTATATTGGATAAGATAAATTCAAAAAAAATTAAAGTAAATGCTAACTTAAATTTATAAATTTCCAAGTTATTTAAGAAATGATGGCAAACATTCAAGGAGTTTTATTAAGTATTCACATCTCCCTACTTCCTTTGTTTAATTTTTAGCTCAAAAATGCATAAATTTTTACCTTTGAATATGCTTGTGAAATATTTAAGGCTTTAACTAATCAAGTTAGTCACAAGCATCTTGAGAAAGGACTTGTCTAGTTGTCAAAAACATATAAGCTCATATTGTAGCAGGAGTTACAACAAAGGCATATAATTTTGGTATGTGGTGTCTAATTGTTTCTAGGAAATATGGCAAAAGAAAGAAAATATGTTTTACACAATATTTTATTTGGAATTTTGAGCTATACTAACTTAAAATTCAATACAATATACAGTCAAAATTTTATACACCTAATATTTTTCACGTTATCACTTTATTGACGCTTTATTTTGTAGCAACTTATCAACACATCAATCACCCTAAGTGCACGCTTTAAAGAGTGTACCAAAAATGGGGTAGGATCAACTCATGATACTTTGAGAGGGATATTTGCATACTATTTTTTCACACCATCACTATTATTAGTCTGACCTCCTCTGAGTTTCTATCAATCTTACCTCTTTGTCTAATTTCTAACCAAATTTGTTAACTTTTATACATCCTACTATATCATCCTAATTGATATAGTTTGTTTCATGTTTACGTATTTATTATATTATATCATCCAACTTGATATAATTATGAATATTAATTTTGTCATTTGTACTATATCAGCCTAGCTAATACCATATTGTGTCAATCAACATCTTCCAACTATATCAACCTGGAAGATACTATTGGCTTAGAGTTCAGGGTTACTTTTAATATTATGTGCATGTATGTATATGTATATATGTTGAGATTATTTTCTTTTACATGGGCGTAAATTTTTCTAGGCATGTGCAAAAGTGGTTAAGAGTCTAATGTGCTAGTGTGTTGGTATTTCATGCAAGATTGAGTTATCGCACGCTCACCCAAAGCACGCAACAAGGGACCAGTTCCCATTGATTTTGTCACACGATGGTGTTAGTCCAACTAATTATTCATGGGCAATCAAACACATGTATAATACTAAGCTCATTTTATAATCCATATTTATCTTAACACACATTCATTACTCAATGAACAAAAATAAAAAGATGGCATAAATGATAACTAGCATTATTAGCTCCATAATCAAATGAACAACAATATCAACTCAACACAAGCTTTTATCCATTATATTCATAAGTGATCTCTAAGAATACACAGTTTGAGAGTTGGAATTCAACTAACTCAAATACCCTCTATCAATAACATCAAACTGAACAACAACATTACAAAGTACATTCTAGGGGTATTTATAATTGGTTTTCCCTGACCAAATAGTTACAAAAGTAAATACACTCAAGGTGACTCGCCAACGATCATTAATACATTTTTGTCATGGTACCCAATTACATTAATTTCTTAAGGGCTTGGGCCTATATGCCCCTATATTCTCTCTCTCAATGTATTACCATCATTGAGTGACTATCTTCTTATGGGTCGGTGTTGGATTCACACTTGACTTATTCTCTTTCACCCCTACAAATTGCTCCATAATTGTTCTCCGCTTTATGCACACTCCCTAGGTATTTCATTAGGTTATGAGTCCTTCATTCTCAATTTCCACTTAACATGCACATTTATTCTATAAGGCTTAGTCCTTCCATGCCATAGACTCCTACATCGTGGTCTTTTGCATTGTGCCTCTCCATGTCAGTTATTCCCAAAAATTACTTAGCCAAAAATTAGGGCCCAACATCACCCACACTAAGCCATTATTCCATCCCAAACTAAGCATTATTCTTAGGCTCTGCCAAAAATTTAGGTCATGTCTAATCAATTTTCTTTTTGACACACTTTCAATGGTTCAAAGTGTTTTGTAGCTAGGACATTATTTATTCTACCACTAATTTGAGCATATTAGTCTCCTTGGGATGTTCAAGACATTGGCCTTCTTTATTTACCAAATGTTCAAGGGATGCAAAAGTATCCTTATAAATGTTTTCAAGTGAAGTGAACTCAATGACAACCTATCCTCAAAGTGCCACAAAGTTTGTATTTAGTTCTTGATGGTGAGCACTTACTGTGTTCTCCTTTGCTTCCACATCCTTGAATGTTTTGGCACACTTTGTGCAGTTTTTATTTATTAAAACACCATCTACCAACTATTATCATTTAAGCTCTTATGTCCAGAGCCTGGCTTTTAAATTCTTGTCGGGTCATGCCAGCTTTTCAAAAACTCAATCCAAAATGGGAATGGTGTCTCTAACTCTATGCAATAAAATTTTCCATACCTCTACTACTTTTATGAATTACTCCATTGCCCAAGTATATTAATTTTGGGGGTGAGGTTTGTCCTTGAACCATTCCAATAGGATCTCTACCAAGGTCTGTAGTTTATCCATTACCTCACCAAAAAGGGGCACTCCATCTGTAATTGATGGTTCTTGGCTCAAAATTATTTTACAAATATTTAATGTTTTCACCTTAGCTATCATTTCAATTTCCAACTGGCGCTTGACCTCAACTAACTCTTCTTTGAGCTATGTTCTTATAATGACCTCATTATGATATAAAGCACCATTTATGCATGTTTCTTTTGGGCTCATTGGGCATCAAACTTAGATAAGGCATTCTGCCTTGAGACCTCATGTGCCAAATTTAGAACTGTTGTGGGTCTACCCAAAGGGTATTTGGAAGTGCCACTACTTTTGGATCTAGTACTAAGTTATCAGAGGGATTCTCAAAATGGTGTTCTTCATTATAAACTTCATGGAAGAAAGACAACTCTTATCAAGTCCATTTTGATGTGTCCTTTGGTGCTAAATGTGAAAAAATTACAAGAGCTTTTCTATCACTCCCCTCTATTATTGGGTATGTAGGGTCATGGTTACATCAACTTTATCTAGGCTTTGGACAAACTCATCAACTAGCTCTTTCCCTTACAGGGATCTTACTTGATTATTTCAATGTCTGCACCTTTACTCTGTTGGTTGGCCCCAATGTCAAAATCTCATTCCCAAAGTCATGTTGAAACCATCCCTCTCTTCACCAGTGACATTCAATTTCTATTTGTGCCTCCTTGAGGGTGGTTTATTCATGTTCTTCCTGTGAAGGTGTCTTCTCAAAGTTTGGGGTGACCTTCTCTTCTTCTACAACAACCCTTTTTAATGTCTCCTCCAGGATCTCAATCTTCTATTCCAAGTCACTACCCTTAGGCACCAATGTTTCATGTTTCAAAGGAACAATTTGTGTTGCTAGCTCTAGGCCTTCAAGTTGACTTACTAGTAGAGTCTTTATGCGGGGTATTGTGGCAGTCCTTTACCATTTTAAAGGTTTTATTTGGGTGCTTATGTTGGCATCATGCCCTAAACACTTTTGCTTATTTTTCTCTAACACTGGTGGAGATGGGAGTGTCTCTTTCTCTCATTTTTCACTCCCTGATGATTTCTTCTTGGGTTTCAACATGTAAAACAAAGAATGAATGGAATTTCCAACAAAAATATGTTAGAATTTGATGTTGGTTATATCTGACTCTATCTTTTCCCTATACACCTTCTTTTTGGGGTATATGTAAAAGTGGTGAAGGGTGTAAGTCCCTACATAAATCTTATCTATAACAATGTTTATTGATTGCATGTCACATATTTAGTTGATAATGTTCATGAAGTATCATGCAGTGAAATAATATGGTAATTTCAACCATGTAGACAACTCTTTAGAGGGAGCCATTTGGATGCATGCTAAATAAAAAATTTATTTCACTGCAAACTTTAATTGGTCTCCAACTTGTTTAGGTAAGTCCTTTAGAACATGCAACTCATTCCCAAAGGCTTCATCCCATCATACCATCACTGGCACATTGGGCATCTTTGATTTACCCCAGTAGTGGCACTTGTTTGTTCTCCATGGAGAAGCATCTCCCAAATGTCTTGGTCAGTGTAAGACCAACAGATTCTGCCACTTTGGCAGGCATGATGTTGTCAGATGCACTAGAATCAATGATGCAGTTACTCAGCTTGTGACCATTTATCAACAGAGAAACATAGAAAGGCTTTATTTTCCCAGGGGCAGTAGGAGGAGTAATAATAAGGTTGTTTGGGATAGACATGTTCCTTGGGGGATCATGAGTTACCTTCAAAGCTTCGTGTCCTGTAGGGATGGCTATATTATTCACACACTCTACCAACCTTTCCAATTGCTTAGGTTTGGCTTGTAGGAATTCAAATTCAGTCATTTAAATTTTGGTTTTCTTGACATGGTCAATTATGTCAAATGACTGAAATAGACTAGGAAGAGAGGATAGGAGTTCATCCTTTTGGTTTTTAGGAGGGGGAGGACTAATATGCGAAGTTGAAGTAGAAGGTGTAGGGATGTTTGATGTACTTACCTTCTTAGCAATCACTGGGTCCTTTGGCTAGAAAGGCAGAGTGGTCCCACGTTTAGCAATTGAAATTGGTAGTTTAGGTTGCTCCTCTGTCTTTTCTTTATCAACTCGCTGGGCTGACTGGTTCTTGGACCAGGTGAACACTGCATATGATCCCTTGACTGATTCACCTTTACTTCTGGGTTCATCATGATGATTCAGGAAACCAATGTGGGAGTCACCAGCTGACTCTTCCTGACCCTCCATGAAGAGATCAACATCATTTTCTTGATCAAACTCAGGTTGGAAAGAGAAATCATGTTCAGTTTCCAGATATCCAACTGCTGAGTTGGTTGGAGGTGCTTCAAGGGCAAGGTTCCTCTATGGGGGAGGAAGATGATTTGGCTGCCCTTGATTCTTGGTAGCGTTGCCTTGGTATGCCTGATTTTGAAATGTCTTCCTTGGCATATCCTGATTAGGAGGAACAGACATAACTTAGGCCATTTTTCTTTTCAAGGCTAACAGTTCATTTTCCACCTTTTGCATCATTGTGTTAGTGGTGGCTGTAAGTGAGTATTTAAAAGATGAATAGGGTTTACCTCTATTAGGATCTCTCCTTATCTTTCATGCCAAGATAAGGTCATCTTTTACCTCACTAGCCAAGTCTTGAGTAGCAACAAGGTCTATGTGTCTAGCTCATCTCAGCAAGAAACTCACTTCAGGCAACTGTGAGTTGATGAAGAAGCACTTGAGATTCTGAGGTGTCGACTGGGTGATCATGGGAATCTTGTGCCTCAGCTTGTCGAACCTGGCAATGAAGTCCCTCATAGATTCATGGGGCTCCTTCTTCATTTATGTGAACTGGGCTAGCAAGGCATGTGCATCTTTTGCAGGCTTGAACCTTGCTTCGAACTTGGCTTTGAGTGTGTCCCAATTAGTTACTAACCTAGCGTGTAGATGGTAGAACCAGTCTGCAGCAGCACCTTGTAACAATTCCATGAAAAGCCTGACTACCACATTTTCAAATTCCACTCCTATTATGCCACAAGCTATGCTGAAGGCTGCAATATGTTCATCAGGGTGAACTCTCCCATCACCAAAGAATTTGGGGAAATTCTTCCTTGAGCTGCATGGAAGTTCATGTAGGGGTGGAGTCAAATTGAGTGGGCCAAATGAGTTACCTCAGGGGCCTTGAGCCATGATTTGATTATGTAAAAGTGGGATAACAAATCTGGGTGGAGTATGTATGGGCAAATCTCTGATAACAACAGAAAAGGAAGCTCTGCCTTGTGTTGGTGACTTGGTAGGAGGAAGACTCCTAGTTCGTTGAAGGTGAGGTTGTGGAGGAAACAAATCAATGAGAGTCATCTTGAATGCCTTGTGTGTGCTTGAGATTTAAAATATTTTAAATATGGGCTTAGGCCTGATGTAGATGGAAGTATGCGGAAGCAAGGTAGTATAAAGATCAAACATCTTAATTTTGCTCAACTTGTCTTTTGTTTGAATAGGCCTTTGCATCTATTTTCCATATAGTGAGTAAAGGTCAAATAGACTTATATTTATAAAGGTATGTAACTTGTGCAGATAATAAAATGTGTTTAGGTAGAACTTAGGAGGGGCACACATTTGAAAAAGTATCCATTTGGGAGAGTTAGGGAAAAATACAATATTGAACAGTTGGGGACACTAGTACCATGTGGCTATAGTGTCCCAAATGTGGCTCTAATGTCCACCTGGCAAACTGCTAGGAAAACTAGGCTGAGATCTAAGAATGATAGCCTGGGACTATGTTTTGGCTGACTATAACTATTTGTGGTCTGCATAATGATTGAAAAGTTGTGTTTAAGGCTCTAGGATAGGTCTAAGACTAAGCTAGGAATAGGCTAACTCAAACAACATTCTTAGCATCCAAATACCACTTTTAGGTGATTACACTAAACATTGACAAATTATTATATAATATAAAAATGAATAAAATGTGGTTGTATATGTATTAAACACTTAATTTTAATATTTTTGGTAACATACCCCTTTTCCACTCTTTGATGTTGAATAATATTTCAAGGTAAAACATATGATAATAACTCTTTTGATGAAATCAAACATGAAATTGATGAAGAATGTTCTTGAATCTATATTGGATAAGAAAAATTCAAAAAAAATTAAAGTAAATGCTAACTTAAATTTATAAATTTCCAAGTTATTTAAGAAATGATGGCAAACATTCAAGGAGTTTTTTTAAGTATTCACATCTCCCTACTTCCTTTGTTTAATTTTTAGCTCAATAATACATAAATTTTTACCTTTGAATATGCTTGTGAAATAGTTAAGGCTTTAGCTAATCAAGTTAGTCACAAACATCTTGAGAAAGGACTTGTCTAGATGTCAAAAACATAGAAGCTCATATTGTAGCAGGAGTTACAACAAAGGCATATAATTTTGGTATGTGGTGTCTAATTGTTTCTAGGAAATATGGCAAAAGAAAGAAAATATGTTTTACACAATAATTTATTTGGAAGTTTGAGCTATACTAACTTAAAATTCAATAACATATACAGTCAAAATTTTATACACATAATATTTTTCACGTTATCACTTTATTGATGCTTTATTTTGTAGCAACTTATCAACACATCAATCACCCTGAGTGCACGCTTTAAAGAGTGTACCAAAAATGGGGTAGGATCAACTCATGATACTTTGAGAGGGATATTTGCATACTATTTTGTCACACCATCACTATTATTAGTCTGACCTCCTCTGAGTTTCTGTCAATCTTACCTCTTTGTCTAATTTCTAACCAAATTTGTTAACTTTTATATATCCTACTATATCATCCTAATTGATATAGTTTGTTTCATGTTTAAGTATTTATTATATTATATCATCCAACTTGATATAATTATGAATATTTATTTTGTCATTTGTACTATATCAGCCTAGCTAATACCATATTGCGTCAATCAACATCTTCTAACTATATCAACCTGGAAGATACTATTGGCTTAGAGTTTAGGGTTACTTTTAATATTATGTGCATGTATGTATGTGTATATATGTTGAGATTATTTTCTTTTACACGGGCGTAAAATTTTCTAGGCACGTGCAAAAGTGGTTAAGAGTCCAATGTGCTAGTGTGTTGGTATTTCATGTAAGATTGAGTTATCGCACGCTCACCCAAAGCATGCAACAAGGGACCAGTTCCCATTGATTTTGTCACACGATGGTGTTCGTCCAACTAATTATTCATGGGGAATCAAACACATGTACAATACTAAGCTCATTTTATTATCCATATTTATCTTAACACACATTCATTACTCAATGAACAAAAATAAAAAGATGGCATAAATGATAACTAGCATTATTAACTCCATAATCAAATGAACAACAATATCTAGTCAACACAAGCTTTTATCCATTATATTCATAAGTGATCTCTAAGAATACACAGTTTGAGAGTTCGAATGCAACTAACTCGAATACCCTCTATCAATAACATCAAACTGAACAACAACATTACAAAGTACATTCTAGGGGTATTTATAATTGGTTTTCCCTGACCAAATAGTTACAAAAGTAAATACACTCAAGGTGACTCGCCAACGATCATTAATACATTTTTGTCATGGTACCCAATTACATTAATTTCTTAAGGGCTTGGGCCTATATGCCCCTGTATTCTCTCTCTCAATGTATTACCATCATTGAGTGATTATCTTCTTATGGGTCGGTGTTGGATTCACACTTGACTTATTCTCTTTCACCCCTACAAATTGCTCCATAATTGTTCTCCGCTTTATGCACACTCCCTAGGTATTTCATTAGGTTATGAGTCCTTCATTCTCAATTTCCACTTAACATGCACATTTATTCTATAAGGCTTAGTCCTTCCATGCCATAGACTCCTACATCGTGGTCTTTTGCATTGTGCCTCTCCATGTCAGTTATTCCCAAAAATTACTTAGCCAAAAATTAGGGCCCAACATCACCCACACTAAGCCATTATTCCATCCCAAACTAAGCATTATTCTTAGGCTCTGCCAAAAATTTAGGTCATGTCTGATCAATTTTCTTTTTGACACACTTTCAATGGTTCAAAGTGTTTTGTAGCTAGGACATGATTTATTCTACCACTAATTTGAGCATATTAGTCTCCTTGGGATGTTCAAGACATTGACCTTCTTTATTTACCAAATGTTCAAGGGATGCAAAAGTATCCTTATAAATGTTTTCAAGTGAAGTGAACTCAATGACAACCTATCCTCAAAGTGCCACAAAGTTTGTATTTAGTTCTTGATGGTGAGCACTTACTGTGTTCTCCATTGCTTCCACATCCTTGAATGTTTTGGCACACTTTGTGCAGTTTTTATTTATTAAAACACCATCTACCAACTATTATCATTTAAGCTCTTATGTCCAGAGCCTGGCTTTTAAATTCTTGTCGGGTCATGCCAGCTTTTCAAAAACTCAATCCAAAATGGGAATGGTGTCTCTAACTCTATGCAATAAAATTTTCCATACCTCTACTACTTTTATGAATTACTCCATTGCCCAAGTATATTAATTTTGGGGGTGAGGTTTGTCCTTGAACCATTCCAATAAGATCTCTACCAAGGTCTGTAGTTTATCCATTACCTCACCAAAAAGGGGCACTCCATCTGTAATTGATGGTTCTTGGCTCAAAATTATTTTACAAATATTTAATGTTTTCACCTTAGCTATCATTTCAATTTCCAACTGGCGCTTGACCTCAACTAACTCTTCTTCGAGCTATGTTCTTATAATGAACTCATTATGATATAAAGCACCATTTATGCATGTTTCTTTTGGGCTCATTGGGCATCAAACTTAGATAAGGCATTCTGCCTTGAGACCTCATGTGCCAAATTTAGAAGTGTCGTTTTGGCTTGTACCATGGTAAACTGTTGTGGGTCTACCCAAAGGGCATTTGGAAGTGCCAATACTTTTGGATCTAGTACTAAGTTATCAGAGGGATTCTCAAAATGGTGTTCTTCGTTATTAAATTCATGGAAGAAAGACAACTCTTATCAAGTCCATTTTGATGTGTCCTTTGGTGCTAAATGTGAAAAAAATTAAAAGAGCTTTTCTAGCACTCCCCTCTATTATTGGGTATGTAGGGTCATGGTTACATCAACTTTATCTAGGCTTTGGACAAAGTCATCAACTAGCTCTTTCCCTTAGAGGGATCTTACTTGATTATTTCAATGTCTACACCTTTAATCTGGTGGTCGGCCCCAATGTCAAAATCTCGTTCCCAAAGTCATGTTCAAACCATCACTCTCTTCACTAGTGACATATTCAATTTCTATTTCTGCCTCCTTGAGGGTGGTTTATTCATGTTGTTCCTGTGAAGGTGTCTTCTCAAAGTTTGGGGTGACCTTCTCTTCTTCTACAACAACCCTTTTCGATGTCTCCTCCAGGATCTCAATCTTCTATTCCAAGTCACTGCCCTTAGGCACCAATGTTTCATGTTTCAAATGAACAATTTGTGTTGCTAGCTCTAGGCCTTCAAGTTGACTTACTAGTAGAGTCTTTTATGCGAGGTATTGTGGCAGTCCTTTACCATTTTAAAGGTTTTATTTGGGTGCTTATGTTGGCATCATTCCTTAAACACTTTTGCTTATTTTTCTCTAACATTGGTGGAGATGGGAGTGTCTCTTTCTCTCATTTTGCACTCCCTGATGATTTCTTCTTAGGTTTCAACATGTAAAACAAAGAATGAATGGAATTTCCAACAAAAATATGTTAGAATTTGATGTTGGTTATATCTGACTCTATCTTTTCCCTATACACCTTCTTTTTGGGGTATATGTAAAAGTGGTGAAGGGTGTAAGTCTCTGCATAAATCTTATCTATAACAATGTTTATTGATTGCATGTCACATATTTAGTTGATAATGTTCATGAAGTATCATGCAGTGAAAGCATATGGTAATTTCAACCATCTAGACAACTCTTTAGAGGGAGCCATTTGGATGCATGCTAAATAAATTTTTTATTTCACTGTAAACTTTAATTGGTCTCCAACTTGTCTAGGTAAGTCCTTTAGAACATGCAGCTCGTTCCCAAAGGCTTCATCCCATCATATCATCACTGGCACATTGGGCATCCTTGATTTGCCCCAGCAGTGGCACTTGTTTGTTCTCCATGGAGAAGCATCTCCCAAATGTCTTGGTCAGTGTAAGACCAATGGATTCTACCACTTTGGCAGGCATGATGTTGTTAGATGCACCAGAATCAATGATGCAGTTACTCAGCTTATGACCATTTATCAATAGAGAAACATAGAAAGGCTTTATTTTCCCAGGGGCAGCAAGAGGAGCAATGATAAGGTTGTTTGGGATAGACATGTTCCTTGGGGGATTATGAGTTACCTTCATAGCTTCGTGTCCTGTAGGGATGGCTGTATTCTTCACACACTCTACCAACCTGTCCAACTGCTTAGGGTTGGCTTGTAGGAATTCAAATTCAGTCATTTAAATTTTGGTTTTCTTGACATGGTCAATTATGTCAAATGACTGAAATGGACTAGGAAGAGAGGATAGGAGTTCATCCTTTTGGTTTTTAGGAGGGGAGGATAATTTTCGAAGTTGAAGTAGAAGGTGTAGGGATGTTTGATGTACTTACCTTCTTAGCAATCACTGGGTCCTTTGGCTAGAAAGGCAGAGTGGTCCCACGTTTAGCAATTGAAATTTCTCGTTGAGGTTGCTCCTCTATCTTTTCTTTATCAACTCACTGGGCTGACTGGTTCTTGGACCAGGTGAACACTGCATATGATCCCTTGACTGCTTCACCTTTACTTTTGGGTTCATCCTGATAATTTAGGAAACCAATGTGGGAGTCACCAGCTGACTCTTCTTGATCCTCCATGAAGAGATCAACGTCATTTTCTTGATCAAACTCAGGTTGGAAAGAGAAATCATGTTCAGTTTCCAGATATCCAACTGCTGAGTTGGTTGGAGGTGCTTCAAGGGCAAGGTTCCTCTGTGGGGGAGGAAGATGATTTGGCTACCCTTGATTCCTGGTAGCATTGCCCTGGTATGCATGATTTTGAAATGTCCTCCTTGGCATATCTCGATTAGGAGGAACAGACATACCTTAAGCCATTTGTCTTTTCAAGGCTAGCAGTTCATTTGCCAGCTTTTGCACGATTGGGTCAGTGGTGGCTGTAAGTGAGTATTCAGAAGATGAATAGGGTTTAGCTTTGTTAGGATCTCTACTTATCTTTCATGCCAAGATAGCGTCATCTTCTACCTCACTAGCCAAGTCTTGAGTAGCAACAATGTCTATGTGTCTAGCCCGTCTCAGCAAGAAACTCACTTCAGGCAGCTGTGAGTTGATGAAGAAACACTTGAGATTCTGAGGTGTTGACTAGGTTATCATGGGAATCCTGTGCCTCAGCTTGTCAAACCTGGCAATGAAGTCCCTCATAGGTTCATGGGGCTCCTTCTTCATTTATGTGAACTGGGCTAATAAAGCATGTGCATCTTCTGCAGCTTGAACCTTGCTTCGAACTTAGCTTTGAGTGTGTCCCAATTAGTTACTAACCTAGCCTGTAAATGGTAGAACCAATCTACAACAGCACCTTGTAGCGATTCCACAAAAATCCTGACTACCACATCTTCAAATTCCACTCCTATTATGCCACAGACTATGCTGAAGGCTACAATATGTTCATCAGGGTGAACTCTCCCATCACCAAAGAATTTGGGTAAATTCTTCCTTGAGTTGTATGGAAGTTCATGTAGGGGTGGAGTCAAATTGAGTGGGCCAAATGAGTTACCCCATGGGCCTTGAGCCATGGTTTGATTATGTAAAAGTGGGATAACAAATCTGGGTGGAGTATGTATGGGCAAAGCTTTGCTAACGATAGAAAAAGAAGCTCTACCTTGTGTTGGTGACCTGGTAAGAGGAAGACTCCTAGTTCGTTGAGGGTGAGGTTGTGGAGGAAACAAATCAAAATTGCTCTGCTGCACCAACTCCAAAGCAGTGTCAACAACACCTTGAGATTTATGGCTTCTAGTATAACGTGGAGTTGCCAAATTATAGAACAAAAATGGAAAAGAGCAGGATCTGCTTCAGCTTGAGACTTCATACTGTGCGCTCTTCCCAACAGCTCTGGTTTTGTAGACCAAATAATATAATGGAGATGGAGGAAGATGGTAAGGCTATAATGATAATGAGTAAGACATGGAATGGAGTCACCAAAATATGTAATGGATAAGGATAGGAACTACTTCAATCTAAAACTTGAGGCTTCAGACTGCACGTTCATCCCTAGCAGAGTCCCTAAAAATTATTGGGTGAATATTTTTTCAACCAGCTAACTGGTAAGCAAAATAGGTCTCTTCAACCACAACATAGGGAGATTGGTCGGCCCAGTGTGTAGGTTTACTACATCAGAGGTGGAAAAATCTCTCCTCTCATCAAGGGGAGGTTCCCTATAAATATAAAGTGCTATATATTATATATATATGCAAAAAATAACACTCAAGGGTAGGATACACCATCCATCTCTCTTCTTTTAGAGATGATGTTCACAAATAAAGGAGAAAATCCTGGTGAAAACACTGAAGGCACTTCTCTTCTTTCAGAAGTGTTCTTGTAGGAAACAGCAGGAGTTCTTTCAGGTAGTTAAAGTAATTGGTAACCAAGGGCGTAGTAACCATCAATCTAAGATGTAGCATACAAATCTCCACCTTGACTACCCAAGAGTGAGATACGAAGAACAATGGGGGCACAAAGTCATCCCAAGGTCCTTTACACAGAAATAGAAAATAAACACACACTGAAGACAACTATGACAGCTCAAATTTTGAAAGTAGCTAGCTTTAGGACACCTTCCTTATCACTTCCACTAGCTCTGCTTGTTAAATTGCATAAACAAGAATACATTTAGGAAATAGACATAAGAACAATCTCCTAGAATGATACAAGATATAACAACACAAAGTCTGAAAGTAACTTGATTTCTAATTCAAACAAAGAAATATGATAAACAAGCTGAGCTCAAAGTCTCAGTGACGCCTTTTAATTTGGGCAAAGCTTTGCTTCGGGTAACGGGAAGATCTCTCTAAAACAATAAAAGAGATTACAATATATAGCAGCCAAGAAAGACTTGGCACTTTGTTTCATGGAATGGCCCATGTTGTGCATTCAATGCCTTGAATACATTTTTAGTTCTGTCAGGGGGGCCATGCTGGAACAGGGCAGCTGTCTAAACTATGGCGTGTTGATTCATCTCGAATGTCTTCTCCTAGGCCTGAGTCATCTAGTGCTTGCACAGTTATCTATTTTGTCATTACTTCTAGGAAGAAAAATAGGTTGCATCCTTGATTTGATGTGATTTAGAAATCTAATTGATCCACTGTTTCACCTACTGGAAATAACTCCCTTGAAGATATTTTAGCCTTTCCCTCTTCCTGCTACGATTTGAGCCCTCGAGTTATCTTTTCCCCTTTCTGGTTTTGTCTTTTCCTGGTATTTGAGCTCTTAGGGCTATATCCTCGGCCTTGCTGGATCTTTACGCTCTTCTATCAGTGATTTTTCCCTTTGGCATTTTGGCCTTTGAATTCATTCGAGTCCGCACTCAAGCTTTGGCCACTTTCTACTAATCTCAGCAAGTGACATGTGGCGTGTTTTGCTTAATTTATAGAGGCTTTATAAACCTTTGAGAGTCTTGTAGATGATGACGCATGACGACTTTTGCTCTGCCATAGAAATAATATAAAAACATTCAAGACTCATTTAGATGATGCCACTTGTTGCGCTCCACTTGTCCTTAGCAACTCACTCAAGGCCCACCATGGTCCTTACGAAACAAAAGGGAGAGACTGCAGATGTAAACACTTGTTGTGCTCCACTGAGCTTTTCAAGGGACACGTGGCATGTTCCACGTAATTTAGAAATCACACAGATGATGACACTTAGAGCGCTCCACTCTCTAGCTTTTTCCTTTCGGGTATTCCTTTGGTCGAGCTTATTTCCTTCAGACAAAAGTCTGAAAGAATTCCTTCGGGCTTTGCCTTAGTCATTTTCTTGCAGAAAATACTTCCAAAATAATTCAAATGGCTCTTTCACTTAATAATTTTCTTTGAATAAAAATTCTAAAGGAAATGTTCCCTGTCGGCCTTTGAACAAATCCAAAGAAATTCTATCTTTTATGTCTTCTCGTCGACCCTTGAACCAATGTTGCCTGCCCTCTGCAAGGGCACTTGCCTTTAGTTCACTACCCTCTGCAAGGGCATTTGTTCCTTCAGCCCTGGGGTAGCCCCTTGAACTTGTCAATTGAACCAACTTTAGTTCAACGGTTCAACCCTTTGGTCATTAAACCCATTGAACCTTTGAACCAAAATGGTTCAAGGTTCAATGATTCAATGCATCATTTTTCACTAAGTGTTGAGAGCTTATTTCTTTGAGAGAATTTACCTGCTAAAGCCGTTGAACCTATTTCTTTCCTACAAAGTCTGTAGAAACTAACCTATAGAGTCCATAGATTCAAGTTTGTAGATCTGAGGGAGTTCATAGATTTCTTACTATGAAGTCTATAGAAATGAGCCTGCAGAGTCCATAGTTTCAAGCCTACAGAGTCCGTATATTCAAGCCTACAGATTTCGTAGATTCACTGAAAAGCTTGAATAATGGAGAATTTGAAGTCTCATAACAATTTTTGAAAAGGGAAGAGACAATTTTGGTCTTGCAGGGCTAAAATAGTTCATATGTTGTCCCAAAAATGAGTGACATTTTTTGGAAACAACAACTGGCTCCAGTTGGGGAACTTCCTTCAGTTGAAAACTTGAAATAGCTGAGGGGAGTAGAAACCAGAATCTCCAGTGCCTTCAAGTATGCCATTAGGCCACGGAGTCATGCTACCCAAAAAGAAAGGCTCCAAAAAATGAAAATGAAAAGCATAAAACAGAACCAAAGACTATACAAATATACATATGTACAAGTGAACTTATCTGATACTTCAAGAATTGAAGTGATTCATATGCTACTCATTGTGAGACAATGAAAATGGCATTCTATCTTGATAAACCAACAAGAAACCATTTTGTCCCCAGAATCAATGATGGGCGAATGGAACTCTCCACCAGGAATCACACTTTCTATGCACTCCTTTTGGTTCTCTTTTCTTGCCCCATGACAAGACGTGGTCTTCAATATGAAAACCGTAACTCCTTGCTCTCTCTACAAAGAATTCATTTTGCTGACTTTGGAGTACATAAGTATGGTCCACTACCATAGCTTGTTGTTCTGCTGGTTCAGTCCAGCACATGTTTTAATTGTCAGCATCAAACTCTTGACGAACCATCGGCTCAGCATCTCCTTTGGTGTAAAGGAGTTTGACATCTTGGTCTTGAGCAACCTTCAATCTGAGCAACAGAGATTCACATTCAACTGTGTTGTTGGTGTTGCTAAACTATAACTTGCATGAAGGAAAAATATCTCCTTGAGGAGATATCAACACAGTCCTGGCTCTAGCATTGGTAGAAAAATTGTTGCCATCGGATTCCAGGATCCAAACATCATCAGAAACTGATCTTCTATCAATTTTTTCTTCGTTAAAGATGGAAGATCCTTTTTCATTTGTACTGCACCCTACTAATTCTTCTGATGTCTTATTTGAATCAATTTTCAGATTGCCACCTACAAGACTTTCATCTGCAAAAACATGAACATCCTCTGTGGACAAGAAGTAATTACCCCTGCCTGAAGACTCAAATAGAATCTGAGCTTTATGTGCTGATGTCTGAGTGACAAAATATTTTGCCTCCTTTTTAGGGAGTAGCCTCTTCATGATGCCTTTGATAGGGATCCTTGCCTCATACAGGTCCATGCTTAGTTTCCCTCCCACATACTTGCAAAAATTTCATCCCAACAGAATGTCGTATGAGGCTGGGACGTCGGCCACCAAGACTATCATCTTGATTTTCTTGTTTGGGAATGCTGCAAATGCAAATTAGGCATCCTTGATTTGCCCCAGCAGTGGCACTTATTTTTTATCTATGGAGAAGCATCTCCCAAATGTCTTTGTCAGTGTAAGACCAAGGGATTCTGCCACTTTGACAGGCATGACGTTGTCAGATGCACTGGAATCAATGATGCAGTTACTCAGCTTGTGACCATTTATCAACAAGGAAACATAGAAAGGCTCTATTTTCCCAAGGGTAGCAGGAGGAGTAATGACAAGGTTGTTTGGGATAGACATGTTCCTTGGGGGATCATGAGTTACCTTCATAGCTTTTTGTCCTGCAGGGATGGCTGTATTCTTCACACACTCTACCAACCTGTCCAACTGCTCAGGGTTGGCTTGTAGGAATTCAAATTCAATCATTTGAATTTTGGTTTTCTTGACATGGTCAATTATGTCAAATGACTGAAATGGACTAGGAAGAGAGGATGGGAGTTCATCCTTTTGGTTTTTAGGAGGGGGAGGATTGATCTGCGAAGTTGAAGTAGAAGGTGTAGGGATGTTTGATGTACTTACCTTCTTAGCAATCTCTGGGTCCTTTGGCTAGAAAGGCAGAGTGGTCCCACATTTAGCAATTGAAATTATTGGTTGAGGTCACTCCTCTATCTTTTCTTTATCAGCTCGCTTGGCTGACTGGTTCTTGGACCAGGTGAACAGTGCGTATGATCCCTCGACTGCTTCACCTTTACTTCTAGGTTCATCCTGGTAATTCAAGAAACTAATGTGGGAGTCACCAACTAACTCTTCTTGACCCTTTGTGAAGAGATCAACGTCATTTTCTTGATCAAACTTAGGTTGAAAAGAAAAATCATGTTTAGTTTCTAGATATCGAACTGTTGAGTTGGTTGGAGGTGCTTCAAGGGCAAGATTCTTTTGTGGGGGAGGAAGATGATTTGGCTGCCCTTGATTCCTGGTAGTGTTGCCTTGGTATGCCTGATTCTAAAATTTTCTCCTTGGCATATCTCGATTAAGAGGAACATACATAACTTGGGCCATTTGTCTTTTCAAGGCTAGTAGTTCATTTCCCAGCGTTTGCACCATTGGGTCAGTGGTGGCTGTAGGTGAGTATTCAGAATATGAAGAAGGTTTATCTCTGTTAGGATCTCTCCTTATCTTTCCTACCAAGATAAGGTCATCTTCTACCTCGGTAGCCAAGTCCTGAGCAACAACAAAGTTTATGTGTCTAGCCTGTCTCAGCAAGAAACTCACTTCAGGTAGCTGTGAGTTGGTGAAGAAACACTTGAGATTCTGAAGTGTCAGTTGGGCGATCATGCGAATCTTGTGCCTCAGCTTGTCAAACTTGGCAATGAAATACCTCATAGGTTCATGGGGCTTCTTCTTCATCTATGTGAGCTGGGCTAGCAAGTCATGTGCATCTTCTGCAGGCTTGAACCTTGCTTCGAACTTGGCTTTGAGTGTGTCCCAATCAATTACTGACCTAGCCTGCAGATGGTAGAACTAGTTTGCAGTAGCACCTTGTAGCATTTCCATGAAAATCCTGACTACAACGTCTTCAAATTCCACTCCTATTACACCACAAGCTATGTTGAAGGTTGTAATATGTTCATCAGGGTGAACTCTCCCATCACCAAATAATTTGGGGAAATTTTTCTTTGAGCTGTGTGGAAGTTCATGCAGGGGTGGAGTCAAATTGAGTGGGCCAAATGAGTTACCCCAGGGGCCTTGAGAAATGATTTGATTATGTAAAAGTGGGATAACAAATCTGGGTGGAGTATGTATGGGCAAAGCTCTACTAACAGTAGAAAAGAAAGCTCTGCCTTGTGTTGGTGACCTGGTAGGAGGAAGATTCCTAGTTCGTTGAAGGTGAGGTTGTGGAGGAAACAAATCAAAATTGCTTTCATGCACCAACTCCAAAGCAGGGTCAGCAACACCTTGAAATTTTTGGCTTCTAGTATAACGTGGAGTTGCCAGATTGTAGAACAAAAATGGAAAAGAGCAAGATCTGCTTCAACTTGAGACTTTAAACTACGCGCTCTTCCCAGTGGCTTTGGTTTTGCAGACCAGATAATATAATGGAGATGGAGGAAGATGGTAAGGCTATAATGATAATGGGTAAGACACGGAATGGATTCGCTAGAATATGTAATGGATAAGGATAGGAACCGATTCAATCTAAAACTTGAGGCTTCAGACTGCAGTTCATCTCCAACAGAGTCACCAAAAATTGTTGGGTGAATATTCTATCAACCAACTAACTGGTGAGCAAAATAGGTCTCTTCAACCACAACTCAGGGAGATTGGTTGGCCTAGTGTGTAGGTTTACTACATCAGAGGTGGACAAATATCTCCTCTCATCAAGGGGAGGTTCCCTATAAATATAAAGCGCTATATACTATATATATATATGCAAAAAATAACACTCAGGGGTAGGATACACCATCCATCTCTCTTCTTTCAGAGATGATGTTCACAAACAAAGGAGAAAATCCTGGTGAAAACACTGAAGGCATTTCTCTTCTTTCAGAAGTGTTCTTATAGGAAACAACAGTAGTTCTTTCAGGTAGTAAAAGTAATTGGTAACCAAGGGTGTAGTAACCAACAATCTAAGATGTAGCACAAAGTCTCCACCTTGACTGCCCAAGAGTGAGATACAAAGAACAATGAGGGCACAAAGTCATCCCAAGGTCCTTTACACAGAAATAGAAAATAAACACACATTGAAGACAACTATGATAGCACAAAGTCTGAAAGTAGCTGGATTTAGGACACCTTCCTTATCACTTCTACTAGCTCTGCTTGTTAAATTGCATAAACAAGAATATATTTAGGAAATAGACATAAGAACAATCTCTTAGAATGATACAAGCTATAACAACACAAAGTCTGAAAGTAACTTGCTTTTTGATTCAAACAAAGAAATATGATAAACAATCTGAGCTCAAAGTCTAAGTGATGCCTTTCAATTTGGATAGAGTTTTGCTTTTGGTAATGGAAAGATCTCTCTAAAACAATAAAAGAGATTATAATATACACCAGCCAAGAAAGACTTGGCGCTTTGTTTCATGGAATGGCCCATGCTGTGCATTAAATGCCTTGAATGCATTTTCAATTTTGTCAAGGGGGCCATGCTGGAACAGGGCGACTATCTTAACTATGGCGTGTTGATTCATCTCGAATGTCTTCTCCTGGTCTTGAGTCATCTGGTGCCTGCACAGCTGTCTATTTTGTCATTACTTCTAGGAAGAAAAACATGTCACGTCCTTGATTTGATGTGCTTCAAAAATCTAATTGATCCACTGTTTCACCTACTAGAAATAACTCCCTTGAAGATATTTTGGCCTTTCCCTCTTCCTGCTACAGGGTGAAGTGTTTTTGGCCAAGATCCATTGGTTCCTCTTGAGTAAACAACTTAACAAAATGGTTTTTGTTGGCTTACGGTATGTTTTTCTGGATTTATGTGAAGTGAAGGATATGGGTTAGTACGAGTTGAGAATTATTGGGGAGCTTTTAAAATTTTGTTTGGCTGCCCAACATATATTGTAGCTATTTGAAACATTTGTTGTTTGGCTGTAATTTCATTTTTAGTTCAATGATTTTGGATTCCACTAGCAAAAGGCCCTTTGAATTCTTTAACTTCTACTAAGGGTTTTGATTGCAGGGAGTGCTTTTGTATTCAAGTTTTAGGAGTTTCATTTTTGGCCTGTAAGTTTATTCTTTAGTCCCTGCAATTAAACTGAGACCAGATTAAGATGATATTATAGGGAAGCACATTTTTTTTCAAATTTTATGGTCCCTCACCTGAAGGGGAGGTTCAAGCAACATTGTGTATTGTATAGTTGATGTTCTACAAGATTGAACTACTTTGTAGGTATTATTTTTTCTTGAATTCTAGTTAAGGGAAATGAGAGTTTAAGCTGTAACACTTCCCTTTCTTTTGGCAGGTTTATGAAAACAAGCTATAGTTTCTTTTAAGTGTGTGGCACTGCAAATTTGTGGGGAAGTAAACTTTTTTTGCTTAAAGCGATATTTTCAGAAGAAATTTTGAAGATCTCTTTGTTGGGCTTCACAATCTTGTGCCAGCTGATGATGTTTCTATTGAAATAATTGTTTGCCATGGACATCCCATGGTAGAATTTATGTTTTGAGAGACTTCTGTTGTATAGGTCCTATTCCCTGTTTGATAAGTATGGCATTTTTTAAAGGTGGGGACCCTGGAGAATACTCAAATTGGAGGACGTGGAATCGTTAAGACGGTAAAATAGTATTGACATGTAGACTTTGTTAATTACATGTTACCTTCAATTGTCACCAAATATATAAAAGTTAATGATACTAATGATACAGACGTGATTCTTGTGCTCATGCTAGAACTTTGTTGTGGGCTGATTCGGATGTTTTTATAAATTGAAGAAATTTGTATCGCCAAGGTGCATGTTGATTCTGCTATTTCTTGCAAAGTGAAAAACTTTGTATCTCAAACAAGAAGAATGGTGGTTAGATGTGAATTTTAATAAAGCAAATGAAGAATCTTTTATTATATTTTTTTATACCAATTTAAGTGTTTGATACACAGATTTGGAGTTAGCTTTCAGCTGAAACAAAGCACCTTCCAAGTTTGTGAGTAGGATGTCAATTTCTCACCTTTTGCAGTTGAATTTAGTGTGATTAGCCAACACAAATTGAAATCTTAAATTAGTGAGTATTTTGTCTTTGATTTAGCTAATACAGTGAATTTTCTACGCGCACAACTTCAAAGTGGAATTTTGGATGAAGGGCTGGACTATTTTTGATTCTAATCATCATATTACCACTGGTGATAAATAATTGGTGAAAATTAATTTCCAATTACAAATAAGAGTTTTTATTTAATTTTAATTTTGATTGTCTTTCTGAACACTAGTGTGCTAAGAGCATTCAACTTGTATGTAACCATTATCCTAGGCTACCACAAGGAAGTAACAGTGCAGTGTGGAATAAGTGGTACAATATTTCTTTGATTGAAGTAACTATCTATTAAGTGGTAGCATATTTCTCCCCTTATGCTTGTAGTATTCTATACGATGATGTTGTTTATGAAAAAAATGAGTTTATTTGGGGGTATAGTAGATATTTTTTAATTTGGTGATTGAAGTACTTTATTGGTGCGACAACGTTCACAGGTCTAAGGTATTGGTTTATGAATGGAGAATTGTAAAGTGAAATGGAAATTCTAGTTTAACAAGCATAGCTAATGTTCTTACAAAATTTTGAAGGCTTGGATCTTTATTTTATTGATTCAAATATATGAAGTAGCAAATCAGTATTTGAATGACTTAATTACAGTTTTACTTATGCTTTTAAGGATGTTGGGGAGCGAGCACAATATATTAAATTAGGGTTGGGAGTGAGCATAATTTTTTACCATCTTTGTAGTGGAAAATTGGTTTCTTTATCTTTTGCAGTTTATATATATATATATATATATATATATATATAAGGTGTACGGTAGTTTTGACATAGGTATTTGTCATGTGTCATTTACAGAAATACATCTTTGTGGCCCATGCAGTATATTTACAAATTGTGGATTGCTATTATTGGTAAGGCTTCTAGGACGATCTCTCCATTATATGTGTTGTTCCCTATCATCCCTGTTGTTTTGGTACTAAGTATATAGAATATTTTGTGTTTAACGGTGTTTTTGCAGGGTTGTAAGATTGGGCTTTAACATCTGCAATTTTATTGGCCAAGGATTTTTTCTCTCTCTTTTTTCTTTTTCATCTTTTTTTGATCCTGATATAATCTTGATATGATTCAAATATTCAATATATGCATAAATACCCTTAAGGTAGGGAAACACCATATAATACTCCTTTAAAAAGGAATAACTCCACAATGTCTCTTCAAGGGGACAACCTCCAATATCCTCTTATAATAGAAGACTCAATGCTTACTTGATATCTTTACCATGATCATCATCTCCTATATACATATATCTATCTAACCCATGGATTGGTAACCACCTAATGCCAATGTAGGCCGACCATTACCCAATGTACTACTTCCACAAGTTACTCTATTATCTTAATATATTGTACCCATATAACTAACTAAGGGGATGTGTGCCACATGTCGGCATCTCCATCAACCCATATACATCAATATATCATATCCCTAGGTACATAACATTACTTCCCTCCTTGACATGTTTCATTCCTGAAACATAAGAAGAAACCAAATAATGAGTGTGCTTCAAATCATTGCATACTTGTCTCCAATCTCAATTATCTAGCCATCCATATGTGATCTTGGCAGGTGATAGCTTTCCAAGCTTGTTTTCAAATTCCATTTTACTCATCTGATTTTGTTTATGATCATAATTATACTGCTTTGGTGTCCAAGCATAATTATTTCTCTTTTTATTCTATATACCATATTCTGTTGCGCTACTTTGATTCCAACTATGACCATAGTAGGTATTCTTCCATGCATAGTCAAAGTGATTTCCCCATTCATTCTGTGTCATAGTATTTTTTCTTTGGATTCCATGCATATCCATAATGATTGGAAATTTTATTTTCTGTATAGACAAAATGATTATTGTTATGACACTTCCTCCCCTGGTTCCATGATTGTTTCCTCTCATGATGATGTGGGTGTCTATATACCTCAACCTTTTCCAATACTTTGACCTTATCTACCTTTGCTTCTACCTCTTCCACCTTTTCCTTCTTTTTCTCTTGAGTAGATGAAGTGTTCATTTGTAGTGTGTCTTTATCTATATCATCTAAATCTTCATCACCTATTTCCATCTCATCCTCATGATCTACCTGGATTGTTATTGGTGCATTTTTCACTATGATATCTTGTAAAGTGATCTTCTTTTTCCTATACCAAAACTTCATGAACTTTTTCTGAATATTAATATTCATTGTTCCCAAAGTTTGTAACCATGGATATCCAAGAACTATATCCATATCATCCATATCCAAAGCATAAAAATTTGAATGCAAAACATATTTTTCCATAATGAGCTTCAAATCTTTAAACATTGAAAAATTATTACCATCTACATGAACCTCCTTGATATTATTTGCTTGAACATGTAGATGCTTGGCCACATTCATGTTAATGAGGTTATACTTGTTGGTAGGGTTTATGGACACAACCACCTTTTTCTTTTGAATGCATCCATGAAATTGAAAAATTGACTCATATTTCTTTGGAGCCATATTATTTGAACCCTTATCATCCAATTTTTCTTCTTCTTCTTTTTCTTGTTCTTCATCTGCTTCTTCTTCTTCTTCTTCTTCTTCTTCTTCTATTTCTTCTTCTTTTTCTACTTCTTCTACTGCTTCTTCTTTTTCTGCTTCTTGTTTTATAGCCCAACAATCTAAAAAGATCAGTTCCATTTCTTTCCATGAAGAAAACATTTTTGTACAGCTCAACTGATCAAACCAATGTAGTGCAAGTTCAGACAAAAAAAGAAGTAATCGTTTATGCCCAAAAGTTTTTTAAAAATGATTCTCCAAAAGGATCCACCATTCTCTAGCAACAATATCATCTTCCCTTGAATTTTTTTGCAACTCTATGATCCACCAAAAAAATTAAGGTTCATGAAACCCTAAAATGTCAAAACTGATCCATAAAATTGCAACAAATCACTCTAAAAAACTCTAAAAATTATGAAATTTTGACTGTGCTTCTGTTATATCTTCTTACATCTCCAGTAAAAATTTTGAATAAAAATTTCCTATATTTTGGAAGATATAGCAAAATTATTATAAACCCTAAAATAGTAATAACTCTCTCAAAACGAATTAAAAAATCTCTATTTTTTTACTGTGACTTATTTTAAATATTCAGCATATACATTAAAAAATTTGTGGAAATTTTTTCAACCAATCAAAAGTTATTGACGACTCAAAAAAAAACTAGGATTTCGCTCCGCAAATTGCCCAAATCGAAGCTCTGATACCACTTGTAATGATCTTGATATTCAATATATGCAAAAATACCCTTAAGGTAGGGAAATACCATATAATACTCTTTTAGGAAGGAATAACTCCACAATGTCTCTTCGAGGGGACAACCTCCAATATCCGCTTACAATAGAAGACTCAATGCTTACTTGATATCTTTACCATGTTAATCATCTCCTATATATATACATCTATCTAACCCATGGATGGATAACCACCTAATCCCAATGTAGGTCGACCATTACCTAATGTAATACTTCCACAAGTTACTCTATTGTCCTAATATATTGTATCCATATAACTAACTAAGGGGATGTGTGCCACATGTCAGCATTTCGATCAACCCATATACATCAATATATCATATCCCTAGGTACATAGCAATCTAGGTGCACTTTTAAGGATTCTTCATCATCCAGTCAACCAACACATGCAATGCAAAGAGAAGGGACAATGAATCTAATTGGAATAATGAATTCACTACCAAACATAAAATTTAATGGTGTGTTCTTGTTCAATCACTTGTAAGTGGTCTGATACATCCATAACACCATAACACATGATTATCCTATTCATTACATCCAATATTACATATCTTAGTCGATGTATTACCTAGGATCTTATTAAATGCCTCAGCTATACCATTGGCATGAGGATGGTACGTGTTGTCTTATGGTACACGATCATGAATTCAGCCAAGAGGATGCAGGTGGTCTTGTTAAGGAAATAAGTTTCTCGATCACTAGTAAAACTTAATGGACATCCAAACCATGTAATGATATTCTCCTAGAGAAACCTTGTAGGAGTATTGGTGGTACAATCCCTAGTTGGCATAGCTTCAACCTATTGAGTAAGATAATTAGTGGCAATGATAATATAACATGCATTGGTATGCCTCTTTACTAGGTTGATGGGGCCAATAAAGTCAATAACCCATTTTTTAAAGGGTTCTTGTGACATGATAGGATGAAGGGGCATAACATACCTTCTATTCAGTTTTCCCATGTATCACCAAGTTGTCTGGTTTATGCAGTAAGCTATTCTCTACTACCTGGTCATTAATTGATTAGAATTTACATTTCGATCGAGCAAATGATAGAAATAAGAAAAATGGTAGTTTGGTTTTTAATACTAAAAGTGAAAAATATTTTCTTTTCTTTTTAATGACAAGATCATAGGGAAGGGGGATCATTCTATACTGTACATGGATTTGGAGTTTGCATCCAACAATTAAAAAAGTCCTGTGCAAGTTTTTGAGCAGGATGTCAATTTCTCTCTGTTTTTTAATCTGAATATAGTGTGTTTCGCAAATGAAAAAATTAGATGGATTTGGAGTTAGCAGCACTGTTCAAGTTTGTGAGCAGTATGTCAATTTCTGTCTTTTTTTCGTTTCATCTGAATATAGTGTGATTAGTGAAGAAAAAAATAGATCTTAAATTAGAGAGTATTTTCAATTTGATGGATTTTGAGTTAGCTTCCAGCTATAAAACAGAGCACTGTCCAAGTTTGCGAGCAGGGTGTTAATTTCCATTTTTTTTGTTTTGATCTGAATATAGTGTGATTAATGAAGAAAAAACTATATTTTAAATTAGAGAGTATTTTCTTTTGGTGGAGAGCACAGGGTATTACTTAGTTTGATGAAATTCATGTTTTCCTGTTACAAGACTAGTCAAATTTTTTTTGGGAAGATTAACTGGAGTTAACAAACCACTGATTGTTGAAACAAAATATTGAATATTTATTTGTTTAATGGCACTAAAGGGTTGATGGCATTTAAGGGCTTCACATGGTTATCGATGGGATGCAAGTTGGTTCGTAAGTTTTAGCAGTTCATCATTATGTAATATCATTTTTGAGGAAGATAAGATTCCAATTAACACCAAGTTTATTTTTCAAACTTAAAAAGATACATATTTGATAAATGGAATGAAAAGGTTTATGACACAGAGGAGCTTGAACATGATCATTGATTCCACTGTGAAGTGTACCAATTTTTTGGGTTAAGATCTATGGGTTCTTCCAAGTTCTTCACTGTATACCTTTTGTGATTATGTAGGTATTTTTGGAGGTGGGATCCTGAAGCCAGCTGAAATCAGAGGCTGTGAAATTATAAAGACGGTAAAACAGTATCAACTTCTAGGCTTTGTTAATTACACTTTGTCATCGATTGTCACCAGATATACAAGAATAATGGTATTTATTATTTATGATGTGGAAGTAATCTGATAGCCCCATGCTAGAGATTTGTTTTGCGCTAATTCGTCTGTTTTGGTGACTTGAAGAACATTGCATGAACAAGGCACATTTGGTTTATGCAATAAGTTATTCTCTATTGCCTAATGATTAATTAATTATTGCAATTTACGTTTCCTATGAAAAAATGATAGAAACAACAAGAATGTTGGAGGTGTATTTTAATGAAAAAAATGTAAGTTTATGGCATTGAAAAGCTTGAACTTGATCATTGATGGTGTGACAGGGTGAAAGGGTTTTTGGCTAAGATCCATCGGTTCCTCTTGAGTAAACAACTTACAAAAATGGTTTTTGTTGGCTTACAGTATGTTTGGCTGAATTTATGCGAAGTGAAGGGTATGGTTTAGTTACTACAAGTTGATAATTATTGGGGAGCTTCTAAACTTTTGTTTAGCGGCCTAACATGTATTGTAGTTGTTTGAAACATTGGTTGTTTGGCTGCAATGTCATTTTTAGTTCAATGATTTTGGACTCCACCAGCAAAAGGCCCTCTGAATTCTTTAGCTTCTTTCAAGGGTCTCTGAATTCTTTAACTTCCTTCAAGGGTTTTAGGAGTTTTATTTTGGCCTGTATGTTTATTCTTTAGTCCTTGCAGGCTGTAATTAAGCTGAGACCAGATTAAGACAATATTACATGGAAGCACATCGTTTTGCAATTTTATTGTTTGTCACATGAAGGGAAGGTCGAGGTAATGATGTGTTTTGTACGGTTGATTTTCTACAAGATTGAACTACTTTGTAGGTATTAATTTTTCTGGAATTCTACTTAAGCAAAGGGAAATGAGAGTTTAAGCTGTAACACTTCCATTTCTTATGGCATGGTTATGAAAACAAGCTATAGTTTCTTCAAGTGTGTGGCACTGCAAATTTGTGGGGAAGTAGAATTTTTTTGTTTAAAGCGATATTTTTAGAAGAAGTTTTGAAGATCTCATTGTTGGGCTTTACAATCTTGTGCACCGATAATGTTTCTATTGAACTAGTTGCTTGCCATGGACAGCCCGTTGTAGGACTTACATTTTGAGAGACTTTTATTGTATAGGTTCTATTCCCTGTTTAATGGTCAAATTATTGGAGTGGGATGTTAAATGCCCAATTATCATTCTGAATATGTTTTTCAGTTCAAAAATTTTGGATTAGAGCATAAAAAGGCCCTTTGAGTTATTATCAACTTCTTTGAAGGGTTTGGATTGGAGGGAGTAATTTCTATTAAATTTTTAGTGTTTTATTATAGGCTTGTAAGTTGTTGATTTAGTCCCTGCAACTAGGCAGAGACCAGATGAATTTGATATTATGTGGCAACACGTAATTTATAAATCTAATTGTCATACAGCTGAAGGGAAGGTTGAGGTAATGCTTCATCTTGTAATGGGGATGTTTTTCAAAAAAATTCCTACTTTGTGGAACATAATAGAAGGGCAAGTAATGGAAACACCCTTACAAGGGTTAGAAAATTAATTTGTAACAATTTTTTTCTTATGGCAGGTTTACGTAAACAAGCTAAAGTTTCTGGCACAGTGTGTAAAGCGGGAAAGTTGTGGGAAGGTATAAATGTTTTGTTTAAAGCTTTGATATTTTCAGAAGCAATTTTGAAGATTTTATTGTTTGGTTTTACATCCTCTTGCCAGCAGATGATGCTTCTACTCAAATGGTTGCTTCCCATGGACAACACATTGTAATGCATTTAAGTATTTACAATATGTTCTAGTGGATTTACGTATACTTATTTTAATAAGGAAGGTAGAATATGATTATGTAGGAAATTTTGGAGGTGGGGAGACTGAAGCAGCTGCAACCAAAGGATGTAGAGTCAACAAGATGGTAAAATAGCATACACACTAGTTAAATGTTTTCTTGGTGATAACACAGTATACACAGTAGTCGAATGTTTTTTTGGTGAAGCAATCAAAGGGAGAGTGTTTCATGGAGTAAGATGTTAAATGATCAATTTTCAATCTGACTATATTTATATTTTTTTAGTTCTTTTGTGTGATTTTGTCTTTGATTTACTTGAAAACTATGTATTTTTTCCTATGAGATAGGGAAAATTTGAAGTTGATGATAAAGTGGAATTCAATGGATCATCGGTCTGGTAAAACTACCTGACTTTAGAGTATTTATTGAAAGTAATTTGCCAATTGAATAAAGTGTGCTTTAATTGATTTCCTTTTTTGATTTATTTATCTTTGTAAACATTAGTGCTCTGAGACATTTCATTTGTATGCAACCAGAGGGTAATATTGTATGCCACTTCGAAAACAATGTGGATTAAGCGGTACAATATTTATTCCCTTTTGCTCATTGTAGTAATACAATTAGTCCCTGTGTCTATGTTGGCTGAGAACAAATTATGATGGTGTTATGTGGCTACAAAATGTTTTGTAGCTTTAGTGGTGTCTCAGCTAAAGGGAAGCTTGAGGCAATGTTTATATTGTTGCATTGTGTGTTTCACAATATTATGAAGAAGACGTCAAGTCCGATCTCTATATTCTCTCGATGGAGAGCTTAGAGTATTATTTATTTTTATGGATTTAGTTATTTCATAGTATAAGATAATGTCAATTTTTTTTGGAAGATTTATTCGAATTAACAGACTATCAATTGTTGAAACATAATTCATTTTTTTATTTTATTTTATGGCATTTAATGATTTAAGGGTTTAGAGCATTTAAGTAGTTAAACATGGCTATTGATGGGATGGAAGTTGGTCTGTAAGTTTTAACAGTGCGTCATTGTGTAATACCATTTTTGAGGAAGATTGACTCCAATTAACACCAATCTGATTTACAAAAAATAATATGTACTTGTTTTATGGCATGAAATATAATGGCTTTTAGGAGTTTGAACATGATAATTGATGATGCTATGGAGTCGAGCACTCATTTGGGTTATAAGATCCATCAGGTCGTCTGAGTAAGCAACTTACAATAATCAATTTTGTTGGCACGCAATATTTCTTACTGATTCTTTCCATAAAGTTGAGGGCTTTATGACAAGGTGAGGATTATTTGGAAAGTCATAACATATGTAGAGGCTGCCCAAAATCTATTGCATCTGTTTGATGGATTTGTTGTTGGTTGTATGATCCTTTTTCAGTTCATCAATTTTGGAGTAGAGCCGAAAAATGCCCTTTGAGTTAATCATCGACTTCTTTCAAGGGTGTTGATTGGAGGGAGTAATCTCTATTAAACTTCTATGAGTTTTATTATAGGCTTGTAAGTTTTGATTTAGTCCCTGCAACTCGACAGAGACCAGATGAATTTGATATTATGTGGTAGTACATATTGTATTAATTTAGTGGTCTTACAGCTGAAGGGAAGGTTGAGGTAATGCTTTGTCTTGTAATGCGGATGAGAGCAGATGAATCTGATATTATGTGGTAGTACATATTTTATAAATTTAATCATCTTACAGTTGAAGGGAAGGTTGAGGTAACGTTTTGTCTTGTAATGTGGATATTATGCAAGATTCTTCTACTTTGTGAAACATCCTTACAAGGGTTAGAAAATTAATTTGTAACAATTTTTCTTATGGCAGGGTTATTTAAACACTATAGTTTCTTGCACGGAGTGTAGCGCTGTGAATTTGTTGGGAGGTATAAATGTTTTGTTTAAAGCTTTGATATTTTCATAAGCAATTTTGAAGATTTTATTGTTTGGCTTCACAACCTCTTGCCAGGAGATGATGTTTCTACTCAAATGGTTGCTTCCCATGGACAACGCATTGTAATGCTTTTAAGTATTTGTAGTATGCCTTAGTGGTTTTACGTATACTTATTTTAATAAGGTAGATTATAATTATGTAGGAAATTTTGGAGGTGGGGACCCTAGAGCAGCTGAAATCAGAGGATGTAGAATCAACGAGATGATAAAACAGTATAAAAATAGGCTTTGTTAATTACATGTTACCTTCAATTGTCACCAAATATGGAGAAATAATGATACTTCTGATGTAGAAGTGATTTGCTGGGCCCATATTAGAGATTTGTTTTGGGCTAATTCGTCTTGTTTTGGTGAATTGAAGAATTTTGTATCACCAAGTTGTGTCTGGTTTATATACAATAATAAGCTATTCTCTACCACCTGGTGATTAATTGATTAGAATTTACATTTCGATTGAAGAAATGATATAAACAACAAAAATGGTAGTTAGAGGTGGCTTTTAATGCAAAAATGAAGAATCTTTTATTTTCTTTTTAATGGCAAGTTCACAGGCAAGGGGGATCATCCTATGCATATTTGTTTAATGGCATGAAAGGGTTTTATGACATGGAAGAGCTTGAACATAATCATTGATGGCATTGCAGAGTGTACCACTTTTTTGGGTTAAGATCTATGGGTTCTTCTGAGAAAGGAACTAATGGCAATGATTTTTGTAGGCTTACAATATTTTTTTGTGGATTTTATCTAAAGTGAAGGGTATGGTTTTATGACAAGTTGAGAATTATTATTGGGAAAGTGGCCGACAGGGATCGTATCTGCTTGAAAGACTTGTTGTTTGGTTGTAAAATCCTTTTTCAGTTTAATGAGTTTGTATTCCACCCTTAAAATCCCCCTTGGAATTGCTTATTATGAACTCCTTTCAAGGGTTTTGACTGTAGGGGGTACATTTCTTTTGAAGTTTTACTTTAGGCATGTAAGTTTTTGCTTTAGTCCATGCAATAGGTCTGAGACTAGATGAACGTGATATTATGTGGTTATTCATTGTTCTGCAAATTTTATGGTAAATCAGCTGAAGGGAAGGTTGAACCAACATTGCATCTTGTATGTTGGATGTTTTGCAAGATTGTTCTACTTAAGTTGTAAACTTGTAGGTATTAATTTTTCTTGAATGGTACATAAAGAAAGAGCAACTTATGGCAACACTTTTATGAGGGTTTAAGTTGTAACAATCTCCTTTCTTATGGTTGTTTTGTGTAAACAAGCTATTGTTTTTTTGTAGAGTGGTGGCATTGCAAGTTTGCGAGGAAATGGAATTGTTTTTGTCTTAAGCATTGATATTTTTAGAAGTAATTTTGAAGGTCTCACTGGGAGGCTTTTCAATCTCTTGCCAGCGAATGAAATTTCATTAGAAATGTCTGCTTGCCATGGACAGGCCATTTTAGGACTTCATTTTTGAGAGTTCTTTACTGCATAGCATTTTTTATTATGTAGGCATTTCTTTACTGTATAGCTTTTTTGGAGGTGGGACCCTGAAGCCAGCAGAAATAAGACGCTGTGAAATTATCAAGACAGTAAAATAGTATCAACATCTAGGCTTTCTTAATTACACTTTGTCATCAATTTTCACCAAACATACAAGAATATTGGTATTTATTATTTATGATGCAAAAGTGATCTGATAGGCCCATGCTAGACCTATGTTTTGCGCTAATTCGTCTGTTTTGGTGAATTGAAGAACTTTGCATCATCAAGACACATTTGGTTTATGCATTAAGCTATTCTCTATTGTGTAATGATTAGTTAATTATTACATTTTACATTTCCATGAACAAATGATAGAAACATCAAAAATGTTGGTGGTGTATTTTAATGAAAAAAATGGAAGTTTATGGCATTGAAGAGCTTGAACATGATCATTGATGGCGTGACAGGGTGAAGTGTTTTTGGCCAAGATCCATTGGTTCCTCTTGAGTGAGCAACTTAACAAAATGGTTTTTGTTGGCTTACAGTATGTTTTTCTGGATTTATGTGAAGTGAAGGGTATGGTTTAGTACGAGTTGAGAATTATTCGAGAGCTTTTAAAATTTTGTTTGGCTGCCCAACATATATTGTAGCTGTTTGAAACATTTGTTGTTTGGCTGTAATGTCATTTTTAGTTCAATGATTTTGGATTCCACTAGTAAAAGGCCCTCTGAATTCTTTAACTTCTCTCAAGGGTTTTGATTGCAGGGAGTGCTTTTGTATTCAAGTTTTAGGAGTTTTATTTTTGGCCTGTAAGTTTACTCTTTAGTCCCTACCATTAAACTTAGACCAGATTAAGATGATATTACAGGGAAGCACATTTTTTTGCAAATTTTATGGTCCCTCACCTGAAGGGGAGGTTGAGGCAACATTGTGTTTTGTATGGTTGATGTTCT